>OX359289.1:58127159-58134659 GCA_947179395.2 Pulicaria dysenterica | reverse complement strand
TTGTTATTTAGGGTTGTTGTTGTTAGTATTGTTGATGTTGTCGTTGTTGTCTTGTTGTTCTTGTTGTTATTTAGGGTGGTTATTGTGGTTGTTGTTGTTGTTGTTTAGGGTGGTTGTTGTTATTGTTGTTGTTGTTATTTAGGGTGGTTGTTGTTGTTGTTGTTGTTATTGTTGTTGTTGTTGTTGTTTAGGGTTGTTGTTGTTATTTAGGGTTGTTGTTGTTGTTGTTTGTGTTGTTTAGGGTTGTTGTTGTTGTTGTTTGTGTTGTTTAGGGTTGTTGTTGTTGCTGTTGTTGTTATTTAGGGTTGTTGTTGTTGTTGTTATTTTGGGTTGTTGTTGTTGTTGTTGTTTAGGGTTGTTGTTGTTGTTATTTAGGGTTGTTGTTGTTGTTGTTGTTGTTATTTAGGGTTGTTGTTGTTATTTAGGGTTATTGTTGTTGTTGTTGTTGTTGTTATTTAGGGTTGTTGTTGTTTAGGGTTTAGGGTTTAGGGAAAGGTTTTGTTATTGTTGTTGTTGTTGTTGTTATTGTTATTTAGCGTTCTTGTTGTTGTTGTTGTTGTTTTTGTTTAGGGTTGTTGTTGTGTTGTTGTTGTTGTTTAGGGTTGTTGTTTTTGTTGTTGTTATTTAGGGTTGTTGTTGTTCTTATTATTTTTGTTGTTGTTGTTGTGCTTGTTGCTCTTGTTGTTATTTAGGGTTGTTGTTGTTGTTGTTGTTATTTAGGATTGTTGTTGTTGTTGTTGTTGTTATTTAGGGTTGTTGTTGTTGTTGTTGTTGTTGTTGTTGTTGTTATTTAGGGTTGTTGTTGTTGTTGTTGTTGTTGTTATTTATGATGTTGTTGTTGTTTAGGGTTGTTGTTGTTGTTTTTGTTGTTATTTAGGGTTGTTGTTGTTGCTGTTGTTGTTGTTATTTTGGGTTGTTGCTGTTGTTGTTGTTTAGGGTTGTTATTGTTGTTGTTGTTGTTATTTAGGGTTGTTGTTGTTGTTGTTGTTATTTAGGGTTGTTGTTTTATTTAGGGTTATTGTTGTTGCTGTTGTTGTTGTTATTTAGGGTTGTTATTGTTTTTGTTGTTTTTTAGGGTTGTTGTTGTTGTTATTGTTGCAACTTGTTTTGGGTTTAGGGAAAAGTTTTGTTTTTGTTGTTGTTGTTATTGTTATTTAGGGTTCTTGTTGTTGTTGTCTAGGGTTGTTGTTGTTGTTGTTGTTTAGGGTTGTTGTTGTTGTTGTTGTTGTTTAAGGTTGTTGTTGTTGTTGTTTAGGGTTGTTGTTGTTGTTGTTGTTGTTGTTTAAGGTTGTTGTTGTTGTTGTTATTTCGGGTTGTTGTTGTTGTTATTGTTGTTTTGGGTTGTTGTTGTTATTATTGTTGATGTTGTTGTTGTTGTGCTTGTTGTTCTTGTTGTTATTTAGGGTGGTTGTTGTGGTTGTTCTTGTTGTTGTTTTGGGTGGTTGTTGTTGTTGTTATTTAGGGTTGTTGTTGTTGTTGTAATTCTTGTTTAGGATTGTTGTTGTTGTTGTTGTTATTTAGGGTTGTTGTTGTTGTTGTTGTTGTTGTTGTGGTTGATGTTATTTTGGGTTGTTGTTGTTGTTGTTGTTGTTGTTATTGTTGATGTTGTTGTTATTTAGGGTTGTCGTTGTTGTTGTTGTTTTTATTTAGGGTTGTTGTTGTTGTTGTTGTTATTTAGGGTTGTTGTTTTATTTAGGGTTATTGTTGTTGCTGTTGTTGTTGTTATTTAGGGTTGTTATTGTTGTTGTTGTTTTTTAGGGTTGTTGTTGTTGTTATTGTTGCAACTTGTTTTGGGTTTAGGGAAAAGTTTTGTTTTTGTTGTTGTTGTTATTGTTATTTAGGGTTCTTGTTGTTGTTGTTTAGGGTTGTTGTTGTTGTTGTTGTTGTTTAGGGTTGTGGTTGTTGTTGTTTAGGGTTGTTGTTGTTGTTGTTGTTGTTGTTGTTGTTGTTGTTTAGGGTTGTTGTTGTTGTTGTTATTTAGGGTTGTTGTTGTTGTTATTGTTGTTTAGGGTTGTTGTTGTTATTATTGTTGATGTTGTTGTTGTTGTGCTTGTTGTTCTTGTTGTTATTTAGGGTGGTTGTTGTGGTTGTTGTTGTTGTTGTTTAGGGTGGTTGTTGTTGTTGTTGTTGTTGTTGTTATTTAGGGTTGTTGTTGTTGTTGTTGTAATTGTTGTTTAGGATTGTTGTTGTTGTTGTTGTTATTTAGGGTTGTTGTTGTTGTTGTTATTGTTGTGGTTGTTGTTATTTAGGGTTCTTATTGTTGTTGTTGTTGTTGTTGTTATTGTTGATGTTGTTGTTATTTAGGGTTGTCGTTGTTGTTGTTGTTTTTATTTAGGGTTGTTGTTGTTGTTGTTTAGGGTTGTTGTTGTTGTTATTGTTGTTGTTGTTTTTGTTGTTATTTAGGGTTGTTGTTGTTGCTGTTGTTGTTGTTATTTTGGGTTGTTGCTGTTGTTGTTTAGGGTTGTTATTGTTGTTGTTGTTGTTATTTAGGGTTGTTGTTTTATTTAGGGTTATTGTTGTTGCTGTTGTTGTTATTTAGGGTTGTTGTTGTTGTTGTTGTTATTTAGGGTTGTTGTTGTTGTTATTGTTGCAACTTGTTTAGGTTTTAGGGAAAAGTTTTGTTGTTGGTGTTGTTGTTATTGTTATTTAGGGTTCTTGTTGTTGTTGTTTAGGGTTGTTGTGGTTGTAGTTGTTGTTGTTGTTTAGGGTTGTTGTTGTTGTTGTTGTTGTTTAAGGTTGTTGTTGTTGTTGTTGTTTAGGGTTGTTGTTGTTGTTGTTTAAGGGTGTTGTTGTTGTAATTGTTGTTTAGGGTTGTTGTTGTTGTTGTTATTTAGGGTTGTTGTTGTTATTATTGTTGATGTTGTCGTTGTTGTCTTGTTGTTCTTGTTGTTATTTAGGGTGGTTGTTGTGGTTGTTGTTGTTGTTGTTTAGGGTTGTTGTTGTTATTGTTGTTGTTGTTATTTAGGGTTGTTGTTGTTGTTGTTGTTGTTATTGTTGTTGTTGTTGTTGTTGTTGTTTAGGGTTGTTGTTGTTATTTAGGGTTGTTGTTGCTGTTGTTGTTATTTAGGGTTGTTGTTGTTGTTGTTGTTGTTATTTAGGGTTGTTGTTGTTATTTTGGGTTGTTGTTGTTGTTGTTGTTTAGGGTTGTTGTTGTTGTTATTTAGGGTTGTTGTTGTTGTTGTTGTTGTTATTTAGGGTTGTTGTTGTTATTTAGGGTTATTGTTGTTGTTGTTGTTGTTATTATTTAGGGTTGTTGTTGTTTAGGGTTTAGGGTTTAGGGAAAGGTTTTGTTATTGTTGTTGTTGTTGTTGTTATTGTTATTTAGCGTTCTTGTTGTTGTTGTTGTTGTTTTTGTTTAGGGTTGTTGTTGTGTTGTTGTTGTTGTTTAGGGTTGTTGTTTTTGTTGTTGTTATTTAGGGTTGTTGTTGTTGTTATTATTTTTGTTGTTGTTGTTGTTGTTGTTGTTGTTGTTGTTGTTGTTTAAGGTTGTTGTTGTTGTTGTTGTTATTTAGGGTTGTTGTTGTTGTTATTGTTGTTTAGGGTTGTTGTTGTTATTATTGTTGATGTTGTTGTTGTTGTGCTTGTTGTTCTTGTTGTTATTTAGGGTGGTTGTTGTGGTTGTTCTTGTTGTTGTTTTGGGTGGTTGTTGTTGTTGTTATTTAGGGTTGTTGTTGTTGTTGTAATTCTTGTTTAGGATTGTTGTTGTTGTTGTTGTTATTTAGGGTTGTTGTTGTTGTTGTTGTTGTTGTTGTGGTTGATGTTATTTAGGGTTGTTATTGTTGTTGTTGTTGTTGTTATTGTTGATGTTGTTGTTATTTAGGGTTGTCGTTGTTGTTGTTGTTTTTATTTAGGGTTGTTGTTGTTGTTGTTGTTATTTAGGGTTGTTGTTTTATTTAGGGTTATTGTTGTTGCTGTTGTTGTTGTTATTTAGGGTTGTTATTGTTGTTGTTGTTTTTTAGGGTTGTTGTTGTTGTTATTGTTGCAACTTGTTTTGGGTTTAGGGAAAAGTTTTGTTTTTGTTGTTGTTGTTATTGTTATTTACGGTTCTTGTTGTTGTTATTTAGGGTTGTTGTTGTTGTTGTTGTTTAGGGTTGTTGTTTAGGGTTGTTGTTGTTGTTGTTGTTGTTTAGGGTTGTTGTTGTTGTTGTTGTTGTTGTTTAAGGGTGTTGTTGTTGTTGTTATTTAGGGTTGTTGTTTTTTTGTTGTAATTGTTGTTTAGGATTGTTGTTGTTGTTGTTGTTATTTAGGGTTGTTGTTGTTGTTGTTATTGTTGTGGTTGTTGTTATTTAGGGTTCTTATTGTTGTTGTTGTTGTTGTTGTTATTGTTGATGTTGTTGTTATTTAGGGTTGTCGTTGTTGTTGTTGTTTTTATTTAGGGTTGTTGTTGTTGTTGTTTAGGGTTGTTGTTGTTGTTGTTTTTGTTGTTATTTAGGGTTGTTGTTGTTGCTGTTGTTGTTGTTATTTTGGGTTGTTGCTGTTGTTGTTTAGGGTTGTTATTGTTGTTGTTGTTGTTATTTAGGGTTGTTGTTTTATTTAGGGTTATTGTTGTTGCTGTTGTTGTTATTTAGGGTTGTTGTTGTTGTTGTTGTTATTTAGGGTTGTTGTTGTTGTTATTGTTGCAACTTGTTTAGGTTTTAGGGAAAAGTTTTGTTGTTGGTGTTGTTGTTATTGTTATTTAGGGTTCTTGTTGTTGTTGTTTAGGGTTGTTGTGGTTGTAGTTGTTGTTGTTGTTTAGGGTTGTTGTTGTTGTTGTTGTTGTTTAGGGTTGTTGTTGTTGTTGTTGTTTAGGGTTGTTGTTGTTGTTGTTTAAGGGTGTTGTTGTTGTAATTGTTGTTTAGGGTTGTTGTTGTTGTTGTTATTTAGGGTTGTTGTTGTTATTATTGTTGATGTTGTCGTTGTTGTCTTGTTGTTCTTGTTGTTATTTAGGGTGGTTGTTGTGGTTGTTGTTGTTGTTGTTTAGGGTGGTTGTTGTTGTTGTTGTTGTTGTTATTTAGGGTGGTTGTTGTTGTTGTTGTTGTTATTGTTGTTGTTGTTGTTGTTGTTGTTTAGGGTTGTTGTTGTTATTTAGGGTTGTTGTTGTTGTTGTTTGTGTTGTTTAGGGTTGTTGTTGTTGTTGTTGTTGTTATTTAGGGTTGTTGTTGTTGTTGTTATTTTGGGTTGTTGTTGTTGTTGTTGTTTAGGGTTGTTGTTGTTGTTATTTAGGGTTGTTGTTGTTGTTGTTGTTGTTATTTAGGGTTGTTGTTGTTATTTAGGGTTATTGTTGTTGTTGTTGTTGTTATTATTTAGGGTTGTTGTTGTTTAGGGTTTAGGGTTTAGGGAAAGGTTTTGTTATTGTTGTTGTTGTTGTTGTTATTGTTATTTAGCGTTCTTGTTGTTGTTGTTGTTGTTTTTGTTTAGGGTTGTTGTTGTGTTGTTGTTGTTGTTTAGGGTTGTTGTTTTTGTTGTTGTTATTTAGGGTTGTTGTTGTTCTTATTATTTTTGTTGTTGTTGTTGTTGTTGTTGTTGTTGTTGTTGTTGTTTAAGGTTGTTGTTGTTGTTGTTGTTATTTAGGGTTGTTGTTGTTGTTATTGTTGTTTAGGGTTGTTGTTGTTATTATTGTTGATGTTGTTGTTGTTGTGCTTGTTGTTCTTGTTGTTATTTAGGGTGGTTGTTGTGGTTGTTCTTGTTGTTGTTTTGGGTGGTTGTTGTTGTTGTTATTTAGGGTTGTTGTTGTTGTTGTAATTCTTGTTTAGGATTGTTGTTGTTGTTGTTGTTATTTAGGGTTGTTGTTGTTGTTGTTGTTGTTGTTGTGGTTGATGTTATTTAGGGTTGTTGTTGTTGTTGTTGTTGTTGTTATTGTTGATGTTGTTGTTATTTAGGGTTGTCGTTGTTGTTGTTGTTTTTATTTAGGGTTGTTGTTGTTGTTGTTGTTATTTAGGGTTGTTGTTTTATTTAGGGTTATTGTTCTTGCTGTTGTTGTTGTTATTTAGGGTTGTTATTGTTGTTGTTGTTTTTTAGGGTTGTTGTTGTTGTTATTGTTGCAACTTGTTTTGGGTTTAGGGAAAAGTTTTGTTTTTGTTGTTGTTGTTATTGTTATTTAGGGTTCTTGTTGTTGTTGTTTAGGGTTGTTGTTGTTGTTGTTGTTGTTTAAGGTTGTGGTTGTTGTTGTTTAGGGTTGTTGTTGTTGTTGTTGTTGTTGTTGTTGTTGTTGTTTAAGGTTTTTGTTGTTGTTGTTATTTAGGGTTGTTGTTGTTGTTATTGTTGTTTAGGGTTGTTGTTGTTATTATTGTTGATGTTGTTGTTGTTGTGCTTGTTGTTCTTGTTGTTATTTAGGGTGGTTGTTGTGGTTGTTGTTGTTGTTGTTTAGGGTGGTTGTTGTTGTTGTTGTTGTTATTTAGGGTTGTTGTTGTTGTTGTTGTAATTGTTGTTTAGGATTGTTGTTGTTGTTGTTGTTATTTAGGGTTGTTGTTGTTGTTGTTATTGTTGTGGTTGTTGTTATTTAGGGTTCTTATTGTTGTTGTTGTTGTTGTTGTTATTGTTGATGTTGTTGTTATTTAGGGTTGTCGTTGTTGTTGTTGTTTTTATTTAGGGTTGTTGTTGTTGTTGTTTAGGGTTGTTGTTGTTGTTATTGTTGTTGTTGTTTTTGTTGTTATTTAGGGTTGTTGTTGTTGCTGTTGTTGTTGTTATTTTGGGTTGTTGCTGTTGTTGTTTAGGGTTGTTATTGTTGTTGTTGTTGTTATTTAGGGTTGTTGTTTTATTTAGGGTTATTGTTGTTGCTGTTGTTGTTATTTAGGGTTGTTGTTGTTGTTGTTGTTAGTTAGGGTTGTTGTTGTTGTTATTGTTGCAACTTGTTTAGGTTTTAGGGAAAAGTTTTGTTGTTGGTGTTGTTGTTATTGTTATTTAGGGTTCTTGTTGTTGTTGTTTAGGGTTGTTGTGGTTGTAGTTGTTGTTGTTGTTTAGGGTTGTTGTTGTTGTTGTTGTTGTTTAAGGTTGTTGTTGTTGTTGTTGTTTAGGGTTGTTGTTGTTGTTGTTTAAGGGTGTTGTTGTTGTAATTGTTGTTTAGGGTTGTTGTTGTTGTTGTTATTTAGGGTTGTTGTTGTTATTATTGTTGATGTTGTCGTTGTTGTCTTGTTGTTCTTGTTGTTATTTAGGGTGGTTGTTGTGGTTGTTGTTGTTGTTGTTTAGGGTGGTTGTTGTTATTGTTGTTGTTGTTATTTAGGGTGGTTGTTGTTGTTGTTGTTGTTATTGTTGTTGTTGTTGTTGTTGTTGTTTAGGGTTGTTGTTGTTATTTAGGGTTGTTGTTGTTGTTGTTTGTGTTGTTTAGGGTTGTTGTTGTTGCTGTTGTTGTTATTTAGGGTTGTTGTTGTTGTTGTTATTTTGGGTTGTTGTTGTTGTTGTTGTTTAGGGTTGTTGTTGTTGTTATTTAGGGTTGTTGTTGTTGTTGTTGTTGTTATTTAGGGTTGTTGTTGTTATTTAGGGTTATTGTTGTTGTTGTTGTTGTTGTTATTTAGGGTTGTTGTT
>OX359289.1:58092159-58104659 GCA_947179395.2 Pulicaria dysenterica | reverse complement strand
TTGTTGTTGTTATTGTTGTTTAGGGTTGTTGTTGTTATTATTGTTGATGTTGTTGTTGTTGTGCTTGTTGTTCTTGTTGTTATTTAGGGTGGTTGTTGTGGTTGTTCTTGTTGTTGTTTTGGGTGGTTGTTGTTGTTGTTATTTAGGGTTGTTGTTGTTGTTGTAATTGTTGTTTAGGATTGTTGTTGTTGTTGTTGTTATTTAGGGTTGTTGTTGTTGCTGTTGTTGTTGTTATTTTGGGTTGTTGCTGTTGTTGTTGTTTAGGGTTGTTATAGTTGTTGTTGTTGTTATTTAGGGTTGTTGTTTTCTTTAGGGTTATTGTTGTTGTTGTTTAGGGTTGTTGTTGTTGTTGTTGTTTAGGGTTGTTGTTGTTGTTGTTGTTTAGGGTTGTTGTTGTTGTTGTTGTTGTTTAAGGTTGTTGTTGTTGTTGTTTAGGGTTGTTGTTGTTGTTGTTGTTGTTGTTGTTTAAGGTTGTTGTTGTTGTTGTTATTTAGGGTTGTTGTTGTTGTTATTGTTGTTTAGGGTTGTTGTTGTTATTATTGTTGATGTTGTTGTTGTTGTGCTTGTTGTTCTTGTTGTTATTTAGGGTGGTTGTTGTGGTTGTTGTTGTTGTTGTTGTTGTTGTTATTTAGGGTTGTTGTTGTTGTTGTTGTAATTGTTGTTTAGGATTGTTGTTGTTGTTGTTGTTATTTAGGGTTGTTGTTGTTGTTGTTATTGTTGTGGTTGTTGTTATTTAGGGTTCTTATTGTTGTTGTTGTTGTTGTTGTTATTGTTGATGTTGTTGTTATTTAGGGTTGTCGTTGTTGTTGTTGTTTTTATTTAGGGTTGTTGTTGTTGTTGTTTAGGGTTGTTGTTGTTGTTATTGTTGTTGTTGTTTTTGTTGTTATTTAGGGTTGTTGTTGTTGCTGTTGTTGTTGTTATTTTGGGTTGTTGCTGTTGTTGTTTAGGGTTGTTATTGTTGTTGTTGTTGTTATTTAGGGTTGTTATTTTATTTAGGGTTATTGTTGTTGCTGTTGTTGTTATTTAGGGTTGTTGTTGTTGTTGTTGTTATTTAGGGTTGTTGTTGTTGTTATTGTTGCAACTTGTTTAGGTTTTAGGGAAAAGTTTTGTTGTTGGTGTTGTTGTTATTGTTATTTAGGGTTCTTGTTGTTGTTGTTTAGGGTTGTTGTGGTTGTAGTTGTTGTTGTTGTTTAGGGTTGTTGTTGTTGTTGTTGTTGTTGTTTAAGGTTGTTGTTGTTGTTGTTGTTTAGGGTTGTTGTTGTTGTTGTTTAAGGGTGTTGTTGTTGTAATTGTTGTTTAGGGTTGTTGTTGTTGTTGTTATTTAGGGTTGTTGTTGTTATTATTGTTGATGTTGTCGTTGTTGTCTTGTTGTTCTTGTTGTTATTTAGGGTGGTTGTTGTAGTTGTTGTTGTTGTTGTTTAGGGTGGTTGTTGTTATTGTTGTTGTTGTTATTTAGGGTGGTTGTTGTTGTTATTTAGGGTGGTTGTTGTTGTTGTTGCTGTTATTGTTGTTGTTGTTGTTGTTTAGGGTTGTTGTTGTTATTTAGGGTTGTTGTTGTTGTTGTTTGTGTTGTTTAGGGTTGTTGTTGTTGTTGTTTGTGTTGTTTAGGGTTGTTGTTGTTGCTGTTGTTGTTATTTAGGGTTGTTGTTGTTGTTGTTATTTTGGGTTGTTGTTGTTGTTGTTGTTTAGGGTTGTTGTTGTTGTTATTTAGGGTTGTTGTTGTTGTTGTTGTTGTTGTTATTTAGGGTTCTTGTTGTTATTTAGGGTTATTGTTGTTGTTGTTGTTGTTGTTATTTAGGGTTGTTGTTGTTTAGGGTTTAGGATTTAGGGAAAGGTTTTGTTATTGTTGTTGTTGTTGTTGTTATGTTATTTAGCGTTCTTCTTGTTGTTGTTGTTGTTTTTGTTTAGGGTTGTTGTTGTGTTGTTGTTGTTGTTTAGGGTTGTTGTTTTTGTTGTTGTTATTTAGGGTTGTTGTTGTTCTTATTATTTTTGTTGTTGTTGTTGTGCTTGTTGCTCTTGTTGTTATTTAGGGTTGTTGTTGTTGTTGTAATTGTTGTTTAGGATTGTTGTTGTTGTTGTTGTTGTTGTTATTTAGGGTTGTTGTTGTTGTTGTTGTTGTTGTTGTTATTTAGGGTTGTTATTGTTGTTGTTGTTGTTGTTATTTATGATGTTGTTGTTGTTTAGGGTTGTTGTTGTTGTTTTTGTTGTTATTTAGGGTTGTTGTTGTTGCTGTTGTTGTTGTTATTTTGGGTTGTTGCTGTTGTTGTTGTTTAGGGTTGTTATTGTTGTTGTTGTTGTTATTTAGGGTTGTTGTTGTTGTTGTTGTTATTTAGGGTTGTTGTTTTATTTAGGGTTATTGTTGTTGCTGTTGTTGTTGTTATTTAGGGTTGTTATTGTTTTTGTTGTTTTTTAGGGTTGTTGTTGTTGTTATTGTTGCAACTTGTTTTGGGTTTAGGGAAAAGTTTTGTTTTTGTTGTTGTTGTTATTGTTATTTAGGGTTCTTGTTGTTGTTTTTTAGGGTTGTTGTTGTTGTTGTTGTTTAGGGTTGTTGTTGTTGTTGTTGTTGTTTAGGGTTGTTGTTGTTGTTGTTTAGGGTTGTTGTTGTTGTTGTTGTTGTTGTTGTTGTTGTTGTTGTTGTTGTTGTTGTTTAAGGTTGTTGTTGTTGTTGTTATTTAGGGTTGTTGTTGTTGTTGTTATTGTTGTGGTTGTTGTTATTTAGGGTTCTTATTGTTGTTGTTGTTGTTGTTGTTATTGTTGATGTTGTTGTTATTTAGGGTTGTCGTTGTTGTTGTTGTTTTTATTTAGGGTTGTTGTTGTTGTTGTTTAGGGTTGTTGTTGTTGTTATTGTTGTTGTTGTTTTTGTTGTTATTTAGGGTTGTTGTTGTTGCTGTTGTTGTTGTTATTTTGGGTTGTTGCTGTTGTTGTTTAGGGTTGTTATTGTTGTTGTTGTTGTTATTTAGGGTTGTTATTTTATTTAGGGTTATTGTTGTTGCTGTTGTTGTTATTTAGGGTTGTTGTTGTTGTTGTTGTTATTTAGGGTTGTTGTTGTTGTTATTGTTGCAACTTGTTTAGGTTTTAGGGAAAAGTTTTGTTGTTGGTGTTGTTGTTATTGTTATTTAGGGTTCTTGTTGTTGTTGTTTAGGGTTGTTGTGGTTGTAGTTGTTGTTGTTGTTTAGGGTTGTTGTTGTTGTTGTTGTTGTTGTTTAAGGTTGTTGTTGTTGTTGTTGTTTAGGGTTGTTGTTGTTGTTGTTTAAGGGTGTTGTTGTTGTAATTGTTGTTTAGGGTTGTTGTTGTTGTTGTTATTTAGGGTTGTTGTTGTTATTATTGTTGATGTTGTCGTTGTTGTCTTGTTGTTCTTGTTGTTATTTAGGGTGGTTGTTGTAGTTGTTGTTGTTGTTGTTTAGGGTGGTTGTTGTTATTGTTGTTGTTGTTATTTAGGGTGGTTGTTGTTGTTGTTGCTGTTATTGTTGTTGTTGTTGTTGTTTAGGGTTGTTGTTGTTATTTAGGGTTGTTGTTGTTGTTGTTTGTGTTGTTTAGGGTTGTTGTTGTTGTTGTTTGTGTTGTTTAGGGTTGTTGTTGTTGTTGTTGTTGTTATTTAGGGTTGTTGTTGTTGTTGTTATTTTGGGTTGTTGTTGTTGTTGTTGTTTAGGGTTGTTGTTGTTGTTATTTAGGGTTGTTGTTGTTGTTGTTGTTGTTATTTAGGGTTCTTGTTGTTATTTAGGGTTATTGTTGTTGTTGTTGTTGTTGTTATTTAGGGTTGTTGTTGTTTAGGGTTTAGGGTTTAGGGAAAGGTTTTGTTATTGTTGTTGTTGTTGTTGTTATTGTTATTTAGCGTTCTTCTTGTTGTTGTTGTTGTTTTTGTTTAGGGTTGTTGTTGTGTTGTTGTTGTTGTTTAGGGTTGTTGTTTTTGTTGTTGTTATTTAGGGTTGTTGTTGTTCTTATTATTTTTGTTGTTGTTGTTGTGCTTGTTGCTCTTGTTGTTATTTAGGGTTGTTGTTGTTGTTGTAATTGTTGTTTAGGATTGTTGTTGTTGTTGTTGTTGTTGTTATTTAGGGTTGTTGTTGTTGTTGTTGTTGTTGTTGTTATTTAGGGTTGTTATTGTTGTTGTTGTTGTTGTTATTTATGATGTTGTTGTTGTTTAGGGTTGTTGTTGTTGTTTTTGTTGTTATTTAGGGTTGTTGTTGTTGCTGTTGTTGTTGTTATTTTGGGTTGTTGCTGTTGTTGTTGTTTAGGGTTGTTATTGTTGTTGTTGTTGTTATTTAGGGTTGTTGTTGTTGTTGTTGTTATTTAGGGTTGTTGTTTTATTTAGGGTTATTGTTGTTGCTGTTGTTGTTGTTATTTAGGGTTGTTATTGTTTTTGTTGTTTTTTAGGGTTGTTGTTGTTGTTATTGTTGCAACTTGTTTTGGGTTTAGGGAAAAGTTTTGTTTTTGTTGTTGTTGTTATTGTTATTTAGGGTTCTTGTTGTTGTTTTTTAGGGTTGTTGTTGTTGTTGTTGTTTAGGGTTGTTGTTGTTGTTGTTGTTGTTTAGGGTTGTTGTTGTTGTTGTTTAGGGTTGTTGTTGTTGTTGATGTTGTTGTTGTTGTTGTTGTTGTTTAGGGTTGTTGTTGTTGTTGTTATTTAGGGTTGTTGTTGTTGTTATTGTTGTTTAGGGTTGTTGTTGTTATTATTGTTGATGTTGTTGTTGTTGTGCTTGTTGTTCTTGTTGTTATTTAGGGTGGTTGTTGTGGTTGTTCTTGTTGTTGTTTTGGGTGGTTGTTGTTGTTGTTATTTAGGGTTGTTGTTGTTGTTGTAATTGTTGTTTAGGATTGTTGTTGTTGTTGTTGTTATTTAGGGTTGTTGTTGTTGTTGTTGTTGTTGTTGTGGTTGATGTTATTTAGGGTTGTTATTGTTGTTGTTGTTGTTGTTATTGTTGATGTTGTTGTTATTTAGGGTTGTCGTTGTTGTTGTTGTTTTTATTTAGGGTTGTTGTTGTTGTTGTTATTTAGGGTTGTTGTTTTATTTAGGGTTATTGTTGTTGTTATTTAGGGTTGTTATTGTTGTTGTTGTTTTTTAGGGTTGTTGTTGTTGTTATTGTTGCAACTTGTTTTGGGTTTAGGGAAAAGTTTTGTTTTTGTTGTTGTTGTTATTGTTATTTAGGGTTCTTGTTGTTGTTGTTTAGGGTTGTTGTTGTTGTTGTTGTTTAAGGTTGTTGTTGTTGTTGTTTAGGGTTGTTGTTGTTGTTGTTGTTGTTGTTGTTGTTGTTGTTTAGGGTTGTTGTTGTTGTTGTTATTTAGGGTTGTTGTTGTTGTTATTGTTGTTTAGGGTTGTTGTTGTTATTATTGTTGATGTTGTTGTTGTTGTGCTTGTTGTTCTTGTTGTTATTTAGGGTGGTTGTTGTGGTCGTTGTTGTTGTTGTTTAGGGTGGTTGTTGTTGTTGTTGTTGTTGTTGTTATTTAGGGTAGTTGTTGTTGTTGTTGTAATTGTTGTTTAGGATTGTTGTTGTTGTTGTTGTTATTTAGGGTTGTTGTTGTTGTTGTTATTGTTATTTAGGGTTCTTGTTGTTGTTGTTTAGGGTTGTTGTTGTTGTTGTTGTTTAGGGTTGTTGTTGTTGTTGTTGTTGTTTAAGGTTGTTGTTGTTGTTGTTTAGGGTTGTTGTTGTTGTTGTTGTTGTTGTTGTTTAAGGTTGTTGTTGTTGTTGTTATTTAGGGTTGTTGTTGTTGTTATTGTTGTTTAGGGTTGTTGTTGTTATTATTGTTGATGTTGTTGTTGTTGTGCTTGTTGTTCTTGTTGTTATTTAGGGTGGTTGTTGTGGTTGTTGTTGTTGTTGTTTAGGGTGGTTGTTGTTGTTGTGGTTGTTGTTGTTATTTAGGGTTGTTGTTGTTGTTGTTGTAATTGTTGTTTAGGATTGTTGTTGTTGTTGTTGTTATTTAGGGTTGTTGTTGTTGTTGTTGTTATTGTGGTTGTTGTTATTTAGGGTTCTTATTGTTGTTGTTGTTGTTGTTATTGTTGATGTTGTTGTTATTTAGGGTTATTGTTGTTGCTGTTGTTGTTGTTATTTAGGGTTGTTATTGTTTTTGTTGTTTTTTAGGGTTGTTGTTGTTGTTATTGTTGCAACTTGTTTTGGGTTTAGGGAAAAGTTTTGTTTTTGTTGTTGTTGTTATTGTTATTTAGGGTTCTTGTTGTTGTTTTTTAGGGTTGTTGTTGTTGTTGTTGTTTAGGGTTGTTGTTGTTGTTGTTGTTGTTTAAGGTTGTTGTTGTTGTTGTTTAGGGTTGTTGTTGTTGTTGTTGTTGTTGTTGTTGTTGTTGTTGTTGTTGTTGTTGTTTAAGGTTGTTGTTGTTGTTGTTATTTAGGGTTGTTGTTGTTGTTGTTATTGTTGTGGTTGTTGTTATTTAGGGTTCTTATTGTTGTTGTTGTTGTTGTTGTTATTGTTGATGTTGTTGTTATTTAGGGTTGTCGTTGTTGTTGTTGTTTTTATTTAGGGTTGTTGTTGTTGTTGTTTAGGGTTGTTGTTGTTGTTGTTGTTGTTGTTGTTTTTGTTGTTATTTAGGGTTGTTGTTGTTGCTGTTGTTGTTGTTATTTTGGGTTGTTGCTGTTGTTGTTTAGGGTTGTTATTGTTGTTGTTGTTGTTATTTAGGGTTGTTATTTTATTTAGGGTTATTGTTGTTGCTGTTGTTGTTATTTAGGGTTGTTGTTGTTGTTGTTGTTATTTAGGGTTGTTGTTGTTGTTATTGTTGCAACTTGTTTAGGTTTTAGGGAAAAGTTTTGTTGTTGGTGTTGTTGTTATTGTTATTTAGGGTTCTTGTTGTTGTTGTTTAGGGTTGTTGTTGTTGTTGTTGTTGTTGTTGTTTAGGGTTGTTGTTGTTGTTGTTGTTGTTGTTTAGGGTTGTTGTTGTTGTTGTTGTTTAGGGTTGTTGTTGTTGTTGTTTAAGGGTGTTGTTGTTGTAATTGTTGTTTAGGGTTGTTGTTGTTGTTGTTATTTAGGGTTGTTGTTGTTATTATTGTTGATGTTGTCGTTGTTGTCTTGTTGTTCTTGTTGTTATTTAGGGTGGTTGTTGTAGTTGTTGTTGTTGTTGTTTAGGGTGGTTGTTGTTATTGTTGTTGTTGTTATTTAGGGTGGTTGTTGTTGTTGTTGCTGTTATTGTTGTTGTTGTTGTTGTTTAGGGTTGTTGTTGTTATTTAGGGTTGTTGTTGTTGTTGTTTGTGTTGTTTAGGGTTGTTGTTGTTGTTGTTTGTGTTGTTTAGGGTTGTTGTTGTTGCTGTTGTTGTTATTTAGGGTTGTTGTTGTTGTTGTTATTTTGGGTTGTTGTTGTTGTTGTTGTTTAGGGTTGTTGTTGTTGTTATTTAGGGTTGTTGTTGTTGTTGTTGTTGTTATTTAGGGTTCTTGTTGTTATTTAGGGTTATTGTTGTTGTTGTTGTTGTTGTTATTTAGGGTTGTTGTTGTTTAGGGTTTAGGGTTTAGGGAAAGGTTTTGTTATTGTTGTTGTTGTTGTTGTTATTGTTATTTAGCGTTCTTCTTGTTGTTGTTGTTGTTTTTGTTTAGGGTTGTTGTTGTGTTGTTGTTGTTGTTTAGGGTTGTTGTTTTTGTTGTTGTTATTTAGGGTTGTTGTTGTTCTTATTATTTTTGTTGTTGTTGTTGTGCTTGTTGCTCTTGTTGTTATTTAGGGTTGTTGTTGTTGTTGTAATTGTTGTTTAGGATTGTTGTTGTTGTTGTTGTTGTTGTTATTTAGGGTTGTTGTTGTTGTTGTTGTTGTTGTTGTTATTTAGGGTTGTTATTGTTGTTGTTGTTGTTGTTATTTATGATGTTGTTGTTGTTTAGGGTTGTTGTTGTTGTTTTTGTTGTTATTTAGGGTTGTTGTTGTTGCTGTTGTTGTTGTTATTTTGGGTTGTTGTTGTTGTTGTTGTTTAGGGTTGTTGTTGTTGTTGTTGTTGTTATTTAGGGTTGTTGTTGTTGTTGTTGTTATTTAGGGTTGTTGTTTTATTTAGGGTTATTGTTGTTGCTGTTGTTGTTGTTATTTAGGGTTGTTATTGTTTTTGTTGTTTTTTAGGGTTGTTGTTGTTGTTATTGTTGCAACTTGTTTTGGGTTTAGGGAAAAGTTTTGTTTTTGTTGTTGTTGTTATTGTTATTTAGGGTTCTTGTTGTTGTTTTTTAGGGTTGTTGTTGTTGTTGTTGTTTAGGGTTGTTGTTGTTGTTGTTGTTGTTTAGGGTTGTTGTTGTTGTTGTTTAGGGTTGTTGTTGTTGTTGATGTTGTTGTTGTTGTTGTTGTTGTTTAAGGTTGTTGTTGTTGTTGTTATTTAGGGTTGTTGTTGTTGTTATTGTTGTTTAGGGTTGTTGTTGTTATTATTGTTGATGTTGTTGTTGTTGTGCTTGTTGTTCTTGTTGTTATTTAGGGTGGTTGTTGTGGTTGTTCTTGTTGTTGTTTTGGGTGGTTGTTGTTGTTGTTATTTAGGGTTGTTGTTGTTGTTGTAATTGTTGTTTAGGATTGTTGTTGTTGTTGTTGTTATTTAGGGTTGTTGTTGTTGTTGTTGTTGTTGTTGTGGTTGATGTTATTTAGGGTTGTTGTTGTTGTTGTTGTTGTTGTTATTGTTGATGTTGTTGTTATTTAGGGTTGTCGTTGTTGTTGTTGTTTTTATTTAGGGTTGTTGTTGTTGTTGTTATTTAGGGTTGTTGTTTTATTTAGGGTTGTTGTTGTTGTTATTTAGGGTTGTTATTGTTGTTGTTGTTTTTTAGGGTTGTTGTTGTTGTTATTGTTGCAACTTGTTTTGGGTTTAGGGAAAAGTTTTGTTTTTGTTGTTGTTGTTATTGTTATTTAGGGTTCTTGTTGTTGTTGTTTAGGGTTGTTGTTGTTGTTGTTGTTTAAGGTTGTTGTTGTTGTTGTTTAGGGTTGTTGTTGTTGTTGTTGTTGTTGTTGTTGTTGTTGTTTAGGGTTGTTGTTGTTGTTGTTATTTAGGGTTGTTGTTGTTGTTATTGTTGTTTAGGGTTGTTGTTGTTATTATTGTTGATGTTGTTGTTGTTGTGCTTGTTGTTCTTGTTGTTATTTAGGGTGGTTGTTGTGGTCGTTGTTGTTGTTGTTTAGGGTGGTTGTTGTTGTTGTTGTTGTTGTTGTTATTTAGGGTAGTTGTTGTTGTTGTTGTAATTGTTGTTTAGGATTGTTGTTGTTGTTGTTGTTATTTAGGGTTGTTGTTGTTGTTGTTATTGTTATTTAGCGTTCTTGTTGTTGTTGTTGTTGTTGTTATTGTTGATGTTGTTGTTATTTAGGGTTGTCGTTGTTGTTGTTGTTTTTATTTAGGGTTGTTGTTGTTGTTGTTTAGGGTTGTTGTTGTTGTTATTGTTGTTGTTGTTTTTGTTGTTATTTAGGGTTGTTGTTGTTGCTGTTGTTGTTGTTATTTTGGGTTGTTGCTGTTGTTGTTTAGGGTTGTTATTGTTGTTGTTGTTGTTATTTAGGGTTGTTGTTTTATTTAGGGTTATTGTTGTTGCTGTTGTTGTTATTTAGGGTTGTTGTTGTTGTTGTTGTTATTTAGGGTTGTTGTTGTTGTTATTGTTGCAACTTGTTTAGGTTTTAGGGAAAAGTTTTGTTGTTGGTGTTGTTGTTATTGTTATTTAGGGTTCTTGTTGTTGTTGTTTAGGGTTGTTGTGGTTGTAGTTGTTGTTGTTGTTTAGGGTTGTTGTTGTTGTTGTTGTTGTTTAAGGTTGTTGTTGTTGTTGTTGTTTAGGGTTGTTGTTGTTGTTGTTTAAGGGTGTTGTTGTTGTAATTGTTGTTTAGGGTTGTTGTTGTTGTTGTTATTTAGGGTTGTTGTTGTTATTATTGTTGATGTTGTCGTTGTTGTCTTGTTGTTATTTAGGGTGGTTGTTGTGGTTGTTGTTGTTGTTGTTTAGGGTGGTTGTTGTTATTGTTGTTGTTGTTATTTAGGGTGGTTGTTGTTGTTGTTGTTGTTATTGTTGTTGTTGTTGTTGTTGTTGTTTAGGGTTGTTGTTGTTATTTAGGGTTGTTGTTGTTGTTGTTTGTGTTGTTTAGGGTTGTTGTTGTTGCTGTTGTTGTTATTTAGGGTTATTGTTGTTGTTGTTATTTAGGGTTGTTGTTGTTGTTGTTGTTTAGGGTTGTTGTTGTTGTTATTTAGGGTTGTTGTTGTTGTTGTTGTTGTTGTTATTTAGGGTTGTTGTTGTTATTTAGGGTTATTGTTGTTGTTGTTGTTGTTGTTATTTAGGGTTGTTGTTGTTTAGGGTTTAGGGTTTAGGGAAAGGTTTTGTTATTGTTGTTGTTGTTGTTGTTATTGTTATTTAGCGTTCTTGTTGTTGTTGTTGTTTTTTTTGTTTAGGGTTGTTGTTGTGTTGTTGTTGTTGTTTAGGGTTGTTGTTTTTGTTGTTGTTATTTAGGGTTGTTGTTGTTCTTATTATTTTTGTTGTTGTTGTTGTGCTTGTTGCTCTTGTTGTTATTTAGGGTTGTTGTTGTTGTTGTAATTGTTGTTTAGGATTGTTGTTGGTGTTGTTGTTGTTGTTATTTAGGGTTGTTGTTGTTGTTGTTGTTGTTGTTGTTATTTAGGGTTGTTATTGTTGTTGTTGTTGTTGTTATTTATGATGTTGTTGTTGTTTAGGGTTGTTGTTGTTGTTTTTGTTGTTATTTAGGGTTGTTGTTGTTGCTGTTGTTGTTGTTATTTTGGGTTGTTGCTGTTGTTGTTGTTTAGGGTTGTTATTGTTGTTGTTGTTGTTATTTAGGGTTGTTGTTGTTGTTGTTGTTATTTAGGGTTGTTGTTTTATTTAGGGTTATTGTTGTTGCTGTTGTTGTTGTTATTTAGGGTTGTTATTGTTTTTGTTGTTTTTTAGGGTTGTTGTTGTTGTTATTGTTGCAACTTGTTTTGGGTTTAGGGAAAAGTTTTGTTTTTGTTGTTGTTGTTATTGTTATTTAGGGTACTTGTTGTTGTTGTTTAGGGTTGTTGTTGTTGTTGTTGTTTAGGGTTGTTGTTGTTGTTATTGTTGCAACTTGTTTAGGTTTTAGGGAAAAGTTTTGTTGTTGGTGTTGTTGTTATTGTTATTTAGGGTTCTTGTTGTTGTTGTTTAGGGTTGTTGTGGTTGTAGTTGTTGTTGTTGTTTAGGGTTGTTGTTGTTGTTGTTGTTGTTTAAGGTTGTTGTTGTTGTTGTTGTTTAGGGTTGTTGTTGTTATTTAGGGTTGTTGTTGTTGTTGTTTGTGTTGTTTAGGGTTGTTGTTGTTGCTGTTGTTGTTATTTAGGGTTGTTGTTGTTGTTGTTATTTTGGGTTGTTGTTGTTGTTGTTGTTTAGGGTTGTTGTTGTTGTTATTTAGGGTTGTTGTTGTTGTTGTTGTTATTTAGGGTTGTTGTTGTTATTTAGGGTTATTGTTGTTGTTGTTGTTATTTAGGGTTGTTGTTGTTTAGGGTTTAGTGTTTAGGGAAAGGTTTTGTTATTGTTGTTGTTGTTGTTGTTATTGTTATTTAGCGTTCTTGTTGTTGTTGTTGTTGTTTTTGTTTAGGGTTGTTGTTGTGTTGTTGTTGTTGTTTAGGGTTGTTGTTTTTGTTGTTGTTATTTAGGGTTGTTGTTGTTCTTATTATTTTTGTTGTTGTTGTTGTGCTTGTTGCTCTTGTTGTTATTTAGGGTTGTTGTTGTTGTTGTAATTGTTGTTTAGGATTGTTGTTGTTGTTGTTATTGTTGTTATTTAGGGTTGTTGTTGTTGTTGTTGTTGTTGTTGTTATTTAGGGTTGTTATTGTTGTTGTTGTTGTTATTTATGATGTTGTTGTTGTTTAGGGTTGTTGTTGTTGTTTTTGTTGTTATTTAGGGTTGTTGTTGTTGCTGTTGTTGTTGTTATTTTGGGTTGTTGCTGTTGTTGTTGTTTAGGGTTGTTATTGTTGTTGTTGTTGTTATTTAGGGTTGTTGTTGTTGTTGTTGTTATTTAGGGTTGTTGTTTTATTTAGGGTTATTGTTGTTGCTGTTGTTGTTATTATTTAGGGTTGTTATTGTTTTTGTTGTTTATTAGGGTTGTTGTTGTTGTTATTGTTGCAACTTGTTTTGGGTTTAGGGAAAAGTTTTGTTTTTGTTGTTGTTGTTATTGTTATTTAGGGTTCTTGTTGTTGTTGTTTAGGGTTGTTGTTGTTGTTGTTGTTTAGGGTTGTTGTTGTTGTTGTTGTTGTTTAAGGTTGTTGTTGTTGTTGTTTAGGGTTGTTGTTGTTGTTGTTGTTGTTGTTGTTGTTATTTAGGGTTGTTGTTGTTGTTATTGTTGTTTAGGGTTGTTGTTGTTATTATTGTTGATGTTGTTGTTGTTGTGCTTGTTGTTCTTGTTGTTATTTAGGGTGGTTGTTGTGGTTGTTGTTGTTGTTGTTTAGGGTGGTTGTTGTTGTTGTTGTTGTTGTTGTTATTTAGGGTTGTTGTTGTTGTTGTTGTAATTGTTGTTTAGGATTGTTGTTGTTGTTGTTGTTATTTAGGGTTGTTGTTGTTGTTGTTGTTGTTGTGGTTGTTGTTATTTAGGGTTCTTATTGTTGTTGTTGTTGTTGTTATTGTTGATGTTGTTGTTATT
>OX359289.1:58069659-58079659 GCA_947179395.2 Pulicaria dysenterica | reverse complement strand
TGTTGTTGTTGTTGTTGTTTAAGGTTGTTGTTGTTGTTGTTATTTAGGGTTGTTGTTGTTGTTATTGTTGTTTAGGGTTGTTGTTGTTATTATTGTTGATGTTGTTGTTGTTGTGCTTGTTGTTCTTAATTTAGGGTGGTTGTTGTGGTTGTTCTTGTTGTTGTTTAGGGTGGATGTTGTTGTTGTTATTTAGGGTTGTTGTTGTTGTTGTAATTGTTGTTTAGGATTGTTGTTGTTGTTGTTGTTATTTAGGGTTGTTGTTGTTGTTGTTGTGGTTGATGTTATTTTGGGTTGTTGTTGTTGTTGTTGTTGTTGTTATTGTTGTTGTTGTTGTTATTTAGGGTTGTCGTTGTTGTTGTTGTTTTTATTTAGGGTTGTTGTTGTTGTTGTTGTTATTTAGGGTTGTTGTTTTATTTAGGGTTATTGTTGTTGCTGTTGTTGTTGTTATTTAGGGTTGTTATTGTTGTTGTTGTTTTTTAGGGTTGTTGTTGTTGTTATTGTTGCAACTTGTTTTGGGTTTAGGGAAAAGTTTTGTTTTTGTTGTTGTTGTTATTGTTATTTAGGGTTCTTGTTGTTGTTGTTTAGGGTTGTTGTTGTTGTTGTTGTTTAGGGTTGTTGTTGTTGTTGTTGTTTAGGGTTGTTGTTGTTGTTGTTGTTGTTGTTGTTTAAGGTTGTTGTTGTTGTTGTTTAGGGTTGTTGTTGTTGTTGTTGTTGTTGTTGTTTAAGGTTGTTGTTGTTGTTGTTATTTAGGGTTGTTGTTGTTGTTATTATTGTTTAGGGTTGTTGTTGTTATTATTGTTGATGTTGTTGTTGTTGTGCTTGTTGTTCTTGTTGTTATTTAGGGTGGTTGTTGTGGTTGTTGTTGTTGTTGTTTAGGGTGGTTGTTGTTGTTATTTAGGGTTGTTGTTGTTGTTGTTGTAATTGTTGTTTAGGATTGTTGTTGTTGTTGTTATTTAGGGTTGTTGTTGTTGTTGTTATTGTTGTGGTTGTTGTTATTTACGGTTCTTATTGTTGTTGTTGTTGTTGTTGTTATTGTTGATGTTGTTGTTATTTAGGGTTGTCGTTGTTGTTGTTGTTTTTATTTAGGGTTGTTGTTGTTGTTGTTTAGGGTTGTTGTTGTTATTGTTGTTGTTGTTTTTGTTGTTATTTAGGGTTGTTGTTGTTGCTGTTGTTGTTGTTATTTTGGGTTGTTGCTGTTGTTGTTTAGGGTTGTTATTGTTGTTGTTGTTGTTATTTAGGGTTGTTTTATTTAGGGTTATTGTTGTTGCTGTTGTTGTTATTTAGGGTTGTTGTTGTTGTTGTTGTTATTTAGGGTTGTTGTTGTTGTTATTGTTGCAACTTGTTTAGGTTTTAGGGAAAAGTTTTGTTGTTGGTGTTGTTGTTATTGTTATTTAGGGTTCTTGTTGTTGTTGTTTAGGGTTGTTGTGGTTGTAGTTGTTGTTGTTGTTTAGGGTTGTTGTTGTTGTTGTTGTTTAAGGTTGTTGTTGTTGTTGTTGTTTAGGGTTGTTGTTGTTGTTGTTTAAGGGTGTTGTTGTTGTAATTGTTGTTTAGGGTTGTTGTTGTTGTTGTTATTTAGGGTTGTTGTTGTTATTATTGTTGATGTTGTCGTTGTTGTCTTGTTGTTCTTGTGGTTATTTAGGGTGGTTGTTGTGGTTGTTGTTGTTGTTGTTTAGGGTGGTTGTTGTTATTGTTGTTGTTGTTATTTAGGGTGGTTGTTGTTGTTGTTGTTGTTATTGTTGTTGTTGTTGTTGTTTAGGGTTGTTGTTGTTATTTAGGGTTGTTGTTGTTGTTGTTTGTGTTGTTTAGGGTTGTTGTTGTTGCTGTTGTTGTTATTTAGGGTTGTTGTTGTTGTTGTTATTTTGGGTTGTTGTTGTTGTTGTTGTTTAAGGTTGTTGTTGTTGTTATTTAGGGTTGTTGTTGTTGTTGTTGTTGTTGTTGTTATTTAGGGTTGTTATTGTTGTTGTTGTTGTTGTTATTTATGACGTTGTTGTTGTTTAGGGTTGTTGTTGTTGTTGTTGTTATTTAGGGTTGTTGTTGTTGTTATTGTTGCAACTTGTTTAGGTTTTAGGGAAAAGTTTTGTTGTTGGTGTTGTTGTTATTGTTATTTAGGGTTCTTGGTGTTGTTGTTTAGGGTTGTTGTGGTTGTAGTTGTTGTTGTTGTTTAGGGTTGTTGTTGTTGTTGTTGTTTAAGGTTGTTGTTGTTGTTGTTGTTTAGGGTTGTTGTTGTTGTTGTTTAAGGGTGTTGTTGTTGTAATTGTTGTTTAGGGTTGTTGTTGTTGTTGTTATTTAGGGTTGTTGTTGTTATTATTGTTGATGTTGTCGTTGTTGTCTTGTTGTTCTTGTTGTTATTTAGGGTGGTTGTTGTGGTTGTTGTTGTTGTTGTTTAGGGTGGTTGTTGTTATTGTTGTTGTTGTTATTTAGGGTGGTTGTTGTTGTTGTTGTTGTTATTGTTGTTGTTGTTGTTGTTTAGGGTTGTTGTTGTTATTTAGGGTTGTTGTTGTTGTTGTTTGTGTTGTTTAGGGTTGTTGTTGTTGCTGTTGTTGTTATTTAGGGTTGTTGTTGTTGTTGTTATTTTGGGTTGTTGTTGTTGTTGTTGTTTAAGGTTGTTGTTGTTGTTATTTAGGGTTGTTGTTGTTGTTGTTGTTGTTATTTAGGGTTGTTGTTGTTATTTAGGGTTATTGTTGTTGTTGTTGTTGTTGTTATTTAGGGTTGTTGTTGTTTAGGGTTTAGGGTTTAGGGAAAGGTTTTGTTATTGTTGTTGTTGTTGTTGTTATTGTTATTTAGCGTTCTTGTTGTTGTTGTTGTTGTTTTTGTTTAGGGTTGTTGTTGTGTTGTTGTTGTTGTTTATGGTTGTTGTTTTTGTTGTTGTTATTTAGGGTTGTTGTTGTTATTATTATTTTTGTTGTTGTTGTTGTGCTTGTTGCTCTTGTTGTTATTTAGGGTTGTTGTTGTTGTTGTAATTGTTGTTTAGGATTGTTGTTGTTGTTGTTGTTGTTATTTAGGGTTGTTGTTGTTGTTGTTGTTGTTGTTGTTATTTAGGGTTGTTATTGTTGTTGTTGTTGTTGTTATTTATGACGTTGTTGTTGTTTAGGGTTGTTGTTGTTGTTTTTGTTGTTATTTAGGGTTGTTGTTGTTGCTGTTGTTGTTGTTATTTTGGGTTGTTGCTGTTGTTGTTGTTTAGGGTTGTTATTGTTGTTGTTGTTGTTATTTAGGGTTGTTGTTGTTGTTGTTGTTATTTAGGGTTCTTGTTTTATTTAGGGTTATTGTTGTTGCTGTTGTTGTTGTTATTTAGGGTTGTTATTGTTTTTGTTGTTTTTTAGGGTTGTTGTTGTTGTTATTGTTGCAACTTGTTTTGGGTTTAGGGAAAAGTTTTGTTTTTGTTGTTGTTGTTATTGTTATTTAGGGTTGTTGTTGTTGTTGTTTAGGGTTGTTGTTGTTGTTGTTGTTTAGGGTTGTTGTTGTTGTTGTTGTTGTTGTTGTTGTTGTTTAAGGTTGTTGTTGTTGTTGTTATTTAGGGTTGTTGTTGTTGTTATTGTTGTTTAGGGTTGTTGTTGTTATTATTGTTGATGTTGTTGTTGTTGTGCTTGTTGTTCTTGTTGTTATTTAGGGTGGTTGTTGTGGTTGTTCTTGTTGTTGTTTAGGGTGGTTGTTGTTGTTGTTATTTAGGGTTGTTGTTGTTGTTGTAATTGTTGTTTAGGATTGTTGTTGTTGTTGTTGTTATTTAGGGTTGTTGTTGTTGTTGTTGTTGTTGTGGTTGATGTTATTTAGGGTTGTTATTGTTGTTGTTGTTGTTGTTATTGTTGATGTTGTTGTTATTTAGGGTTGTCGTTGTTGTTGTTGTTTTTATTTAGGGTTGTTGTTGTTGTTGTTGTTATTTAGGGTTGTTGTTTTATTTAGGGTTATTGTTGTTGCTGTTGTTGTTGTTATTTAGGGTTGTTATTGTTGTTGTTGTTTTTTAGGGTTGTTGTTGTTGTTATTGTTGCAACTTGTTTTGGGTTTAGGGAAAAGTTTTGTTTTTGTTGTTGTTGTTATTGTTATTTAGGGTTCTTGTTGTTGTTGTTTAGGGTTGTTGTTGTTGTTGTTGTTTAGGGTAGTTGTTGTTGTTGTTGTTGTTTAAGGTTGTTGTTGTTGTTTAGGGTTGTTGTTGTTGTTGTTGTTGTTGTTGTTGTTGTTTAAGGTTGTTGTTGTTGTTGTTATTTAGGGTTGTTGTTGTTGTTATTGTTGTTTAGGGTTGTTGTTGTTATTATTGTTGATGTTGTTGTTGTTGTGCTTGTTGTTCTTGTTGTTATTTAGGGTGGTTGTTGT
The DNA here is from genome assembly GCA_947179395.2 of Pulicaria dysenterica. Classification (NCBI taxonomy): domain Eukaryota; kingdom Viridiplantae; phylum Streptophyta; class Magnoliopsida; order Asterales; family Asteraceae; genus Pulicaria; species Pulicaria dysenterica. The sequence continues at coordinate 58,075,354 of OX359289.1, read as the reverse complement.
GGTTGTTGTTGTTGTTGTTTAGGGTGGTTGTTGTTGTTGTTGTTGTTGTTGTTATTTAGGGTTGTTGTTGTTGTTGTTGTAATTGTTGTTTAGGATTGTTGTTGTTGTTGTTGTTATTTAGGGTTGTTGTTGTTGTTGTTATTGTTGTGGTTGTTGTTATTTAGGGTTCTTATTGTTGTTGTTGTTGTTGTTATTGTTGATGTTGTTGTTATTTAGGGTTGTCGTTGTTGTTGTTGTTTTTATTTAGGGTTGTTGTTGTTGTTGTTTAGGGTTGTTGTTGTTGTTATTGTTGTTGTTGTTTTTGTTGTTATTTAGGGTTGTTGTTGTTGCTGTTGTTGTTGTTATTTTGGGTTGTTGCTGTTGTTGTTTAGGGTTGTTATTGTTGTTGTTGTTGTTATTTAGGGTTGTTGTTTTATTTAGGGTTATTGTTGTTGCTGTTGTTGTTATTTAGGGTTGTTGTTGTTGTTGTTGTTATTTAGGGTTGTTGTTGTTGTTATTGTTGCAACTTGTTTAGGTTTTAGGGAATAGTTTTGTTGTTGGTGTTGTTGTTATTGTTATTTAGGGTTCTTGTTGTTGTTGTTTAGGGTTGTTGTGGTTGTAGTTGTTGTTGTTGTTTAGGGTTGTTGTTGTTGTTGTTGTTGTTTAAGGTTGTTGTTGTTGTTGTTGTTTAGGGTTGTTGTTGTTGTTGTTTAAGGGTGTTGTTGTTGTAATTGTTGTTTAGGGTTGTTGTTGTTGTTGTTATTTAGGGTTGTTGTTGTTATTATTGTTGATGTTGTCGTTGTTGTCTTGTTGTTCTTGTTGTTATTTAGGGTGGTTGTTGTGGTTGTTGTTGTTGTTGTTTAGGGTGGTTGTTGTTATTGTTGTTGTTGTTATTTAGGGTGGTTGTTGTTGTTGTTGTTGTTGTTGTTTAGGGTTGTTGTTGTTATTTAGGGTTGTTGTTGTTGTTGTTTTTGTTGTTTAGGGTTGTTGTTGTTGCTGTTGTTGTTATTTAGGGTTGTTGCTGTTGTTGTTACTTAGGGTTGTTGTTGTTGTTGTTATTTAGGGTTGTTGTTGTTGTTATTTAGGGTTGTTGTTGTTGTTGTTGTTGTTATTTAGGGTTGTTGTTGTTATTGTTGTTGTTGTTGTTGTTGTTATTTAGGGTTGTTGTTGTTTAGGGTTTAGGGTTTAGGGAAAGGTTTTGTTATTGTTGTTGTTGTTGTTGTTATTGTTATTTAGCGTTCTTGTTGTTGTTGTTGTTGTTTTTGTTTAGGGTTGTTGTTGTGTTGTTGTTGTTGTTTAGGGTTGTTGTTATTTAGGGTTGTTGTTGATCTTATTATTTTTGTTGTTGTTGTTGTGCTTGTTGCTCTTGTTGTTATTTAGGGTTGTTGTTGTTGTTGTAATTGTTGTTTAGGATTGTTGTTGTTGTTGTTGTTGTTGTTGTTATTTAGGGTTGTTGTTGTTGTTGTTGTTGTTGTTGTTGTTATTTAGGGTTGTTATTGTTGTTGTTGTTGTTGTTATTTATGATGTTGTTGTTGTTTAGGGTTGTTGTTGTTGTTTTTGTTGTTATTTAGGGTTGTTGTTGTTGCTGTTGTTGTTGTTATTTTGGGTTGTTGCTGTTGTTGTTGTTTAGGGTTGTTATTGTTGTTGTTGTTGTTATTTAGGGTTGTTGTTGTTGTTGTTGTTATTTAGGGTTGTTGTTTTATTTAGGGTTATTGTTGTTGCTGTTGTTGTTGTTATTTAGGGTTGTTATTGTTTTTGTTGTTTTTTAGGGTTGTTGTTGTTGTTATTGTTGCAACTTGTTTTGGGTTTAGGGAAAAGTTTTGTTTTTGTTGTTGTTGTTATTGTTATTTAGGGTTCTTGTTGTTGTTGTTTAGGGTTGTTGTTGTTGTTGTTGTTTAGGGTAGTTGTTGTTGTTGTTGTTGTTTAAGGTTGTTGTTGTTGTTTAGGGTTGTTGTTGTTGTTGTTGTTGTTGTTGTTGTTGTTTAAGGTTGTTGTTGTTGTTGTTATTTAGGGTTGTTGTTGTTGTTATTGTTGTTTAGGGTTGTTGTTGTTATTATTGTTGATGTTGTTGTTATTGTGCTTGTTGTTCTTGTTGTTATTTAGGGTGGTTGTTGTGGTTGTTGTTGTTGTTGTTTAGGGTGGTTGTTGTTGTTGTTGTTGTTGTTGTTATTTAGGGTTGTTGTTGTTGTTGTTGTAATTGTTGTTTAGGATTGTTGTTGTTGTTGTTGTTATTTAGGGTTGTTGTTGTTGTTGTTATTGTTGTGGTTGTTGTTATTTAGGGTTCTTATTGTTGTTGTTGTTGTTGTTGTTATTGTTGATGTTGTTGTTATTTAGGGTTGTCGTTGTTGTTGTTGTTTTTATTTAGGGTTGTTGTTGTTGTTGTTTAGGGTTGTTGTTGTTGTTATTGTTGTTGTTGTTTTTGTTGTTATTTAGGGTTGTTGTTGTTGCTGTTGTTGTTGTTATTTTGGGTTGTTGCTGTTGTTGTTTAGGGTTGTTATTGTTGTTGTTGTTGTTATTTAGGGTTGTTGTTTTATTTAGGGTTATTGTTGTTGCTGTTGTTGTTATTTAGGGTTGTTGTTGTTGTTGTTGTTATTTAGGGTTGTTGTTGTTGTTATTGTTGCAACTTGTTTAGGTTTTAGGGAAAAGTTTTGTTGTTGGTGTTGTTGTTATTGTTATTTAGGGTTCTTGTTGTTGTTGTTTAGGGTTGTTGTGGTTGTAGTTGTTGTTGTTGTTTAGGGTTGTTGTTGTTGTTGTTGTTGTTTAAGGTTGTTGTTGTTGTTGTTGTTTAGGGTTGTTGTTGTTGTTGTTTAAGGGTGTTGTTGTTGTAATTGTTGTTTAGGGTTGTTGTTGTTGTTGTTATTTAGGGTTGTTGTTGTTATTATTGTTGATGTTGTCGTTGTTGTCTTGTTGTTCTTGTTGTTATTTAGGGTGGTTGTTGTGGTTGTTGTTGTTGTTGTTTAGGGTGGTTGTTGTTATTGTTGTTGTTGTTATTTAGGGTGGTTGTTGTTGTTGTTGTTGTTGTTGTTTAGGGTTGTTGTTGTTATTTAGGGTTGTTGTTGTTGTTGTTTTTGTTGTTTAGGGTTGTTGTTGTTGCTGTTGTTGTTATTTAGGGTTGTTGCTGTTGTTGTTACTTAGGGTTGTTGTTGTTGTTGTTATTTAGGGTTGTTGTTGTTGTTATTTAGGGTTGTTGTTGTTGTTGTTGTTGTTATTTAGGGTTGTTGTTGTTGTTATTTAGGGTTGTTGTTGTTGTTGTTGTTGTTGTTATTTAGGGTTGTTGTTGTTTAGGGTTTAGGGTTTAGGGAAAGGTTTTGTTATTGTTGTTGTTGTTGTTGTTATTGTTATTTAGCGTTCTTGTTGTTGTTGTTGTTGTTTTTGTTTAGGGTTGTTGTTGTGTTGTTGTTGTTGTTTAGGGTTGTTGTTATTTAGGGTTGTTGTTGTTCTTATTATTTTTGTTGTTGTTGTTGTGCTTGTTGCTCTTGTTGTTATTTAGGGTTGTTGTTGTTGTTGTAATTGTTGTTTAGGATTGTTGTTGTTGTTGTTGTTGTTGTTGTTATTTAGGGTTGTTGTTGTTGTTGTTGTTGTTGTTGTTATTTAGGGTTGTTATTGTTGTTGTTGTTGTTGTTATTTATGATGTTGTTGTTGTTTAGGGTTGTTGTTGTTGTTTTTGTTGTTATTTAGGGTTGTTGTTGTTGCTGTTGTTGTTGTTATTTTGGGTTGTTGCTGTTGTTGTTGTTTAGGGTTGTTATTGTTGTTGTTGTTGTTATTTAGGGTTGTTGTTGTTGTTGTTGTTATTTAGGGTTGTTGTTTTATTTAGGGTTATTGTTGTTGCTGTTGTTGTTGTTATTTAGGGTTGTTATTGTTTTTGTTGTTTTTTAGGGTTGTTGTTGTTGTTATTGTTGCAACTTGTTTTGGGTTTAGGGAAAAGTTTTGTTTTTGTTGTTGTTGTTATTGTTATTTAGGGTTCTTGTTGTTGTTGTTTAGGGTTGTTGTTGTTGTTGTTGTTTAGGGTTGTTGTTGTTGTTGTTGTTGTTTAAGGTTGTTGTTGTTGTTGTTTAGGGTTGTTGTTGTTGTTGTTGTTGTTGTTTAAGGTTGTTGTTGTTGTTGTTATTTAGGGTTGTTGTTGTTGTTATTGTTGTTTAGGGTTGTTGTTGTTATTATTGTTGATGTTGTTGTTGTTGTGCTTGTTGTTCTTGTTGTTATTTAGGGTGGTTGTTGTGGTTGTTGTTGTTGTTGTTTAGGGTGGTTGTTGTTGTTGTTGTTGTTGTTGTTGTTGTTTAGGGTTGTTGTTGTTGTTGTTGTAATTGTTGTTTAGGATTGTTGTTGTTGTTGTTGTTATTTAGGGTTGTTGTTGTTGTTGTTGTTGTTGTGGTTGTTGTTATTTAGGGTTCTTATTGTTGTTGTTGTTGTTGTTATTGTTGATGTTGTTGTTATTTAGGGTTGTCGTTGTTGTTGTTGTTTTTATTTAGGGTTGTTGTTGTTGTTGTTTAGGGTTGTTGTTGTTGTTATTGTTGTTGTTGTTTTTGTTGTTATTTAGGGTTGTTGTTGTTGTTGTTGTTGTTGTTATTTTGGGTTGTTGCTGTAGTTGTTTAGGGTTGTTATTGTTGTTGTTGTTGTTATTTAGGGTTGTTGTTTTATTTAGGGTTATTGTTGTTGCTGTTGTTGTTATTTAGGGTTGTTGTTGTTGTTGTTGTTATTTAGGGTTGTTGTTGTTGTTGTTGTTGTTGTGGTTGATGTTATTTAGGGTTGTTATTGTTGTTGTTGTTGTTGTTATTGTTGATGTTGTTGTTATTTAGGGTTGTCGTTGTTGTTGTTGTTTTTATTTAGGGTTGTTGTTGTTGTTGTTGTTATTTAGGGTTGTTGTTTTATTTAGGGTTATTGTTGTTGCTGTTGTTGTTGTTATTTAGGGTTGTTATTGTTGTTGTTGTTTTTTAGGGTTGTTGTTGTTGTTATTGTTGCAACTTGTTTTGGGTTTAGGGAAAAGTTTTGTTTTTGTTGTTGTTGTTATTGTTATTTAGGGTTCTTGTTGTTGTTGTTTAGGGTTGTTGTTGTTTTTGTTGTTTAGGGTTGTTGTTGTTGTTGTTGTTGTTTAGGGTTGTTGTTGTTGTTGTTGTTGTTTAAGGTTGTTGTTGTTGTTGTTTAGGGTTGTTGTTGTTGTTGTTGTTTAGGGTTGTTGTTGTTGTTGTTGTTGTTGTTGTTTAAGGTTATTGTTGTTGTTGTTATTTAGGGTTGTTGTTGTTGTTATTATTGTTTAGGGTTGTTGTTGTTATTATTATTGATGTTGTTGTTGTTGTGCTTGTTGTTCTTGTTGTTATTTAGGGTGGTTGTTGTGGTTGTTGTTGTTGTTGTTTAGGGTGGTTGTTGTTGTTGTTGTTGTTGTTGTTATTTAGGGTTGTTGTTGTTGTTGTTGTTGTTGTTGTTGTTTAAGGTTGTTGTTGTTGTTGTTATTTAGGGTTGTTGTTGTTGTTATTGTTGTTTAGGGTTGTTGTTGTTATTATTGTTGATGTTGTTGTTGTTGTGCTTGTTGTTCTTGTTGTTATTTAGGGTGGTTGTTGTGGTTGTTGTTGTTGTTGTTTAGGGTGGTTGTTGTTGTTGTTGTTGTTGTTGTTATTTAGGGTTGTTGTTGTTGTTGTTGTAATTGTTGTTTAGGATTGTTGTTGTTGTTGTTGTTATTTAGGGTTGTTGTTGTTGTTGTTATTGTTGTGGTTGTTGTTATTTA
>OX359289.1:58062159-58064659 GCA_947179395.2 Pulicaria dysenterica | reverse complement strand
AGGGTTGTTGTTGTTATTTAGGGTTATTGTTGTTGTTGTTGTTGTAGTTATTTAGGGTTGTTGTTGTTTAGGGTTTAGGGTTTAGGGAAAGGTTTTGTTATTGTTGTTGTTGTTGTTGTTATTGTTATTTAGCGTTCTTGTTGTTGTTGTTGTTGTTTTTGTTTAGGGTTGTTGTTGTGTTGTTGTTGTTGTTTAGGGTTGTTGTTTTTGTTGTTGTTATTTAGGGTTGTTGTTGTTCTTATTATTTTTGTTGTTGTTGTTGTGCTTGTTGCTCTTGTTGTTATTTAGGGTTGTTGTTGTTGTTGTATTTGTTGTTTAGGATTGTTGTTGTTGTTGTTGTTGTTGTTATTTAGGGTTGTTGTTGTTGTTGTTGTTGTTGTTGTTATTTAGGGTTGTTATTGTTGTTGTTGTTGTTGTTATTTATGATGTTGTTGTTGTTTAGGGTTGTTGTTGTTGTTTTTGTTGTTATTTAGGGTTGTTGTTGTTGCTGTTGTTGTTGTTATTTTGGGTTGTTGCTGTTGTTGTTGTTTAGGGTTGTTGTTGTTGTTGTTGTTGTTTAGGGTTGTTGTTGTTGTTGTTGTTATTTAGGGTTGTTGTTTTATTTAGGGTTATTGTTGTTGCTGTTGTTGTTGTTATTTAGGATTGTTATTGTTTTTGTTGTTTTTTAGGGTTGTTGTTGTTGTTATTGTTGCAACTTGTTTTGGGTTTAGGGAAAAGTTTTGTTTTTGTTGTTGTTGTTATTGTTATTTAGGGTTCTTGTTGTTGTTGTTTAGGGTTGTTGTTGTTGTTGTTGTTTAGGGTTGTTGTTGTTGTTGTTGTTGTTTAAGGTTGTTGTTGTTGTTGTTTAGGGTTGTTGTTGTTGTTGTTGTTGTTGTTGTTTAAGGTTGTTGTTGTTGTTTTTAAATAGGGTTGTTGTTGTTGTTATTGTTGTTTAGGGTTGTTGTTGTTATTATTGTTGATGTTGTTGTTGTTGTGCTTGTTGTTCTTGTTGTTATTTAGGGTGGTTGTTGTGGTTGTTCTTGTTGTTGTTTAGGGTGGTTGTTGTTGTTGTTATTTAGGGTTGTTGTTGTTGTTGTAATTGTTGTTTAGGATTGTTGTTGTTGTTGTTATTTAGGGTTGTTGTTGTTGTTGTTGTTGTTGTGGTTGATGTTATTTAGGGTTGTTATTGTTGTTGTTGTGGTTGTTATTGTTGATGTTGTTGTTATTTAGGGTTGTCGTTGTTGTTGTTGTTTTTATTTAGGGTTGTTGTTGTTGTTGTTGTTATTTAGGGTTGTTGTTGTTGCTGTTGTTGTTGTTATTTAGGGTTGTTATTGTTGTTGTTGTTTTTTAGGGTTGTTGTTGTTGTTATTGTTGCAACTTGTTTTGGGTTTAGGGAAAAGTTTTGTTTTTGTTGTTGTTGTTATTGTTATTTAGGGTTCTTGTTGTTGTTGTATAGGGTTGTTGTTGTTGTTGTTGTTTAGGGTAGTTGTTTTTGTTGTTGTTGTTTAAGGTTGTTGTTGTTGTTTAGGGTTGTTGTTGTTGTTGTTGTTGTTTAAGGTTGTTGTTGTTGTTGTTATTTAGGGTTGTTGTTGTTGTTATTGTTGTTTAGGGTTGTTGTTGTTATTATTGTTGATGTTGTTGTTGTTGTGCTTGTTGTTCTTGTTGTTATTTAGGATGGTTGTTGTGGTTGTTGTTGTTGTTGTTTAGGGTGGTTGTTGTTGTTGTTGTTGTTGTTGTTATTTAGGGTTGTTGTTGTTGTTGTTGTAATTGTTGTTTAGGATTGTTGTTGTTGTTGTTGTTATTTAGGGTTGTTGTTGTTGTTGTTATTGTTGTGGTTGTTGTTATTTAGGGTTCTTATTGTTGTTGTTGTTGTTGTTGTTGTTATTGTTGATGTTGTTGTTATTTAGGGTTGTCGTTGTTGTTGTTGTTTTTATTTAGGGTTGTTGTTGTTGTTGTTTAGGGTTGTTGTTGTTGTTATTGTTGTTGTTGTTTTTGTTGTTATTTAGGGTTGTTGTTGTTGCTGTTGTTGTTGTTATTTTGGGTTGTTGCTGTTGTTGTTTAGGGTTGTTATTGTTGTTGTTGTTGTTATTTAGGGTTGTTGTTTTATTTAGGGTTATTGTTGTTGCTGTTGTTGTTATTTAGGGTTGTTGTTGTTGTTGTTGTTATTTAGGGTTGTTGTTGTTGTTATTGTTGCAACTTGTTTAGGTTTTAGGGAAAAGTTTTGTTGCTGGTGTTGTTGTTATTGTTATTTAGGGTTCTTGTTGTTGTTGTTTAGGGTTGTTGTGGTTGTAGTTGTTGTTGTTGTTTAGGGTTGTTGTTGTTGTTGTTGTTGTTTAAGGTTGTTGTTGTTGTTGTTGTTTAGGGTTGTTGTTGTTGTTGTTTAAGGGTGTTGTTGTTGTAATTGTTGTTTAGGGTTGTTGTTGTTGTTGTTATTTAGGGTTGTTGTTGTTATTATTGTTGATGTTGTCGTTGTTGTCTTGTTGTTCTTGTTGTTATTTAGGGTGGTTGTTGTGGTTGTTGT
>OX359289.1:58054659-58057159 GCA_947179395.2 Pulicaria dysenterica | reverse complement strand
TTGCTGTTGTTGTTGTTATTTTGGGTTGTTGTTGTTGTTGTTGTTTAGGGTTGTTATTGTTGTTGTTGTTGTTATTTAGGGTTGTTGTTGTTGTTGTTGTTATTTAGGGTTGTTGTTTTATTTAGGGTTATTGTTGTTGCTGTTGTTGTTGTTATTTAGGATTGTTATTGTTTTTGTTGTTTTTTAGGGTTGTTGTTGTTGTTATTGTTGCAACTTGTTTTGGGTTTAGGGAAAAGTTTTGTTTTTGTTGTTGTTGTTATTGTTATTTAGGGTTGTTGTTGTTGTTGTTTAGGGTTGTTGTTGTTGTTGTTGTTTAGGGTTGTTGTTGTTGTTGTTGTTGTTTAAGGTTGTTGTTGTTGTTGTTTAGGGTTGTTGTTGTTGTTGTTGTTGTTGTTGTTGTTTAAGGTTGTTGTTGTTGTTGTTATTTAGGGTTGTTGTTGTTGTTATTGTTGTTTAGGGTTGTTGTTGTTATTATTGTTGATGTTGTTGTTGTTGTGCTTGTTGTTCTTGTTGTTATTTAGGGTGGTTGTTGTGGTTGTTCTTGTTGTTGTTTAGGGTGGTTGTTGTTGTTGTTATTTAGGGTTGTTGTTGTTGTTGTAATTGTTGTTTAGGATTGTTGTTGTTGTTATTGTTATTTAGGGTTGTTGTTGTTGTTGTTGTTGTTGTGGTTGATGTTATTTAGGGTTGTTATTGTTGTTGTTGTTGTTGTTATTGTTGATGTTGTTGTTATTTAGGGTTGTCGTTGTTGTTGTTGTTTTTATTTAGGGTTGTTGTTGTTGTTGTTGTTATTTAGGGTTGTTGTTGTTGCTGTTGTTGTTGTTATTTAGGGTTGTTATTGTTGTTGTTGTTTTTTAGGGTTGTTGTTGTTGTTATTGTTGCAACTTGTTTTGGGTTTAGGGAAAAGTTTTGTTTTTGTTGTTGTTGTTATTGTTATTTAGGGTTCTTGTTGTTGTTGTTTAGGGTTGTTGTTGTTGTTGTTGTTTAGGGTAGTTGTTGTTGTTGTTGTTGTTTAAGGTTGTTGTTGTTGTTTAGGGTTGTTGTTGTTGTTGTTGTTGTTGTTGTTGTTGTTTAAGGTTGTTGTTGTTGTTGTTATTTAGGGTTGTTGTTGTTGTTATTGTTGTTTAGGGTTGTTGTTGTTATTATTGTTGATGTTGTTGTTGTTGTGCTTGTTGTTCTTGTTGTTATTTAGGATGGTTGTTGTGGTTGTTGTTGTTGTTGTTTAGGGTGGTTGTTGTTGTTGTTGTTGTTGTTGTTATTTAGGGTTGTTGTTGTTGTTGTTGTAATTGTTGTTTAGGATTGTTGTTGTTGTTGTTGTTATTTAGGGTTGTTGTTGTTGTTGTTATTGTTGTGGTTGTTGTTATTTAGGGTTCTTATTGTTGTTGTTGTTGTTGTTGTTATTGTTGATGTTGTTGTTATTTAGGGTTGTCGTTGTTGTTGTTGTTTTTATTTAGGGTTGTTGTTGTTGTTATTTAGGGTTGTTGTTGTTGTTATTGTTGTTGTTGTTTTTGTTGTTATTTAGGGTTGTTGTTGTTGCTGTTGTTGTTGTTATTTTGGGTTGTTGCTGTTGTTGTTTAGGGTTGTTATTGTTGTTGTTGTTGTTATTTAGGGTTGTTGTTTTATTTAGGGTTATTGTTGTTGCTGTTGTTGTTATTTAGGGTTGTTGTTGTTGTTGTTGTTATTTAGGGTTGTTGTTGTTGTTATTGTTGCAACTTGTTTAGGTTTTAGGGAAAAGTTTTGTTGCTGGTGTTGTTGTTATTGTTATTTAGGGTTCTTGTTGTTGTTGTTTAGGGTTGTTGTGGTTGTAGTTGTTGTTGTTGTTTAGGGTTGTTGTTGTTGTTGTTGTTGTTTAAGGTTGTTGTTGTTGTTGTTGTTTAGGGTTGTTGTTGTTGTTGTTTAAGGTTGTTGTTGTTGTAATTGTTGTTTAGGGTTGTTGTTGTTGTTGTTATTTAGGGTTGTTGTTGTTATTATTGTTGATGTTGTCGTTGTTGTCTTGTTGTTCTTGTTGTTATTTAGGGTGGTTGTTGTGGTTGTTGTTGTTGTTGTTTAGGGTTGTTGTTGTTATTGTTGTTGTTGTTATTTAGGGTGGTTGTTGTTGTTGTTGTTGTTGTTGTTTAGAGTTGTTGTTGTTATTTAGGGTTGTTGTTGTTGTTGTTTTTGTTGTTTAGGGTTGTTGTTGTTGCTGTTGTTGTTATTTAGGGTTGTTGCTGTTGTTGTTATTTTGGGTTGTTGTTGTTGTTGTTGTTTAGGGTTGTTGTTGTTGTTATTTAGGGTTGTTGTTGTTGTTGTTGTTATTTAGGGTTGTTGTTGTTGTTATTTAGGGTTATTGTTGTAGTTGTTGTTGTTGTTATTTAGGGTTGTTGTTGTTTAGGGTTTAGGGTTTAGGGAAAGGTTTTGTTATTGTTGTTGTTGTTGTTGTTATTGTTATTTAGCGTTCTTGTTGTTGTTGTTGTTGTTTTTGTTTAGGGTTGTTGTTGTGTTGTTGTTGTTGTTTAGGGTTGTT
>OX359289.1:58037159-58039659 GCA_947179395.2 Pulicaria dysenterica | reverse complement strand
TTGTTCTTGTTGTTATTTAGGGTGGTTGTTGTGGTTGTTCTTGTTGTTGTTTTGGGTGGTTGTTGTTGTTGTTATTTAGGGTTGTTGTTGTTGTTGTAATTGTTGTTTAGGATTGTTGTTGTTTTTGTTGTTATTTAGGGTTGTTCTTGTTGTTGTTGTTGTTGTTGTTGTTGTTGTTGTTGTGGTTGATGTTATTTAGGGTTGTTATTGTTGTTGTTGTTGTTGTTATTGTTGATGTTGTTGTTATTTAGGGTTGTCGTTGTTGTTGTTGTTTTTATTTAGGGTTGTTGTTGTTGTTGTTGTTGTTATTTAGGGTTGTTGTTTTATTTAGGGTTATTGTTGTTGCTGTTGTTGTTGTTATTTAGGGTTGTTATTGTTGTTGTTGTTTTTTAGGGTTGTTGTTGTTGTTATTGTTGCAACTTGTTTTGGGTTTAGGGAAAAGTTTTGTTTTTGTTGTTGTTGTTATTGTTATTTAGGGTTCTTGTTGTTGTTGTTTAGGGTTGTTGTTGTTGTTGTTGTTTAGGGTTGTTGTTGTTGTTGTTGTTGTTTAAGGTTGTTGTTGTTGTTGTTTAGGGTTGTTGTTGTTGTTGTTGTTGTTGTTGTTGTTTAAGGTTGTTGTTGTTGTTGTTATTTAGGGTTGTTGTTGTTGTTATTGTTGTTTAGGGTTGTTGTTGTTATTATTGTTGATGTTGTTGTTGTTGTGCTTGTTGTTCTTGTTGTTATTTAGGGTGGTTGTTGTGGTTGTTGTTGTTGTTGTTTAGGGTGGTTGTTGTTGTTGTTGTTGTTGTTGTTATTTAGGGTTGTTGTTGTTGTTGTTGTAATTGTTGTTTAGGATTGTTGTTGTTGTTGTTGTTATTTAGGGTTGTTGTTGTTGTTGTTATTGTTGTGGTTGTTGTTATTTAGGGTTCTTATTGTTGTTATTGTTGTTGTTGTTATTGTTGATGTTGTTGTTATTTAGGGTTGTCGTTGTTGTTGTTGTTTTTATTTAGGGTTGTTGTTGTTGTTGTTTAGGGTTGTTGTTGTTGTTATTGTTTATGTTGTTTTTGTTGTTATTTAGGGTTGTTGTTGTTGCTGTTGTTGTTGTTATTTTGGGTTGTTGCTGTTGTTGTTTAGGGTTGTTATTGTTGTTGTCGTTGTTATTTAGGGTTGTTGTTTTATTTAGGGTTATTGTTGTTGCTGTTGTTGTTATTTAGGGTTGTTGTTGTTGTTGTTGTTATTTAGGGTTGTTGTTGTTGTTATTGTTGCAACTTGTTTAGGTTTTAGGGAAAAGTTTTGTTGTTGGTGTTGTTGTTATTGTTATTTAGGGTTCTTGTTGTTGTTGTTTAGGGTTGTTGTGGTTGTAGTTGTTGTTGTTGTTTAGGGTTGTTGTTGTTGTTGTTGTTGTTTAAGGTTGTTGTTGTTGTTGTTGTTTAGGGTTGTTGTTGTTGTTGTTTCAGGGTGTTGTTGTTGTAATTGTTGTTTAGGGTTGTTGTTGTTGTTGTTATTTAGGGTTGTTGTTGTTATTATTGTTGATGTTGTCGTTGTTGTCTTGTTGTTCTTGTTGTTATTTAGGGTGGTTGTTGTGGTTGTTGTTGTTGTTGTTTAGGGTGGTTGTTGTTATTGTTGTTGTTGTTATTTAGGGTGGTTGTTGTTGTTGTTGTTGTTATTGTTGTCGTTGTTGTTGTTGTTGTTTAGGGTTGTTGTTGTTATTTAGGGTTGTTGTTGTTGTTGTTTGTGTTGTTTAGGGTTGTTGTTGTTGCTGTTGTTGTTATTTAGGGTTGTTGTTGTTGTTGTTATTTTGGGTTGTTGTTGTTGTTGTTGTTTAGGGTTGTTGTTGTTGTTATTTAGGGTTGTTGTTGTTGTTGTTGTTGTTATTTAGGGTTGTTGTTGTTATTTAGGGTTATTGTTGTTGTTGTTATTGTTGTTATTTAGGGTTGTTATTGTTTAGGGTTTAGGGTTTAGGGAAAGGTTTTGTTATTGTTGTTGTTGTTGTTGTAATTGTTATTTAGCGTTCTTGTTGTTGTTGTTGTTGTTTTTGTTTAGGGTTGTTGTTGTGTTGTTGTTGTTGTTTAGGGTTGTTGTTTTTGTTGTTGTTATTTAGGGTTGTTGTTGTTCTTATTATTTTTGTTGTTGTTGTTGTGCTTGTTGCTCTTGTTGTTATTTAGGGTTATTGTTGTTGTTGTAATTGTTGTTTAGGATTGTTGTTGTTGTTGTTGTTGTTGTTATTTAGGGTTGTTGTTGTTGTTGTTGTTGTTGTTGTTGTTATTTAGGGTTGTTATTGTTGTTGTTGTTGTTGTTATTTATGATGTTGTTGTTGTTTAGGGTTGTTGTTGTTGTTTTTGTTGTTATTTAGGGTTGTTGTTGTTGCTGTTGTTGTTGTTATTTTGGGTTGTTGCTGTTGTTGTTGTTTAGGGTTGTTATTGTTGTTGTTGTTGTTATTTAGGGTTGTTGTTGTTGTTGTTGTTATTTAGGGTTGTTGTTTTATTTAGGGTTATTGTTGTTGCTGTTGTTGTTGTTATTT
>OX359289.1:58024659-58029659 GCA_947179395.2 Pulicaria dysenterica | reverse complement strand
TTTAGGGTTGTTGTTGTTGTTGTTTAAGGGTGTTGTTGTTGTAATTGTTGTTTAGGGTTGTTGTTGTTGTTGTTATTTAGGGTTGTTGTTGTTATTATTGTTGATGTTGTCGTTGTTGTCTTGTTGTTCTTGTTGTTATTTAGGGTTGTTGTTGTTGTTGTTGTTGTTGTTATTTAGGGTGGTTGTTGTTATTGTTGTTGTTGTTATTTAGGGTGGTTGTTGTTGTTGTTGTTGTTATTGTTGTTGTTGTTGTTGTTGTTGTTGTTGTTATTTAGGGTTGTTGTTGTTATTTAGGGTTATTGTTGTTGTTGTTATTGTTGTTATTTAGGGTTGTTATTGTTTAGGGTTTAGGGTTTAGGGAAAGGTGTTGTTATTGTTGTTGTTGTTGTTGTAATTGTTATTTAGCGTTCTTGTTGTTGTTGTTGTTGTTTTTGTTTAGGGTTGTTGTTGTGTTGTTGTTGTTGTTTAGGGTTGTTGTTTTTGTTGTTGTTATTTAGGGTTGTTGTTGTTCTTATTATTTTTGTTGTTGTTGTTGTGCTTGTTGCTCTTGTTGTTATTTAGGGTTATTGTTGTTGTTGTAATTGTTGTTTAGGATTGTTGTTGTTGTTGTTGTTGTTGTTATTTAGGGTTGTTGTTGTTGTTGTTGTTGTTGTTGTTGTTATTTAGGGTTGTTATTGTTGTTGTTGTTGTTGTTATTTATGATGTTGTTGTTGTTTAGGGTTGTTGTTGTTGTTTTTGTTGTTATTTATGGTTGTTGTTGTTGCTGTTGTTGTTGTTATTTTGGGTTGTTGCTGTTGTTGTTGTTTAGGGTTGTTGTTGTTGTTGTTGTTGTTATTTAGGGTTGTTGTTGTTGTTGTTGTTATTTAGGGTTGTTGTTTTATTTAGGGTTATTGTTGTTGCTGTTGTTGTTGTTATTTAGGGTTGTTATTGTTTTTGTTGTTTTTTAGGGTTGTTGTTGTTGTTATTGTTGCAACTTGTTTTGGGTTTAGGGAAAAGTTTTGTTTTTGTTGTTGTTGTTATTGTTATTTAGGGTTCTTGTTGTTGTTGTTTAGGGTTGTTGTTGTTGTTGTTGTTTAGGGTTGTTGTTGTTGTTGTTGTTGTTTAAGGTTGTTGTTGTTGTTGTTTAGGGTTGTTGTTGTTGTTGTTGTTGTTGTTGTTTAAGGTTGTTGTTGTTGTTGTTATTTAGGGTTGTTGTTGTTGTTATTGTTGTTTAGGGTTGTTGTTGTTATTATTGTTGATGTTGTTGTTGTTGTGCTTGTTGTTCTTGTTGTTATTTAGGGTGGTTGTTGTTGTTGTTGTTGTTGTTATTTAGGGTGGTTGTTGTTGTTGTGGTTGTTGTTGTTATTTAGGGTTGTTGTTGTTGTTGTTGTAATTGTTGTTTAGGATTGTTGTTGTTGTTGTTGTTATTTAGGGTTGTTGTTGTTGTTGTTGTTGTTGTGGTTGTTGTTATTTAGGGTTCTTATTGTTGTTGTTGTTGTTGTTATTGTTGATGTTGTTGTTATTTAGGGTTGTCGTTGTTGTTGTTGTTTTTATTTAGGGTTGTTGTTGTTGTTGTTTAGGGTTGTTGTTGTTGTTATTGTTGTTGTTGTTTTTGTTGTTATTTAGGGTTGTTGTTGTTGCTGTTGTTGTTGTTATTTTGGGTTGTTGCTGTTGTTGTTTAGGGTTGTTATTGTTGTTGTTGTTGTTATTTAGGGTTGTTGTTTTATTTAGGGTTATTGTTGTTGCTGTTGTTGTTATTTAGGGTTGTTGTTGTTGTTGTTGTTATTTAGGGTTGTTGTTGTTGTTATTGTTGCAACTTGTTTAGGTTTTAGGGAAAAGTTTTGTTGTTGGTGTTGTTGTTATTGTTATTTAGGGTTCTTGTTGTTGTTGTTTAGGGTTGTTGTGGTTGTAGTTGTTGTTGTTGTTTAGGGTTGTTGTTGTTGTTGTTGTTTAGGGTTCTTGTTGTTGTTGTTTAGGGTTGTTGTTGTTGTTGTTGTTTAGGGTTGTTGTTGTTGTTGTTGTTGTTTAGGGTTGTTGTTGTTGTTGTTTAGGGTTGTTGTTGTTGTTGTTGTTTTTGTTGTTGTTGTTATTTAGGGTTGTTGTTGTTGTTATTGTTGTTTAGGGTTGTTGTTGTTATTATTGTTGATGTTGTTGTTGTTGTGCTTGTTGTTCTTAATTTAGGGTGGTTGTTGTGGTTGTTCTTGTTGTTGTTTAGGGTGGTTGTTGTTGTTGTTATTTAGGGTTGTTGTTGTTGTTGTAGTTGTTGTTTAGGGTTGTTGTTGTTGTTGTTGTTATTTAGGGTTGTTGTTGTGGTTGTTGTTGTTGTGGTTGATGTTATTTAGGGTTGTTATTGTTGTTGTTGTTGTTGTTATTGTTGATGTTGTTGTTATTTAGGGTTGTCGTTGTTGTTGTTGTTTTTATTTAGGGTTGTTGTTGTTGTTGTTGTTATTTAGGGTTGTTGGTTTATTTAGGGTTATTGTTGTTGCTGTTGTTGTTGTTATTTAGGGTTGTTATTGTTGTTGATGTTTTTTAGGGTTGTTGTTGTTGTTATTGTTGCAACTTGTTTTGGGTTTAGGGAAAAGTTTTGTTTTTGTTGTTGTTGTTATTGTTATTTAGGGTTCTTTTTGTTGTTGTTTAGGGTTGTTGTTGTTGTTGTTTAGGGTTGTTGTTGTTGTTGTTGTTTAGGGTTGTTGTTGTTGTTGTTGTTGTTGTTTAAGGTTGTTGTTGTTGTTGTTTAGGGTTGTTGTTGTTGTTGTTGTTGTTGTTGTTTAGGGTTGTTGTTGTTGTTGTTATTTAGGGTTGTTGTTATTGTTATTATTGTTTAGGGTTGTTGTTGTTATTATTGTTGATGTTGTTGTTGTTGTGCTTGTTGTTCTTGTTGTTATTTATGGTGGTTGTTGTGGTTGTTGTTGTTGTTGTTTAGGGTGGTTGTTGTTGTTGTTGTTGTTATTTAGGGTTGTTGTTGTTGTTGTTGTAATTGTTGTTTAGGATTGTTGTTGTTGTTGTTGTTATTTAGGGTTGTTGTTGTTGTTATTGTTGTGGTTGTTGTTATTTACGGTTCTTATTGTTGTTGTTGTTGTTGTTTTGGGTTGTTGCTGTTGTTGTTTAGGGTTGTTATTGTTGTTGTTGTTGTTATTTAGGGTTGTTGTTGTTGTTGTTTAGGGTTGTTGTTGTTGTTATTGTTGTTGTTGTTTTTGTTGTTATTTAGGGTTGTTGTTGTTGCTGTTGTTGTTGTTATTTTGGGTTGTTGCTGTTGTTGTTTAGGGTTGTTATTGTTGTTGTTGTTGTTATTTAGGGTTGTTGTTTTATTTAGGGTTATTGTTGTTGCTGTTGTTGTTATTTAGGGTTGTTGTTGTTGTTGTTGTTATTTAGGGTTGTTGTTGTTGTTATTCTTGCAACTTGTTTAGGTTTTAGGGAAAAGTTTTGTTGTTGGTGTTGTTGTTATTGTTATTTAGGGTTCTTGTTGTTGTTGTTTAGGGTTGTTGTGGTTGTAGTTGTTGTTGTTGTTTAGGGTTGTTGTTGTTGTTGTTGTTTAAGGTTGTTGTTGTTGTTGTTGTTTAGGGTTGTTGTTGTTGTTGTTTAAGGTTGTTGTTGTTGTAATTGTTGTTTAGGGTTGTTGTTGTTGTTGTTATTTAGGGTTGTTGTTGTTATTATTGTTGATGTTGTCGTTGTTGTCTTGTTGTTCTTGTTGTTATTTAGGGTGGTTGTTGTGGTTGTTGTTGTTGTTGTTTAGGGTGGTTGTTGTTGTTGTTGTTGTTGTTATTTAGGGTGGTTGTTGTTGTTGTTGTTGTTATTGTTGTTGTTGTTGTTGTTGTTGTTGTTGTTATTTAGGGTTGTTGTTGTTATTTAGGGTTGTTGTTGTTGTTGTTATTGTTGTTATTTAGGGTTGTTATTGTTTAGGGTTTAGGGTTTAGGGAAAGGTGTTGTTATTGTTGTTGTTGTTGTTGTAATTGTTATTTAGGGTTGTTGTTGTTGTTGTTGTTGTTTTTGTTTAGGGTTGTTGTTGTGTTGTTGTTGTTGTTTAGGGTTGTTGTTTTTGTTGTTGTTATTTAGGGTTGTTGTTGTTCTTATTATTTTTGTTGTTGTTGTTGTGCTTGTTGCTCTTGTTGTTATTTAGGGTTATTGTTGTTGTTGTAATTGTTGTTTAGGATTGTTGTTGTTGTTGTTGTTGTTGTTATTTAGGGTTGTTGTTGTTGTTGTTGTTGTTGTTGTTGTTATTTAGGGTTGTTATTGTTGTTGTTGTTGTTGTTATTTATGATGTTGTTGTTGTTTAGGGTTCTTGTTGTTGTTTTTGTTGTTATTTAGGGTTGTTGTTGTTGCTGTTGTTGTTGTTATTTTGGGTTGTTGCTGTTGTTGTTGTTTAGGGTTGTTATTGTTGTTGTTGTTGTTATTTAGGGTTGTTGTTGTTGTTGTTGTTATTTAGGGTTGTTTAGGTTTATTGTTGTTGCTGTTGTTGTTGTTATTTAGGGTTGTTATTGTTTTTGTTGTTTTTTAGGGTTGTTGTTGTTGTTATTGTTGCAACTTGTTTTGGGTTTAGGGAAAAGTTTTGTTTTTGTTGTTGTTGTTATTGTTATTTAGGGTTCTTGTTGTTGTTGTTTAGGGTTGTTGTTGTTGTTGTTGTTTAGGGTTGTTGTTGTTGTTGTTGTTGTTTAAGGTTGTTGTTGTTGTTGTTTAGGGTTGTTGTTGTTGTTGTTGTTGTTGTTGTTTAAGGTTGTTGTTGTTGTTGTTATTTAGGGTTGTTGTTGTTGTTATTGTTGTTTAGGGTTGTTGTTGTTATTATTGTTGATGTTGTTGTTGTTGTGCTTGTTGTTCTTGTTGTTATTTAGGGTTGTTGTTGTTGTTGTTGTTGTTGTTGTTTAGGGTGGTTGTTGTTGTTGTGGTTGTTGTTGTTATTTAGGGTTGTTGTTGTTGTTGTTGTAATTGTTGTTTAGGATTGTTGTTGTTGTTGTTGTTATTTAGGGTTGTTGTTGTTGTTGTTGTTGTTGTGGTTGTTGTTATTTAGGGTTCTTATTGTTGTTGTT
>OX359289.1:58004659-58012159 GCA_947179395.2 Pulicaria dysenterica | reverse complement strand
TTGTCGTTGTTGTTGTTGTTTTTATTTAGGGTTGTTGTTGTTGTTGTTGTTATTTAGGGTTGTTGTTTTATTTAGGGTTATTGTTGTTGTTGTTGTTGTTGTTATTTAGGGTTGTTATTGTTGTTGTTGTTTTTTAGGGTTGTTGTTGTTGTTATTGTTGCAACTTGTTTTGGGTTTAGGGAAAAGTTTTGTTTTTGTTGTTGTTGTTATTGTTATTTAGGGTTCTTGTTGTTGTTGTTTAGGGTTGTTGTTGTTGTTGTTGTTTAGGGTAGTTGTTGTTGTTGTTGTTGTTTAAGGTTGTTGTTGTTGTTTAGGGTTGTTGTTGTTGTTGTTGTTGTTGTTGTTGTTTAAGGTTGTTGTTGTTGTTGTTATTTAGGGTTGTTGTTGTTGTTATTGTTGTTTAGGGTTGTTGTTGTTATTATTGTTGATGTTGTTGTTGTTGTGCTTGTTGTTCTTGTTGTTATTTAGGGTGGTTGTTGTGGTTGTTGTTGTTGTTATTTAGGGTGGTTGTTGTTGTTGTTGTTGTTGTTGTTATTTAGGGTTGTTGTTGTTGTTGTTGTAATTGTTGTTTAGGATTGTTGTTGTTGTTGTTGTTATTTAGGGTTGTTGTTGTTGTTGTTATTGTTGTGGTTGTTGTTATTTAGGGTTCTTATTGTTGTTGTTGTTGTTGTTGTTATTGTTGATGTTGTTGTTATTTAGGGTTGTCGTTGTTGTTGTTGTTTTTATTTAGGGTTGTTGTTGTTGTTGTTTAGGGTTGTTGTTGTTGTTATTGTTGTTGTTGTTTTTGTTGTTATTTAGGGTTGTTGTTGTTGCTGTTGTTGTTGTTATTTTGGGTTGTTGCTGTTGTTGTTTAGGGTTGTTATTGTTGTTGTTGTTGTTATTTAGGGTTGTTGTTTTATTTAGGGTTATTGTTGTTGCTGTTGTTGTTATTTAGGGTTGTTGTTGTTGTTGTTGTTATTTAGGGTTGTTGTTGTTGTTATTGTTGCAACTTGTTTAGGTTTTAGGGAAAAGTTTTGTTGTTGGTGTTGTTGTTATTGTTATTTAGGGTTCTTGTTGTTGTTGTTTAGGGTTGTTGTGGTTGTAGTTGTTGTTGTTGTTTAGGGTTGTTGTTGTTGTTGTTGTTGTTTAAGGTTGTTGTTGTTGTTGTTGTTTAGGGTTGTTGTTGTTGTTGTTTAAGGGTGTTGTTGTTGTAATTGTTGTTTAGGGTTGTTGTTGTTGTTGTTATTTAGGGTTGTTGTTGTTATTATTGTTGATGTTGTCGTTGTTGTCTTGTTGTTCTTGTTGTTATTTAGGGTGGTTGTTGTGGTTGTTGTTGTTGTTGTTTAGGGTGGTTGTTGTTATTTTTGTTGTTGTTATTTAGGGTGGTTGTTGTTGTTGTTGTTGTTGTTGTTTAGGGTTGTTGTTGTTATTTAGGGTTGTTGTTGTTGTTGTTTTTGTTGTTTAGGGTTGTTGTTGTTGCTGTTGTTGTTATTTAGGGTTGTTGCTGTTGTTGTTATTTTGGGTTGTTGTTGTTGTTGTTGTTTAGGGTTGTTGTTGTTGTTATTTAGGGTTGTTGTTGTTGTTGTTGTTGTTATTTAGGGTTGTTGTTGTTGTTATTTAGGGTTATTGTTGTTGTTGTTGTTGTTGTTATTTAGGGTTGTTGTTGTTTAGGGTTTAGGGTTTAGGGAAAGGTTTTGTTATTGTTGTTGTTGTTGTTGTTATTGTTATTGTTATTTAGCGTTCTTGTTGTTGTTGTTGTTGTTTTTGTTTAGGGTTGTTGTTGTGTTGTTGTTGTTGTTTAGGGTTGTTGTTTTTGTTGTTGTTATTTAGGGTTGTTGTTGTTCTTATTATTTTTGTTGTTGTTGTTGTGCTTGTTGCTCTTGTTGTTATTTAGGGTTGTTGTTGTTGTTGTAATTGTTGTTTAGGATTGTTGTTGTTGTTGTTGTTGTTGTTATTTAGGGTTGTTGTTGTTGTTGTTGTTGTTGTTGTTATTTAGGGTTGTTATTGTTGTTGTTGTTGTTGTTATTTATGATGTTGTTGTTGTTTAGGGTTGTTGTTGTTGTTTTTGTTGTTATTTAGGGTTGTTGTTGTTGCTGTTGTTGTGGTTATTTTGGGTTGTTGCTTTTGTTGTTGTTTAGGGTTGTTATTGTTGTTGTTGTTGTTATTTAGGGTTGTTGTTGTTGTTGTTGTTATTTAGGGTTGTTGTTTTATTTAGGGTTATTGTTGTTGCTGTTGTTGTTGTTATTTAGGGTTGTTATTGTTTTTGTTGTTTTTTAGGGTTGTTGTTGTTGTTATTGTTGCAACTTGTTTTGGGTTTAGGGAAAAGTTTTGTTTTTGTTGTTGTTGTTATTGTTATTTAGGGTTCTTGTTGTTGTTGTTTAGGGTTGTTGTTGTTGTTGTTGTTTAGGGTTGTTGTTGTTGTTGTTGTTGTTTAAGGTTGTTGTTGTTGTTGTTTAGGGTTGTTGTTGTTGTTGTTGTTGTTGTTTAAGGTTGTTGTTGTTGTTGTTATTTAGGGTTGTTGTTGTTGTTATTGTTGTTTAGGGTTGTTGTTGTTATTATTGTTGATGTTGTTGTTGTTGTGCTTGTTGTTCTTGTTGTTATTTAGGGTGGTTGTTGTTGTTGTTGTTGTTGTTGTTTAGGGTGGTTGTTGTTGTTGTTGTTGTTGTTGTTGTTTAGGGTTGTTGTTGTTGTTGTTGTAATTGTTGTTTAGGATTGTTGTTGTTGTTGTTGTTATTTAGGGTTGTTGTTGTTGTTGTTGTTGTTGTGGTTGTTGTTATTTAGGGTTCTTATTGTTGTTGTTGTTGTTGTTATTGTTGATGTTGTTGTTATTTAGGGTTGTCGTTGTTGTTGTTGTTTTTATTTAGGGTTGTTGTTGTTGTTGTTTAGGGTTGTTGTTGTTGTTATTGTTGTTGTTGTTTTTGTTGTTATTTAGGGTTGTTGTTGTTGTTGTTGTTGTTGTTATTTTGGGTTGTTGCTGTTGTTGTTTAGGGTTGTTATTGTTGTTGTTGTTGTTATTTAGGGTTGTTGTTTTATTTAGGGTTATTGTTGTTGCTGTTGTTGTTATTTAGGGTTGTTGTTGTTGTTGTTGTTATTTAGGGTTGTTGTTGTTGTTATTGTTGCAACTTGTTTAGGTTTTAGGGAAAAGTTTTGTTGTTGGTGTTGTTGTTATTGTTATTTAGGGTTCTTGTTGTTGTTGTTTAGGGTTGTTGTGGTTGTAGTTGTTGTTGTTGTTTAGGGTTGTTGTTGTTGTTGTTGTTGTTTAAGGTTGTTGTTGTTGTTGTTGTTTAGGGTTGTTGTTGTTGTTGTTTAAGGGTGTTGTTGTTGTAATTGTTGTTTAGGGTTGTTGTTGTTGTTGTTATTTAGGGTTGTTGTTGTTATTTAGGGTTGTTGTTGTTGTTGTTGTTGTTGTTGTTATTTAGGGTTGTTATTGTTGTTGTTGTTGTTGTTATTTATGATGTTGTTGTTGTTTAGGGTTGTTGTT
This sequence comes from Pulicaria dysenterica, assembly GCA_947179395.2. Taxonomy (NCBI): domain Eukaryota; kingdom Viridiplantae; phylum Streptophyta; class Magnoliopsida; order Asterales; family Asteraceae; genus Pulicaria; species Pulicaria dysenterica. Next base: position 58,008,699 of record OX359289.1, on the reverse strand, counting down.
GTTGTTTTTGTTGTTATTTAGGGTTGTTGTTGTTGCTGTTGTTGTTGTTATTTTGGGTTGTTGCTGTTGTTGTTGTTTAGGGTTGTTATTGTTGTTGTTGTTGTTATTTAGGGTTGTTGTTGTTGTTGTTGTTATTTAGGGTTGTTCTTTTATTTAGGGTTATTGTTGTTGCTGTTGTTGTTGTTATTTAGGGTTGTTATTGTTTTTGTTGTTTTTTAGGGTTGTTGTTGTTGTTATTGTTGCAACTTGTTTTGGGTTTAGGGAAAAGTTTTGTTTTTGTTGTTGTTGTTATTGTTATTTAGGGTTGTTGTTGTTGTTGTTTAGGGTTGTTGTTTTTGTTGTTGTTTAGGGTTGTTGTTGTTGTTGTTGTTGTTTAAGGTTGTTGTTGTTGTTGTTTGGGGTTGTTGTTGTTGTTGTTGTTGTTGTTGTTGTTTAAGGTTGTTGTTGTTGTTGTTATTTAGGGTTGTTGTTGTTGTTATTGTTGTTTAGGGTTGTTGTTGTTATTATTGTTGATGTTGTTGTTGTTGTGCTTGTTGTTCTTGTTGTTATTTAGGGTGGTTGTTGTGGTTGTTCTTGTTGTTGTTTAGGGTGGTTGTTGTTGTTGTTATTTAGGGTTGTTGTTGTTATTGTAATTGTTGTTTAGGATTGTTGTTGTTGTTGTTGTTATTTAGGGTTGTTGTTGTTGTTGTTGTTGTTGTGGTTGATGTTATTTAGGGTTGTTATTGTTGTTGTTGTTGTTGTTATTGTTGATGTTGTTGTTATTTAAGGTTGTCGTTGTTGTTGTTGTTTTTATTTAGGGTTGTTGTTGTTGTTGTTGTTATTTAGGGTTGTTATTTTATTTTGGGTTATTGTTGTTGCTGTTGTTGTTGTTATTTAGGGTTGTTATTGTTGTTGTTGTTTTTTAGGGTTGTTGTTGTTGTTATTGTTGCAACTTGTTTTGGGTTTAGGGAAAAGTTTTGTTTTTGTTGTTGTTGTTATTGTTATTTAGGGTTCTTGTTGTTGTTGTTTAGGGTTGTTGTTGTTGTTGTTGTTTAGGGTAGTTGTTGTTGTTGTTGTTGTTTAAGGTTGTTGTTGTTGTTTAGGGTTGTTGTTGTTGTTGTTGTTGTTGTTGTTGTTATTTAGGGTTGTTGTTGTTGTTATTATTGTTTAGGGTTGTTGTTGTTATTATTGTTGATGTTGTTGTTGTTGTTCTTGTTGTTCTTGTTGTTATTTAGGGAGGTTGTTGTGGTTGTTGTTGTTGTTATTTAGGGTGGTTGTTGTTGTTGTTGTTGTTGTTGTTATTTAGGGTTGTTGTTGTTGTTGTTGTTGTAATTGTTGTTTAGGATTGTTGTTGTTGTTGTTGTTATTTAGGGTTGTTGTTGTTGTTGTTATTGTTGTGGTTGTTGTTATTTAGGGTTCTTATTGTTGTTGTTGTTGTTGTTGTTATTGTTGATGTTGTTGTTATTTAGGGTTGTCGTTGTTGTTGTTGTTTTTATTTAGGGTTGTTGTTGTTGTTGTTTAGGGTTGTTGTTGTTGTTATTGTTGTTGTTGTTTTTGTTGTTATTTAGGGTTGTTGTTGTTGCTGTTGTTGTTGTTATTTTGGGTTGTTGCTGTTGTTGTTTAGGGTTGTTATTGTTGTTGTTGTTGTTATTTAGGGTTGTTCTTTTATTTAGGGTTATTGTTGTTGCTGTTGTTGTTGTTATTTAGGGTTGTTATTGTTTTTGTTGTTTTTTAGGGTTGTTGTTGTTGTTATTGTTGCAACTTGTTTTGGGTTTAGGGAAAAGTTTTGTTTTTGTTGTTGTTGTTATTGTTATTTAGGGTTGTTGTTGTTGTTGTTTAGGGTTGTTGTTGTTGTTGTTGTTTAGGGTTGTTGTTGTTGTTGTTGTTGTTTAAGGTTGTTGTTGTTGTTGTTTGGGGTTGTTGTTGTTGTTGTTGTTGTTGTTGTTGTTTAAGGTTGTTGTTGTTGTTGTTATTTAGGGTTGTTGTTGTTGTTATTGTTGTTTAGGGTTGTTGTTGTTATTATTGTTGATGTTGTTGTTGTTGTGCTTGTTGTTCTTGTTGTTATTTAGGGTGGTTGTTGTGGTTGTTCTTGTTGTTGTTTAGGGTGGTTGTTGTTGTTGTTATTTAGGGTTGTTGTTGTTATTGTAATTGTTGTTTAGGATTGTTGTTGTTGTTGTTGTTATTTAGGGTTGTTGTTGTTGTTGTTGTTGTTGTGGTTGATGTTATTTAGGGTTGTTATTGTTGTTGTTGTTGTTGTTATTGTTGATGTTGTTGTTATTTAAGGTTGTCGTTGTTGTTGTTGTTTTTATTTAGGGTTGTTGTTGTTGTTGTTGTTATTTAGGGTTGTTGTTTTATTTTGGGTTATTGTTGTTGCTGTTGTTGTTGTTATTTAGGGTTGTTATTGTTGTTGTTGTTTTTTAGGGTTGTTGTTGTTGTTATTGTTGCAACTTGTTTTGGGTTTAGGGAAAAGTTTTGTTTTTGTTGTTGTTGTTATTGTTATTTAGGGTTCTTGTTGTTGTTGTTTAGGGTTGTTGTTGTTGTTGTTGTTTAGGGTAGTTGTTGTTGTTGTTGTTGTTTAAGGTTGTTGTTGTTGTTTAGGGTTGTTGTTGTTGTTGTTGTTGTTGTTGTTGTTATTTAGGGTTGTTGTTGTTGTTATTATTGTTTAGGGTTGTTGTTGTTATTATTGTTGATGTTGTTGTTGTTGTACTTGTTGTTCTTGTTGTTATTTAGGGAGGTTGTTGTTGTTGTTGTTGTTGTTATTTAGGGTGGTTGTTGTTGTTGTTGTTGTTGTTGTTATTTAGGGTTGTTGTTGTTGTTGTTGTTGTAATTGTTGTTTAGGGTTGTTGTTGTTGTTGTTGTTATTTAGGGTTGTTGTTGTTGTTGTTATTGTTGTGGTTGTTGTTATTTAGGGTTCTTATTGTTGTTGTTGTTGTTGTTGTTATTGTTGATGTTGTTGTTATTTAGGGTTGTCGTTGTTGTTGTTGTTTTTATTTAGGGTTGTTGTTGTTGTTGTTTAGGGTTGTTGTTGTTGTTATTGTTGTTGTTGTTTTTGTTGTTATTTAGGGTTGTTGTTGTTGCTGTTGTTGTTGTTATTTTGGGTTGTTGCTGTTGTTGTTTAGGGTTGTTATTGTTGTTGTTGTTGTTATTTAGGGTTGTTCTTTTATTTAGGGTTATTGTTGTTGCTGTTGTTGTTGTTATTTAGGGTTGTTATTGTTTTTGTTGTTTTTTAGGGTTGTTGTTGTTGTTATTGTTGCAACTTGTTTTGGGTTTAGGGAAAAGTTTTGTTTTTGTTGTTGTTGTTATTGTTATTTAGGGTTGTTGTTGTTGTTGTTTAGGGTTGTTGTTGTTGTTGTTGTTTAGGGTTGTTGTTGTTGTTGTTGTTGTTTAAGGTTGTTGTTGTTGTTGTTTGGGGTTGTTGTTGTTGTTGTTGTTGTTGTTGTTGTTTAAGGTTGTTGTTGTTGTTGTTATTTAGGGTTGTTGTTGTTGTTGTTGTTATTTAGGGTTGTTGTTGTTGTTATTGTTGCAACTTGTTTAGGTTTTAGGGAAAAGTGTTGTTGTTGGTGTTGTTGTTATTGTTATTTAGGGTTCTTGTTGTTGTTGTTTAGGGTTGTTGTGGTTGTAGTTGTTGTTGTTGTTTAGGGTTGTTGTTGTTGTTGTTGTTGTTTAAGGTTGTTGTTGTTGTTGTTGTTTAGGGTTGTTGTTGTTGTTGTTTAAGGGTGTTGTTGTTGTAATTGTTGTTTAGGGTTGTTGTTGTTGTTGTTATTTAGGGTTGTTGTTGTTATTATTGTTGATGTTGTCGTTGTTATCTTGTTGTTCTTGTTGTTATTTAGGGTGGTTGTTGTGGTTGTTGTTGTTGTTGTTTAGGGTGGTTGTTGTTATTGTTGTTGTTGTTATTTAGGGTGGTTGTTGTTGTTGTTGTTGTTGTTGTTTAGGGTTGTTGTTGTTATTTAGGGTTGTTGTTGTTGTTGTTTTTGTTGTTTAGGGTTGTTGTTGTTGCTGTTGTTGTTATTTAGGGTTGTTGCTGTTGTTGTTATTTTGGGTTGTTGTTGTTGTTGTTTACG
>OX359289.1:57989659-58002159 GCA_947179395.2 Pulicaria dysenterica | reverse complement strand
GTTGTTGTTGTTGTTGTTGTTATTTAGGGTTGTTGTTGTTTAGGGTTTAGGGTTTAGGGAAAGGTTTTGTTATTGTTGTTGTTGTTGTTGTTATTGTTATTTAGCGTTCTTGTTGTTGTTGTTGTTGTTTTTGTTTAGGGTTGTTGTTGTCTTGTTGTTGTTGTTTAGGGTTGTTGTTTTTGTTGTTGTTATTTAGGGTTGTTGTTGTTCTTATTATTTTTGTTGTTGTTGTTGTGCTTGTTGCTCTTGTTGTTATTTAGGGTTGTTGTTGTTGTTGTAATTGTTGTTTAGGATTTTTGTTGTTGTTGTTGTTGTTGTTATTTAGGGTTGTTGTTGTTGTTGTTGTTGTTGTTGTTATTTATGGTTGTTATTGTTGTTGTTGTTGTTGTTATTTATGATGTTGTTGTTGTTTAGGGTTGTTGTTGTTGTTTTTGTTGTTATTTAGGGTTGTTGTTGTTGCTGTTGTTGTTGTTATTTTGGGTTGTTGCTGTTGTTGTTGTTTAGGGTTGTTATTGTTGTTGTTGTTGTTATTTAGGGTTGTTGTTGTTGTTGTTGTTATTTAGGGTTGTTGTTTTATTTAGGGTTATTGATGTTGCTGTTGTTGTTGTTATTTAGGGTTGTTATTGTTTTTGTTGTTTTTTAGGGTTGTTGTTGTTGTTATTTATGGTTGTTATTGTTGTTGTTGTTGTTGTTATTTATGATGTTGTTGTTGTTTAGGGTTGTTGTTGTTGTTTTTGTTGTTATTTAGGGTTGTTGTTGTTGCTGTTGTTGTTGTTATTTTGGGTTGTTGCTGTTGTTGTTGTTTAGGGTTGTTATTGTTGTTGTTGTTGTTATTTAGGGTTGTTGTTGTTGTTGTTGTTATTTAGGGTTGTTGTTTTATTTAGGGTTATTGTTGTTGCTGTTGTTGTTGTTATTTAGGGTTGTTATTGTTTTTGTTGTTTTTTAGGGTTGTTGTTGTTGTTATTGTTGCAACTTGTTTTGGGTTTAGGGAAAAGTTTTGTTTTTGTTGTTGTTGTTATTGTTATTTAGGGTTCTTGTTGTTGTTGTTTAGGGTTGTTGTTGTTGTTGTTGTTTAGGGTTGTTGTTGTTGTTGTTGTTGTTTAAGGTTGTTGTTGTTGTTGTTTAGGGTTGTTGTTGTTGTTGTTGTTGTTGTTTAAGGTTGTTGTTGTTGTTGTTATTTAGGGTTGTTGTTGTTGTTATTGTTGTTTAGGGTTGTTGTTGTTATTATTGTTGATGTTGTTGTTGTTGTGCTTGTTGTTCTTGTTGTTATTTAGGGTGGTTGTTGTGGTTGTTGTTGTTGTTGTTTAGGGTGGTTGTTGTTGTTGTTGTTGTTGTTGTTGTTTAGGGTTGTTGTTGTTGTTGTTGTAATTGTTGTTTAGGATTGTTGTTGTTGTTGTTGTTATTTAGGGTTGTTGTTGTTGTTGTTGTTGTTGTGGTTGTTGTTATTTAGGGTTCTTATTGTTGTTGTTGTTGTTGTTATTGTTGATGTTGTTGTTATTTAGGGTTGTCGTTGTTGTTGTTGTTTTTATTTAGGGTTGTTGTTGTTTTTTCTTTAGGGTTGTTGTTGTTGTTATTGTTGTTGTTGTTTTTGTTGTTATTTAGGGTTGTTGTTGTTGTTGTTGTTGTTTAGGGTTGTTATTGTTGTTGTTGTTGTTATTTAGGGTTGTTGTTTTATTTAGGGTTATTGTTGTTGCTGTTGTTGTTATTTAGGGTTGTTGTTGTTGTTGTTGTTATTTAGGGTTGTTGTTGTTGTTATTGTTGCAACTTGTTTAGGTTTTAGGGAAAAGTTTTGTTGTTGGTGTTGTTGTTATTGTTATTTAGGGTTCTTGTTGTTGTTGTTTAGGGTTGTTGTGGTTGTAGTTGTTGTTGTTGTTTAGGGTTGTTGTTGTTGTTGTTGTTGTTTAAGGTTGTTGTTGTTGTTGTTGTTTAGGGTTGTTGTTGTTGTTGTTTAAGGGTGTTGTTGTTGTAATTGTTGTTTAGGGTTGTTGTTGTTGTTGTTATTTAGGGTTGTTGTTGTTATTATTGTTGATGTTGTCGTTGTTGTCTTGTTGTTCTTGTTGTTATTTAGGGTGGTTGTTGTGGTTGTTGTTGTTGTTGTTTAGGGTGGTTGTTGTTATTGTTGTTGTTGTTATTTAGGGTGGTTGTTGTTGTTGTTGTTGTTATTGTTGTTGTTGTTGTTGTTGAGGGGTGTTGTTGTTATTTAGGGTTGTTGTTGTTGTTGTTTGTGTTGTTTAGGGTTGTTGTTGTTGCTGTTGTTGTTATTTAGGGTTGTTGTTGTTGTTGTTATTTTGGGTTGTTGTTGTTGTTGTTGTTTAGGGTTGTTGTTGTTGTTGTTTAGGGTTGTTGTTGTTGTTGTTGTTGTTATTTAGGGTTGTTGTTGTTATTTAGGGTTGTTGTTGTTGTTGTTGTTGTTGTTATTTAGGGTTGTTGTTGTTTAGGGTTTAGGGTTTAGGGAAAGGTTTTGTTATTGTTGTTGTTGTTGTTGTTATTGTTATTTAGCGTTCTTGTTGTTGTTGTTGTTGTTTTTGTTTAGGGTTGTTGTTGTCTTGTTGTTGTTGTTTAGGGTTGTTGTTTTTGTTGTTGTTATTTAGGGTTGTTGTTGTTCTTATTATTTTTGTTGTTGTTGTTGTGCTTGTTGCTCTTGTTGTTATTTAGGGTTGTTGTTGTTGTTGTAATTGTTGTTTAGGATTTTTGTTGTTGTTGTTGTTGTTGTTATTTAGGGTTGTTGTTGTTGTTGTTGTTGTTGTTGTTATTTATGGTTGTTATTGTTGTTGTTGTTGTTGTTATTTATGATGTTGTTGTTGTTTAGGGTTGTTGTTGTTGTTTTTGTTGTTATTTAGGGTTGTTGTTGTTGCTGTTGTTATTGTTATTTTGGGTTGTTGCTGTTGTTGTTGTTTAGGGTTGTTATTGTTGTTGTTGTTGTTATTTAGGGTTGTTGTTGTTGTTGTTGTTATTTAGGGTTGTTGTTTTATTTAGGGTTATTGATGTTGCTGTTGTTGTTGTTATTTAGGGTTGTTATTGTTTTTGTTGTTTTTTAGAGTTGTTGTTGTTGTTATTTATGGTTGTTATTGTTGTTGTTGTTGTTGTTATTTATGATGTTGTTGTTGTTTAGGGTTGTTGTTGTTGTTTTTGTTGTTATTTAGGGTTGTTGTTGTTGCTGTTGTTGTTGTTATTTTGGGTTGTTGCTGTTGTTGTTGTTTAGGGTTGTTATTGTTGTTGTTGTTGTTATTTAGGGTTGTTGTTGTTGTTGTTGTTATTTAGGGTTGTTGTTTTATTTAGGGTTATTGTTGTTGCTGTTGTTGTTGTTATTTAGGGTTGTTATTGTTTTTGTTGTTTTTTAGGGTTGTTGTTGTTGTTATTGTTGCAACTTGTTTTGGGTTTAGGGAAAAGTTTTGTTTTTGTTGTTGTTGTTATTGTTATTTAGGGTTCTTGTTGTTGTTGTTTAGGGTTGTTGTTGTTGTTGTTGTTTAGGGTTGTTGTTGTTGTTGTTGTTGTTTAAGGTTGTTGTTGTTGTTGTTTAGGGTTGTTGTTGTTGTTGTTGTTGTTGTTTAAGGTTGTTGTTGTTGTTGTTATTTAGGGTTGTTGTTGTTGTTATTGTTGTTTAGGGTTGTTGTTGTTATTATTGTTGATGTTGTTGTTGTTGTGCTTGTTGTTCTTGTTGTTATTTAGGGTGGTTGTTGTTGTTGTTGTTGTTGTTGTTTAGGGTGGTTGTTGTTGTTGTTGTTGTTGTTGTTGTTTAGGGTTGTTGTTGTTGTTGTTGTAATTGTTGTTGTTGTTGTTGTTGTTGTTATTTAGGGTTGTTGTTGTTGTTGTTGTTGTTGTTGTTGTTGTTATTTAGGGTTGTTGTTGTTGTTGTTGTTATTGTTGATGTTGTTGTTATTTAGGGTTGTTGTTGTTGTTGTTGTTTTTATTTAGGGTTGTTGTTGTTTTTTATTTAGGGTTGTTGTTGTTGTTATTGTTGTTGTTGTTTTTGTTGTTATTTAGGGTTGTTGTTGTTGTTGTTGTTGTTGTTATTTTGGGTTGTTGTTGTTGTTGTTTAGGGTTGTTATTGTTGTTGTTGTTGTTATTTAGGGTTGTTGTTTTATTTAGGGTTATTGTTGTTGCTGTTGTTGTTATTTAGGGTTGTTGTTGTTGTTGTTGTTATTTAGGGTTGTTGTTGTTGTTATTGTTGCAACTTGTTTAGGTTTTAGGGAAAAGTTTTGTTGTTGGTGTTGTTATTTAGGGTTGTTGTTGTTGTTGTTTAGGGTTGTTGTGGTTGTAGTTGTTGTTGTTGTTTAGGGTTGTTGTTGTTGTTGTTGTTGTTTAAGGTTGTTGTTGTTGTTGTTGTTTAGGGTTGTTGTTGTTGTTGTTTAAGGGTGTTGTTGTTGTAATTGTTGTTTAGGGTTGTTGTTGTTGTTGTTATTTAGGGTTGTTGTTGTTATTATTGTTGATGTTGTCGTTGTTGTCTTGTTGTTCTTGTTGTTATTTAGGGTGGTTGTTGTGGTTGTTGTTGTTGTTGTTTAGGGTGGTTGTTGTTATTGTTGTTGTTGTTATTTAGGGTGGTTGTTGTTGTTGTTGTTGTTATTGTTGTTGTTGTTGTTGTTTAGGGTTGTTGTTGTTGGTGTCATTTAGGGTTGTTGTTGTTGTTGTTTGTGTTGTTTAGGGTTGTTGTTGTTGCTGTTGTTGTTATTTAGGGTTGTTGTTGTTGTTGTTATTTTGGGTTGTTGTTGTTGTTGTTGTTTAGGGTTGTTGTTGTTGTTATTTAGGGTTGTTGTTGTTGTTGTTGTTGTTATTTAGGGTTGTTGTTGTTATTTAGGGTTATTGTTGTTGTTGTTGTTGTTGTTATTTAGGGTTGTTGTTGTTTAGGGTTTAGGGTTTAGGGAAAGGTTTTGTTATTGTTGTTGTTGTTGTTGTTATTGTTATTTAGCGTTCTTGTTGTTGTTGTTGTTGTTTTTGTTTAGGGTTGTTGTTGTGTTGTTGTTGTTGTTTAGGGTTGTTGTTTTTGTTGTTGTTATTTAGGGTTGTTGTTGTTCTTATTATTTTTGTTGTTGTTGTTGTGCTTGTTGCTCTTGTTGTTATTTAGGGTTGTTGTTGTTGTTGTAATTGTTGTTTAGGATTGTTGTTGTTGTTGTTGTTATTTAGGGTTGTTGTTGTTGTTGTTGTTGTTGTTGTTATTTAGGGTTGTTATTGTTGTTGTTGTTGTTGTTATGATGTTGTTGTTGTTTAGGGTTGTTGTTGTTGTTTTTGTTATTATTTAGGGTTGTTGTTGTTGCTGTTGTTGTTGTTATTTTGGGTTGTTGCTGTTGTTGTTGTTTAGGGTTGTTATTGTTGTTGTTGTTGTTATTTAGGGTTGTTGTTGTTGTTGTTGTTATTTAGGTTTGTTGTTTTATTTAGGGTTATTGTTGTTGCTGTTGTTGTTGTTATTTAGGGTTGTTATTGTTTTTGTTGTTTTTTAGGGTTGTTGTTGTTGTTATTGTTGCAACTTGTTTTGGGTTTAGGGAAAAGTTTTGTTTTTGTTGTTGTTGTTATTGTTATTTAGGGTTCTTGTTGTTGTTGTTTAGGGTTGTTGTTGTTGTTGTTGTTTAGGGTTGTTGTTGTTGTTGTTGTTGTTTAAGTTTGTTGTTGTTGTTGTTTAAGGTTGTTGTTGTTGTTGTTTAGGGTTGTTGTTGTTGTTGTTGTTATTGTGGTTGATGTTATTTAGGGTTGTTATTGTTGTTGTTGTTGTTGTTATTGTTGATGTTATTAGGGTTGTCGTTGTTTTTGTTGTTTTTATTTAGGGTTGTTGTTGTTGTTGTTGTTATTTAGGGTTGTTGTTTTATTTAGGGTTATTGTTGTTGCTGTTGTTGTTGTTATTTAGGGTTGTTATTGTTGTTGTTGTTTTTTAGGGTTGTTGTTGTTGTTATTGTTGCAACTTGTTTTGGGTTTAGGGAAAAGTTTTGTTTTTGTTGTTGTTGTTATTGTTATTTAGGGTTCTTGTTGTTGTTGTTTAGGGTTGTTGTTGTTGTTGTTGTTTAGGGTTGTTGTTGTTGTTGTTGTTGTTGTTTAAGGTTGTTGTTGTTGTTGTTTAGGGTTGTTGTTGTTGTTGTTGTTGTTGTTTAAGGTTGTTGTTGTTGTTGTTATTTAGGGTTGTTGTTGTTGTTATTGTTGTTTAGGGTTGTTGTTGTTATTATTGTTGATGTTGTTGTTGTTGTGCTTGTTGTTCTTGTTGTTATTTAGGGTGGTTGTTGTGGTTGTTGTTGTTGTTGTTTAGGGTGGTTGTTGTTGTTGTTGTTGTTGTTATTTAGGGTTGTTGTTGTTGTTCTTGTAATTGTTGTTTAGGATTGTTGTTGTTGTTGTTGTTATTTAGGTTTGTTGTTGTTGTTGTTATTGTTGTGGTTGTTGTTATTTAGGGTTCTTATTGTTGTTGTTGTTGTTGTTGTTATTGTTGATGTTGTTGTTATTTAGGGTTGTCGTTGTTGTTGTTGTTTTTATTTAGGGTTGTTGTTGTTGTTTAGGGTTGTTGTTGTTGTTATTGTTGTTGTTGTTTTTGTTGTTATTTAGGGTTGTTGTTGTTGCTGTTGTTGTTGTTATTTTGAGTTGTTGCTGTTGTTGTTTCGGGTTGTTATTGTTGTTGTTGTAATTGTTGTTTAGGATTGTTGTTGTTGTTGTTGTTATTTAGGGTTGTTGTTGTCGTTGTTGTTGTTGTTATTGTTGATGTTATTAGGGTTGTCGTTGTTTTTGTTGTTTTTATTTAGGGTTGTTGTTGTTGTTGTTGTTATTTAGGGTTGTTGTTTTATTTAGGGTTATTGTTGTTGCTGTTGTTGTTGTTATTTAGGGTTGTTATTGTTGTTGTTGTTTTTTTGGGTTGTTGTTGTTGTTATTGTTGCAACTTGTTTTGGGTTTAGGGAAAAGTTTTGTTTTTGTTGTTGTTGTTATTGTTATTTAGGGTTCTTGTTGTTGTTGTTTAGGGTTGTTGTTGTTGTTGTTGTTTAGGGTTGTTGTTGTTGTTGTTGTTGTTGTTTAAGGTTGTTGTTGTTGTTGTTTAGGGTTGTTGTTGTTGTTGTTGTTGTTGTTTAAGGTTGTTGTTGTTGTTGTTATTTAGGGTTGTTGTTGTTGTTATTGTTGTTTAGGGTTGTTGTTGTTATTATTGTTGATGTTGTTGTTGTTGTGCTTGTTGTTCTTGTTGTTATTTAGGGTGGTTGTTGTGGTTGTTGTTGTTGTTGTTTAGGGTGGTTGTTGTTGTTGTTGTTGTTGTTATTTAGGGTTGTTGTTGTTGTTCTTGTAATTGTTGTTTAGGATTGTTCTTGTTGTTGTTGTTATTTAGGTTTGTTGTTGTTGTTGTTATTGTTGTGGTTGTTGTTATTTAGGGTTCTTATTGTTGTTGTTGTTGTTGTTGTTATTGTTGATGTTGTTGTTATTTAGGGTTGTTGTTGTTGTTGTTGTTTTTATTTAGGGTTGTTGTTGTTGTTTAGGGTTGTTGTTGTTGTTATTGTTGTTGTTGTTTTTGTTGTTATTTAGGGTTGTTGTTGTTGTTGTTGTTGTTGTTATTTTGAGTTGTTGCTGTTGTTGTTTCGGGTTGTTATTGTTGTTGTTGTTATTTAGGGTTGTTGTTTTATTTAGGGTTATTGTTGTTGCTGTTGTTGTTATTTAGGGTTGTTGTTGTTGTTGTTGTTATTTAGGGTTGTTGTTGTTGTTATTGTTGCAACTTGTTTAGGTTTTAGGGAAAAGTTTTATTGTTGGTGTTGTTGTTATTGTTATTTAGGGTTCTTGTTGTTGTTGTTTAGGGTTGTTGTGGTTGTAGTTGTTGTTGTTGTTTAGGGTTGTTGTTGTTGTTGTTGTTTAAGGTTGTTGTTGTTGTTGTTGTTTAGGGTTGTTGTTGTTGTTGTTTAAGGGTGTTGTTGTTGTAATTGTTGTTTAGGGTTGTTGTTGTTGTTGTTGTTATTTAGGGTTGTTGTTGTTATTATTGTTGATGTTGTCGTTGTTGTCTTGTTGTTCTTGTTGTTATTTAGGGTGGTTGTTGTGGTTGTTGTTGTTGTTGTTTAGGGTGGTTGTTATTATTGTTGTTGTTGTTATTTAGGGTGGTTGTTGTTGTTGTTGTTGTTATTGTTGTTGTTGTTGTTGTTTAGGGTTGTTGTTGTTATTTAGGGTTGTTGTTGTTGTTGTTTTTGTTGTTTAGGGTTGTTGTTGTTGCTGTTGTTGTTATTTAGGGTTGTTGCTGTTGTTGTTATTTTGGGTTGTTGTTGTTGTTGTTGTTTAGGGTTGTTGTTGTTGTTATTTAGGGTTGTTGTTGTTGTTGTTGTTGTTATTTAGGGTTGTTGTTGTTGTTATTTAGGGTTATTGTTGTTGTTGTTGTTGTTGTTATTTAGGGTTGTTGTTGTTTAGGGTTTAGGGTTTAGGGAAAGGTTTTGTTATTGTTGTTGTTGTTGTTGTTATTGTTATTTAGCGTTCTTGTTGTTGTTGTTGTTGTTTTTGTTTAGGGTTGTTGTTGTGTTTTTGTTGTTGTTTAGGGTTGTTGTTTTTGTTGTTGTTATTTAGGGTTGTTGTTGTTCTTATTATTTTTGTTGTTGTTGTTGTGCTTGTTACTCTTGTTGTTATTTAGGGTTGTTGTTGTTGTTGTAATTGTTGTTTAGGGTTGTTGTTGTTGTTGTTGTTGTTGTTATTTAGGGTTGTTGTTGTTGTTGTTGTTGTTGTTGTTATTTAGGGTTGTTATTGTTGTTGTTGTTGTTGTTATTTATGATGTTGTTGTTGTTTAGGGTTGTTGTTGTTGTTTTTGTTGTTATTTAGGGTTGTTGTTGTTGCTGTTGTTGTTGTTATTTTGGGTTGTAGCTGTTGTTGTTGTTTAGGGTTGTTATTGTTGTTGTTGTTGTTATTTAGGGTTGTTGTTGTTGTTGTTGTTATTTAGGGTTGTTGTTTTATTTAGGGTTATTGTTGTTGCTGTTGTTGTTGTTATTTAGGGTTGTTATTGTTTTTGTTGTTTTTTAGGGTTGTTGTTGTTGTTGTTGTTGCAACTTGTTTTGGGTTTAGGGAAAAGTTTTGTTTTTGTTGTTGTTGTTATTGTTATTTAGGGTTCTTGTTGTTGTTGTTTAGGGTTGTTGTTGTTGTTGTTGTTTAGGGTTGTTGTTGTTGTTGTTGTTGTTTAAGGTTGTTGTTGTTGTTGTTTAGGGTTGTTGTTGTTGTTGTTGTTGTTGTTGTAGGTTGTTGTTGTTGTTGTTATTTAGGGTTGTTGTTGTTGTTATTGTTGTTTAGGGTTGTTGTTGTTATTATTGTTGATGTTGTTGTTGTTGTGCTTGTTGTTCTTGTTGTTATTTAGGGTGGTTGTTGTGGTTGTTGTTGTTGTTGTTTAGGGTGGTTGTTGTTGTTGTTGTGCTTGTTACTCTTGTTGTTATTTAGGGTTGTTGTTGTTGTTGTAATTGTTGTTTAGGGTTGTTGTTGTTGTTGTTGTTGTTGTTATTTAGGGTTGTTGTTGTTGTTGTTGTTGTTGTTGTTATTTAGGGTTGTTATTGTTGTTGTTGTTGTTGTTATTTATGATGTTGTTGTTGTTTAGGGTTGTTGTTGTTGTTTTTGTTGTTATTTAGGGTTGTTGTTGTTGTTGTTGTTGTTGTTATTTTGGGTTGTAGCTGTTGTTGTTGTTTAGGGTTGTTATTGTTGTTGTTGTTGTTATTTAGGGTTGTTGTTGTTGTTGTTGTTATTTAGGGTTGTTGTTTTATTTAGGGTTATTGTTGTTGCTGTTGTTGTTGTTATTTAGGGTTGTTATTGTTTTTGTTGTTTTTTAGGGTTGTTGTTGTTGTTGTTGTTGCAACTTGTTTTGGGTTTAGGGAAAAGTTTTGTTTTTGTTGTTGTTGTTATTGTTATTTAGGGTTCTTGTTGTTGTTGTTTAGGGTTGTTGTTGTTGTTGTTGTTTAGGGTTGTTGTTGTTGTTGTTGTTGTTGTTTAAGGTTGTTGTTGTTGTTGTTTAGGGTTGTTGTTGTTGTTGTTGTTGTTGTTTAAGGTTGTTGTTGTTGTTGTTATTTAGGGTTGTTGTTGTTGTTATTGTTGTTTAGGGTTGTTGTTGTTATTATTGTTGATGTTGTTGTTGTTGTGCTTGTTGTTCTTGTTGTTATTTAGGGTGGTTGTTGTGGTTGTTGTTGTTGTTGTTTAGGGTGGTTGTTGTTGTTGTTGTTGTTGTTATTTAGGGTTGTTGTTGTTGTTCTTGTAATTGTTGTTTAGGATTGTTCTTGTTGTTGTTGTTATTTAGGTTTGTTGTTGTTGTTGTTATTGTTGTGGTTGTTGTTATTTAGGGTTCTTATTGTTGTTGTTGTTGTTGTTGTTATTGTTGATGTTGTTGTTATTTAGGGTTGTCGTTGTTGTTGTTGTTTTTATTTAGGGTTGTTGTTGTTGTTTAGGGTTGTTGTTGTTGTTATTGTTGTTGTTGTTTTTGTTGTTATTTAGGGTTGTTGTTGTTGCTGTTGTTGTTGTTATTTTGAGTTGTTGCTGTTGTTGTTTCGGGTTGTTATTGTTGTTGTTGTTATTTAGGGTTGTTGTTTTATTTAGGGTTATTGTTGTTGCTGTTGTTGTTATTTAGGGTTGTTGTTGTTGTTGTTGTTATTTAGGGTTGTTGTTGTTGTTATTGTTGCAACTTGTTTAGGTTTTAGGGAAAAGTTTTATTGTTGGTGTTGTTGTTATTGTTATTTAGGGTTCTTGTTGTTGTTGTTTAGGGTTGTTGTGGTTGTAGTTGTTGTTGTTGTTTAGGGTTGTTGTTGTTGTTGTTGTTTAAGGTTGTTGTTGTTGTTGTTGTTTAGGGTTGTTGTTGTTGTTGTTTAAGGGTGTTGTTGTTGTAATTGTTGTTTAGGGTTGTTGTTGTTGTTGTTGTTATTTAGGGTTGTTGTTGTTATTATTGTTGATGTTGTCGTTGTTGTCTTGTTGTTCTTGTTGTTATTTAGGGTGGTTGTTGTGGTTGTTGTTGTTGTTGTTTAGGGTGGTTGTTATTATTGTTGTTGTTGTTATTTAGGGTGGTTGTTGTTGTTGTTGTTGTTATTGTTGTTGTTGTTGTTGTTTAGGGTTGTTGTTGTTATTTAGGGTTGTTGTTGTTGTTGTTTTTGTTGTTTAGGGTTGTTGTTGTTGCTGTTGTTGTTATTTAGGGTTGTTGCTGTTGTTGTTATTTTGGGTTGTTGTTGTTGTTGTTGTTTAGGGTTGTTGTTGTTGTTATTTAGGGTTGTTGTTGTTGTTGTTGTTGTTATTTAGGGTTGTTGTTGTTGTTATTTAGGGTTATTGTTGTTGTTGTTGTTGTTGTTATTTAGGGTTGTTGTTGTTTAGGGTTTAGGGTTTAGGGAAAGGTTTTGTTATTGTTGTTGTTGTTGTTGTTATTGTTATTTAGCGTTCTTGTTGTTGTTGTTGTTGTTTTTGTTTAGGGTTGTTGTTGTGTTTTTGTTGTTGTTTAGGGTTGTTGTTTTTGTTGTTGTTATTTAGGGTTGTTGTTGTTCTTATTATTTTTGTTGTTGTTGTTGTGCTTGTTACTCTTGTTGTTATTTAGGGTTGTTGTTGTTGTTGTAATTGTTGTTTAGGGTTGTTGTTGTTGTTGTTGTTGTTGTTATTTAGGGTTGTTGTTGTTGTTGTTGTTGTTGTTGTTGTTATTTAGGGTTGTTATTGTTGTTGTTGTTGTTGTTATTTATGATGTTGTTGTTGTTTAGGGTTGTTGTTGTTGTTTTTGTTGTTATTTAGGGTTGTTGTTGTTGCTGTTGTTGTTGTTATTTTGGGTTGTAGCTGTTGTTGTTGTTTAGGGTTGTTATTGTTGTTGTTGTTGTTATTTAGGGTTGTTGTTGTTGTTGTTGTTATTTAGGGTTGTTGTTTTATTTAGGGTTATTGTTGTTGCTGTTGTTGTTGTTATTTAGGGTTGTTATTGTTTTTGTTGTTTTTTAGGGTTGTTGTTGTTGTTGTTGTTGCAACTTGTTTTGGGTTTAGGGAAAAGTTTTGTTTTTGTTGTTGTTGTTATTGTTATTTAGGGTTCTTGTTGTTGTTGTTTAGGGTTGTTGTTGTTGTTGTTGTTTAGGGTTGTTGTTGTTGTTGTTGTTGTTTAAGGTTGTTGTTGTTGTTGTTTAGGGTTGTTGTTGTTGTTGTTGTTGTTGTTGTTGTTGTTGTTATTTAGGGTTGTTGTTGTTGTTATTGTTGTTTAGGGTTGTTGTTGTTATTATTGTTGATGTTGTTGTTGTTGTGCTTGTTGTTCTTGTTGTTATTTAGGGTGGTTGTTGTGGTTGTTCTTGTTGTTGTTTAGGGTGGTTGTTGTTGTTGTTATTTAGGGTTGTTGTTGTTGTTGTAATTGTTGTTTAGGATTGTTGTTGGTGTTGTTGTTATTTAGGGTTGTTGTTGTTGTTGTTGTTGTTGTGGTTGATGTTATTTAGGGTTGTTATTGTTGTTGTTGTTGTTGTTATTGTTGATGTTGTTGTTATTTAGGGTTGTCGTTGTTGTTGTTGTTTTTATTTAGGGTTGTTGTTGTTGTTGTTGTTATTTAGGGTTGTTGTTTTATTTAGGGTTATTGTTGTTGCTGTTGTTGTTGTTATTTAGGGTTG
>OX359289.1:57979659-57984659 GCA_947179395.2 Pulicaria dysenterica | reverse complement strand
TGTTTAGGGTTGTTATTGTTGTTGTTGTTGTTATTTAGGGTTGTTGTTGTTGTTGTTGTTATTTAGGGTTGTTGTATTATTTAGGGTTATTGTTGTTGCTGTTGTTGTTGTTATTTAGGGTTGTTATTGTTTTTGTTGTTTTTTAGGGTTGTTGTTGTTGTTATTGTTGCAACTTGTTTTGGGTTTAGGGAAAAGTTTTGTTTTTGTTGTTGTTGTTATTGTTATTTAGGGTTCTTGTTGTTGTTGTTTAGGGTTGTTGTTGTTGTTGTTGTTTAGGGTTGTTGTTGTTGTTGTTGTTGTTTAAGGTTGTTGTTGTTGTTGTTTAGGGTTGTTGTTGTTGTTGTTGTTGTTGTTGTTGTTGTTGTTGTTGTTGTTGTTGTTGTTGTTGTTATTTAGGGTTGTTGTTGTTGTTATTGTTGTTTAGGGTTGTTGTTGTTATTATTGTTGATGTTGTTGTTGTTGTGCTTGTTGTTCTTGTTGTTATTTAGGGTGGTTGTTGTGGTTGTTCTTGTTGTTGTTTAGGGTGGTTGTTGTTATTGTTATTTAGGGTTGTTGTTGTTGTTGTTGTTATTTAGGGTTGTTGTTGTTGTTGTGGTTGATGTTATTTTGGGTTGTTGTTGTTGTTGTAATTTATGGTTGTTGTTGTTATTGTTGTTGTTGTTGTTATTTAGGGTTGTCGTTGTTGTTGTTGTTTTTATTTAGGGTTGTTGTTGTTGTTGTTGTTATTTAGGGTTGTTGTTTTATTTAGGGTTATTGTTGTTGCTGTTGTTGTTGTTATTTAGGGTTGTTGTTGTTGTTGTTGTTTTTTAGGGTTGTTGTTGTTGTTATTGTTGCAACTTGTTTTGGGTTTAGGGAAAAGTTTTGTTTTTGTTGTTGTTGTTATTGTTATTTAGGGTTCTTGTTGTTGTTGTTTAGGGTTGTTGTTGTTGTTGTTGTTTAGGGTTGTTGTTGTTGTTGTTGTTGTTGTTTAAGGTTGTTGTTGTTGTTGTTTAGGGTTGTTGTTGTTGTTGTTGTTGTTGTTTAAGGTTGTTGTTGTTGTTGTTATTTAGGGTTGTTGTTGTTGTTATTGTTGTTTAGGGTTGTTGTTGTTATTATTGTAGATGTTGTTGTTGTTGTGCTTGTTGTTCTTGTTGTTATTTAGGGTGGTTGTTGTAGTTGTTGTTGTTGTTGTTTAGGGTGGTTGTTGTTGTTGTTGTTGTTGTTGTTATTTAGGGTTGTTGTTGTTGTTGTTGTAATTGTTGTTTAGGATTGTTGTTGTTGTTGTTGTTATTTAGGGTTGTTGTTGTTGTTGTTATTGTTGTGGTTGTTGTTATTTAGGGTTCTTATTGTTGTTGTTGTTGTTGTTGTTATTGTTGATGTTGTTGTTATTTAGGGTTGTCGTTGTTGTTGTTGTTTTTATTTAGGGTTGTTGTTGTTGTTGTTTAGGGTTGTTGTTGTTGTTATTGTTGTTGTTGTTTTTGTTGTTATTTAGGGATGTTGTTGTTGCTGTTGTTGTTGTTATTTTGGGTTGTTGCTGTTGTTGTTTAGGGTTGTTATTGTTGTTGTTGTTATTTAGGGTTGTTGTTTTATTTAGGGTTATTGTTGTTGCTGTTGTTGTTATTTAGGGTTGTTGTTGTTGTTGTTGTTGTTATTTAGGGTTGTTGTTGTTGTTATTGTTGCAACTTGTTTAGGTTTTAGGGAAAAGTTTTGTTGTTGGTGTTGTTGTTATTGTTATTTAGGGTTCTTGTTGTTGTTGTTTAGGGTTGTTGTTGTTATTTAGGGTTGTTGTTGTTGTTGTTTTTGTTGTTTAGGGTTGTTGTTGTTGCTGTTGTTGTTATTTAGGGTTGTTGTTGTTATTATTGTTGATGTTGTCGTTGTTGTCTTGTTGTTCTTGTTGTTATTTAGGGTGGTTGTTGTGGTTGTTGTTGTTGTTGTTTAGGGTGGTTGTTGTTATTGTTGTTGTTGTTATTTAGGGTGGTTGTTGTTGTTGTTGTTGTTGTTATTGTTGTTGTTGTTGTTGTTTAGGGTTGTTGTTGTTATTTAGGGTTGTTGTTGTTGTTGTTTTTGTTGTTTAGGGTTGTTGTTGTTGCTGTTGTTGTTATTTAGGGTTGTTGTTGTTCTTGTTATTTTGGGTTGTTGTTGTTGTTGTTGTTTAGGGTTGTTGTTGTTGTTATTTAGGGTTGTTGTTGTTGTTGTTGTTGTTATTTAGGGTTGTCGTTGTTGTTATTTAGGGTTATTGTTGTTGTTGTTGTTGTTGTTATTTAGGGTTGTTGTTGTTTAGGGTTTAGGGTTTAGGGAAAGGTTTTGTTATTGTTGTTGTTGTTGTTGTTATTGTTATTTAGCGTTCTTGTTGTTGTTGTTGTTGTTTTTGTTTAGGGTTGTTGTTGTGTTGTTGTTGGTGTTTAGGGTTGTTGTTTTTGTTGTTGTTATTTAGGGTTGTTGTTGTTCTTATTATTTTTGTTGTTGTTGTTGTGCTTGTTGCTCTTGTTGTTATTTAGGGTTGTTGTTGTTGTTGTAATTGTTGTTTAGGATTGTTGTTGTTGTTGTTGTTGTTGTTATTTAGGGTTGTTGTTGTTGTTGTTGTTGTTGTTATTTAGGGTTGTTATTGTTGTTGTTGTTGTTGTTATTTATGATGTTGTTGTTGTTTAGGGTTGTTGTTGTTGTTTTTGTTGTTATTTAGGGTTGTTGTTGTTGCTGTTGTTGTTGTTATTTTGGGTTGTTGCTGTTGTTGTTGTTTAGGGTTGTTATTGTTGTTGTTGTTGTTATTTAGGGTTGTTGTTGTTGTTGTTGTTATTTAGGGTTGTTATTTTATTTAGGGTTATTGTTGTTGCTGTTGTTGTTGTTATTTAGGGTTGTTATTGTTTTTGTTGTTTTTTAGGGTTGTTGTTGTTGTTATTGTTGCAACTTGTTTTGGGTTTAGGGAAAAGTTTTGTTTTTGTTGTTGTTGTTATTGTTATTTAGGGTTCTTGTTGTTGTTGTTTAGGGTTGTTGTTGTTGTTGTTGTTTAGGGTTGTTGTTGTTGTTGTTGTTTAGGGTTGTTGCAATTGTTTTTGTTGTTTAAGGTTGTTGTTGTTGTTGTTTAGGGTTGTTGTTGTTGTTGTTGTTGTTGTTTAAGGTTGTTGTTGTTGTTGTTATTTAGGGTTGTTGTTGTTGTTATTGTTGTTTAGGGTTGTTGTTGTTATTATTGTTGATGTTGTTGTTGTTGTGCTTGTTGTTCTTGTTGTTATTTAGGGTGGTTGTTGTGGTTGTTGTTGTTGTTGTTTAGGGTGGTTGTTGTTGTTGTTGTTGTTGTTGTTATTTAGGGTTGTTGTTGTTGTTGTTGTTATTGTTGTTTAGGATTGTTGTTGTTGTTGTTGTTATTTAGGGTTGTTGTTGTTGTTGTTATTGTTGTGGTTGTTGTTATTTAGGGTTCTTATTGTTGTTGTTGTTGTTGTTGTTATTGTTGATGTTGTTGTTATTTAGGGTTGTCGTTGTTGTTGTTGTTTTTATTTAGGGTTGTTGTTGTTGTTGTTTAGGGTTGTTGTTGTTGTTATTGTTGTTGTTGTTTTTGTTGTTATTTAGGGTTGTTGTTGTTGCTGTTGTTGTTGTTATTTTGGGTTGTTGCTGTTGTTGTTTAGGGTTGTTATTGTTGTTGTTGTTGTTATTTAGGGTTGTTGTTTTATTTAGGGTTATTGTTGTTGCTGTTGTTGTTATTTAGGGTTGTTGTTGTTGTTGTTGTTATTTAGGGTTGTTGTTGTTGTTATTGTTGCAACTTGTTTAGGTTTTAGGGAAAAGTTTTGTTGTTGTTGTTGTTGTTATTGTTATTTAGGGTTCTTGTTGTTGTTGTTTAGGGTTGTTGTGGTTGTAGTTGTTGTTGTTGTTTAGGGTTGTTGTTGTTGTTGTTGTTGTTGTTTAAGGTTGTTGTTGTTGTTGTTGTTTAGGGTTGTTGTTGTTGTTGTTTAAGGGTGTTGTTGTTGTAATTGTTGTTTAGGGTTGTTGTTGTTGTTGTTATTTAGGGTTGTTGTTGTTATTATTGTTGATGTTGTCGTTGTTGTCTTGTTGTTCTTGTTGTTATTTAGGGTGGTTGTTGTGGTTGTTGTTGTTGTTGTTTAGGGTGGTTGTTGTTATTGTTGTTGTTGTTATTTAGGGTGGTTGTTGTTGTTGTTGTTGTTGTTATTGTTGTTGTTGTTGTTGTTTAGGGTTGTTGTTGTTATTTAGGGTTGTTGTTGTTGTTGTTTTTGTTGTTTAGGGTTGTTGTTGTTGCTGTTGTTGTTATTTAGGGTTGTTGTTGTTGTTGTTATTTTGGGTTGTTGTTGTTGTTGTTGTTTAGGGTTGTTGTTGTTGTTATTTAGGGTTGTTGTTGTTGTTGTTGTTGTTATTTAGGGTTGTCGTTGTTGTTATTTAGGGTTATTGTTGTTGTTGTTGTTGTTGTTATTTAGGGTTGTTGTTGTTTAGGGTTTAGGGTTTAGGGAAAGGTTTTGTTATTGTTGTTGTTGTTGTTGTTATTGTTATTTAGCGTTCTTGTTGTTGTTGTTGTTGTTTTTGTTTAGGGTTGTTGTTGTGTTGTTGTTGTTGTTTAGGGTTGTTGTTTTTGTTGTTGTTATTTAGGGTTGTTGTTGTTCTTATTATTTTTGTTGTTGTTGTTGTGCTTGTTGCTCTTGTTGTTATTTAGGGTTGTTGTTGTTGTTGTAATTGTTGTTTAGGATTGTTGTTGTTGTTGTTGTTGTTGTTATTTAGGGTTGTTGTTGTTGTTGTTGTTGTTGTTATTTAGGGTTGTTATTGTTGTTGTTGTTGTTGTTATTTATGATGTTGTTGTTGTTTAGGGTTGTTGTTGTTGTTTTTGTTGTTATTTAGGGTTGTTGTTGTTGCTGTTGTTGTTGTTATTTTGGGTTGTTGCTGTTGTTGTTGTTTAGGGTTGTTGTTGTTGTTGTTGTTGTTATTTAGGGTTGTTGTTGTTGTTGTTGTTATTTAGGGTTGTTATTTTATTTAGGGTTATTGTTGTTGCTGTTGTTGTTGTTATTTAGGGTTGTTATTGTTTTTGT
>OX359289.1:57969659-57974659 GCA_947179395.2 Pulicaria dysenterica | reverse complement strand
TTTAAGGTTGTTGTTGTTGTTGTTATTTAGGGTTGTTGTTGTTGTTATTGTTGTTTAGGGTTGTTGTTGTTATTATTGTTGATGTTCTTGTTGTTGTGCTTGTTGTTCTTGTTGTTATTTAGGGTGGTTGTTGTGGTTGTTCTTGTTGTTGTTTAGGGTGGTTGTTGTTGTTGTTATTTAGGGTTGTTGTTGTTGTTGTAATTGTTGTTTAGGATTGTTGTTGTTGTTGTTGTTATTTAGGGTTGTTGTTGTTGTTGTTGTTGTTGTGGTTGATGTTATTTAGGGTTGTTATTATTGTTGTTGTTGTTGTTATTGTTGATGTTGTTGTTATTTAGGGTTGTCGTTGTTGTTGTTGTTTTTATTTAGGGTTGTTGTTGTTGTTGTTATTTAGGGTTGTTGTTTTATTTTGGGTTATTGTTGTTGCTGTTGTTGTTGTTATTTAGGGTTGTTATTGTTGTTGTTGTTTTTTAGGGTTGTTGTTGTTGTTATTGTTGCAACTTGTTTTGGGTTTAGGGAAAAGTTTTGTTTTTGTTGTTGTTGTTATTGTTATTTAGGGTTCTTGTTGTTGTTGTTTAGGGTTGTTGTTGTTGTTGTTGTTTAGGGTTGTTGTTGTTGTTGTTGTTGTTTAAGGTTGTTGTTGTTGTTGTTTAGGGTTGTTGTTGTTGTTGTTGTTGTTGTTTAAGGTTGTTGTTGTTGTTGTTATTTCGGGTTGTTGTTGTTGTTATTGTTGTTTAGGGTTGTTGTTGTTATTATTGTTGATGTTGTTGTTGTTGTGCTTGTTGTTCTTGTTGTTATTTAGGGTGGTTGTTGTAGTTGTTGTTGTTGTTTAGGGTTGTTGTTGTTGTTGTTGTTGTTTAAGGTTGTTGTTGTTGTTGTTTAGGGTTGTTGTTGTTGTTGTTTAAGGGTGTTGTTGTTGTAATTGTTGTTTAGGGTTGTTGTTGTTGTTGTTATTTAGGGTTGTTGTTGTTTAGGGTTTAGGGTTTAGGGAAAGGTTTTGTTATTGTTGTTGTTGTTGTTGTTATTGTTATTTAGCGTTCTTGTTGTTGTTGTTGTTGTTTTTGTTTAGGGTTGTTGTTGTGTTGTTGTTGTTGTTTAGGGTTGTTGTTTTTGTTGTTGTTATTTAGGGTTGTTGTTGTTCTTATTATTTTTGTTGTTGTTGTTGTGCTTGTTGCTCTTGTTGTTATTTAGGGTTGTTGTTGTTGTTGTAATTGTTGTTTAGGATTGTTGTTGTTGTTGTTGTTGTTGTTATTTAGGGTTGTTGTTGTTGTTGTTGTTGTTGTTATTTAGGGTTGTTATTGTTGTTGTTGTTGTTGTTATTTATGATGTTGTTGTTGTTTAGGGTTGTTGTTGTTGTTTTTGTTGTTATTTAGGGTTGTTGTTGTTGCTGTTGTTGTTGTTATTTTGGGTAGTTGCTGTTGTTGTTGTTTAGGGTTGTTATTGTTGTTGTTGTTGTTATTTAGGGTTGTTGTTGTTGTTGTTGTTATTTAGGGTTGTTGTTTTATTTAGGGTTATTGTTGTTGCTGTTGTTGTTGTTATTTAGGGTTGTTATTGTTTTTGTTGTTTTTTAGGGTTGTTGTTGTTGTTATTGTTGCAACTTGTTTTGGGTTTAGGGAAAAGTTTTGTTTTTGTTGTTGTTGTTATTGTTATTTAGGGTTCTTGTTGTTGTTGTTTAGGGTTGTTGTTGTTGTTGTTGTTTAGGGTTGTTGTTGTTGTTGTTGTTTAGGGTTGTTGTTGTTGTTGTTGTTTAAGGTTGTTGTTGTTGTTGTTTAGGGTTGTTGTTGTTGTTGTTGTTGTTTAAGGTTGTTGTTGTTGTTGTTATTTAGGGTTGTTGTTGTTGTTATTGTTGTTTAGGGTTGTTGTTGTTATTATTGTTGATGTTGTTGTTGTTGTGCTTGTTGTTCTTGTTGTTATTTAGGGTGGTTGTTGTGGTTGTTCTTGTTGTTGTTTAGGGTGGTTGTTGTTGTTGTTATTTAGGGTTGTTGTTGTTGTTGTAATTGTTGTTTAGGATTGTTGTTGTTGTTGTTGTTATTTAGGGTTGTTGTTGTTGTTGTTGTTGTTGTGGTTGATGTTATTTAGGGTTGTTATTGTTGTTGTTGTTGTTGTTATTGTTGATGTTGTTGTTATTTAGGGTTGTCGTTGTTGTTGTTGTTTTTATTTAGGGTTGTTGTTGTTGTTGTTGTTGTTATTTAGGGTTGTTGTTTTATTTTGGGTTATTGTTGTTGCTGTTGTTGTTGTTATTTAGGGTTGTTATTGTTGTTGTTGTTTTTTAGGGTTGTTGTTGTTGTTATTGTTGCAACTTGTTTTGGGTTTAGGGAAAAGTTTTGTTTTTGTTGTTGTTGTTATTGTTATTTAGGGTTCTTGTTGTTGTTGTTTAGGGTTGTTGTTGTTGTTGTTGTTTAGGGTTGTTGTTGTTGTTGTTGTTGTTGTTTAAGGTTGTTGTTGTTGTTGTTTAGGGTTGTTGTTGTTGTTGTTGTTGTTGTTTAAGGTTGTTGTTGTTGTTGTTATTTCGGGTTGTTGTTGTTGTTATTGTTGTTTAGGGTTGTTGTTGTTATTATTGTTGATGTTGTTGTTGTTGTGCTTGTTGTTCTTGTTGTTATTTAGGGTGGTTGTTGTGGTTGTTGTTGTTGTTGTTTAGGGTGGTTGTTGTTGTTGTTGTTATTTAGGGTTGTTGTTGTTGTTGTTGTAATTGTTGTTTAGGATTGTTGTTGTTGTTGTTGTTGTTATTTAGGGTTGTTGTTGTTGTTGTTATTGTTGTGGTTGTTGTTATTTAGGGTTCTTATTGTTGTTGTTGTTGTTGTTGTTATTGTTGATGTTGTTGTTATTTAGGGTTGTCGTTGTTGTTGTTGTTTTTATTTAGGGTTGTTGTTGTTGTTGTTTAGGGTTGTTGTTGTTGTTATTGTTGTTGTTGTTTTTGTTGTTATTTAGGGTTGTTGTTGTTGCTGTTGTTGTTGTTATTTTGGGTTGTTGCTGTTGTTGTTTAGGGTTGTTATTGTTGTTGTTGTTGTTATTTAGGGTTGTTGTTTTATTTAGGGTTATTGTTGTTGCTGTTGTTGTTATTTAGGGTTGTTGTTGTTGTTGTTGTGATTTAGGGTTGTTGTTGTTGTTATTGTTGCAACTTGTTTAGGTTTTAGGGAAAAGTTTTGTTGTTGGTGTTGTTGTTATTGTTATTTAGGGTTCTTGTTGTTGTTGTTTAGGGTTGTTGTGGTTGTAGTTGTTGTTGTTGTTTAGGGTTGTTGTTGTTGTTGTTGTTGTTTAAGGTTGTTGTTGTTGTTGTTGTTTAGGGTTGTTGTTGTTGTTGTTTAAGGGTGTTGTTGTTGTAATTGTTGTTTAGGGTTGTTGTTGTTGTTGTTATTTAGGGTTGTTGTTGTTATTATTGTTGATGTTGTCGTTGTTGTCTTGTTGTTCTTGTTGTTATTTAGGGTGGTTGTTGTGGTTGTTGTTGTTGTTGTTTAGGGTGGTTGTTGTTATTGTTGTTGTTGTTATTTAGGGTGGTTGTTGTTGTTGTTGTTGTTATTGTTGTTGTTGTTGTTGTTGTTTAGGGTTGTTGTTGTTATTTAGGGTTGTTGTTGTTGTTGTTTTTGTTGTTTAGGGTTGTTGTTGTTGCTGTTGTTGTTATTTAGGGTTGTTGCTGTTGTTGTTATTTTGGGTTGTTGTTGTTGTTGTTGTTTAGGGTTGTTGTTGTTGTTATTTAGGGTTGTTGTTGTTGTTGTTGTTGTTATTTAGGGTTGTTGTTGTTGTTATTTAGGGTTATTGTTGTTGTTGTTGTTGTTATTTAGGGTTGTTGTTGTTTAGGGTTTAGGGTTTAGGGAAAGGTTTTGTTATTGTTGTTGTTGTTGTTGTTATTGTTATTTAGCGTTCTTTTTGTTGTTGCTGTTGTTGTTATTTAGGGTTGTTGCTGTTGTTGTTATTTTGGGTTGTTGTTGTTGTTGTTGTTGTTATTTAGGGTTTTTGTTGTTGTTGTTGTTGTTATTTAGGGTTGTTGTTGTTGTTATTTAGGGTTATTGTTGTTGTTGTTGTTGTTGTTATTTAGGGTTGTTGTTGTTTAGGGTTTAGGGTTTAGGGAAAGGTTTTGTTATTGTTGTTGTTGTTGTTGTTATTGTTATTTAGCGTTCTTGTTGTTGTTGTTGTTGTTTTTGTTTAGGGTTGTTGTTGTGTTGTTGTTGTTGTTTAGGGTTATTGTTTTTATTGTTGTTATTTAGGGTTGTTGTTGTTCATATTATTTTTGTTGTTGTTGTTGTGCTTGTTGCTCTTGTTGTTATTTAGGGTTGTTGTTGTTGTTGTAATTGTTGTTTAGGATTGTTGTTGTTGTTGTTGTTGTTTTTATTTAGGGTTGTTGTTGTTGTTGTTGTTATTTAGGGTTGTTGTTTTATTTAGGGTTATTGTTGTTGCTGTTGTTGTTGTTATTTAGGGTTATTATTGTTTTCGTTGTTTTTTAGGGTTGTTGTTGTTGTTATTGTTGCAACTTGTTTTGGGTTTAGGGAAAAGTTTTGTTTTTGTTGTTGTTGTTATTGTTATTTAGGGTTCTTGTTGTTGTTGTTTAGGGTTGTTGTTGTTGTTGTTGTTTAAGGTTGTTGTTGTTGTTGTTTATGGTTGTTGTTGTTGTTGTTGTTGTTGTTTAAGGTTGTTGTTGTTGTTGTTATTTAGGGTTGTTGTTGTTGTTGTTATTGTTGTTTAGGGTTGTTGTTGTTATTATTGTTGATGTTGTTGTTGTTGTGCTTGTTGTTCTTGTTATTTAGGGTTCTTGTTGTTGTTGTTTAGGGTTGTTGTGGTTGTAGTTGTTGTTGTTGTTTAGGGTTGTTGTTGTTGTTGTTGTTGTTTAAGGTTGTTGTTGTTGTTGTTGTTTAGGGTTGTTGTTGTTGTTGTTTAAGGGTGTTGTTGTTGTAATTGTTGTTTAGGGTTGTTGTTGTTGTTGTTATTTAGGGTTGTTGTTGTTATTATTGTTGATGTTGTCGTTGTTGTCTTGTTGTTCTTGTTGTTATTTAGGGTGGTTGTTGTGGTTG
>OX359289.1:57954659-57959659 GCA_947179395.2 Pulicaria dysenterica | reverse complement strand
GTTTTTATTTAGGGTTGTTGTTGTTGTTGTTTAGGGTTGTTGTTGTTGTTATTGTTGTTGTTGTTTTTGTTGTTATTTAGGGTTGTTGTTGTTGCTGTTGTTGTTGTTATTTTGGGTTGTTGCTGTTGTTGTTTAGGGTTGTTATTGTTGTTGTTGTTGTTATTTAGGGTTGTTGTTTTATTTAGGGTTATTGTTGTTGCTGTTGTTGTTATTTAGGGTTGTTGTTGTTGTTGTTGTTATTTAGGTTTGTTGTTGTTGTTATTGTTTCAACTTGTTTAGGTTTTAGGGAAAAGTTTTGTTGTTGGTGTTGTTGTTATTGTTATTTAGGGTTCTTGTTGTTGTTGTTTAAGGTTGTTGTGGTTGTAGTTGTTGTTGTTGTTTAGGGTTGTTGTTGTTATTGTTGTTGTTTAAGGTTGTTGTTGTTGTTGTTGTTTAGGGTTGTTGTTGTTGTTGTTTAAGGGTGTTGTTGTTGTAATTGTTGTTTAGGGTTGTTGTTGTTGTTGTTATTTAGGGTTGTTGTTGTTATTATTGTTGATGTTGTCGTTGTTGTCTTGTTGTTCTTGTTGTTATTTAGGGTGGTTGTTGTGGTTGTTGTTGTTGTTGTTTAGGGTGGTTGTTGTTGTTGTTGTGGTTGTTATTTAGGGTGGTTGTTGTTGTTGTTGTTGTTATTATTGTTGTTGTTGTTGTTTAGGGTTGTTGTTGTTATTTAGGGTTGTTGTTGTTGTTGTTTTTGTTGTTTAGGGTTGTTGTTGTTGCTATTGTTGTTATTTAGGGTTGTTGCTGTTGTTGTTATTTTGGGTTGTTGTTGTTGTTGTTGTTTAGGGTTGTTGTTGTTGTTATTTAGGGTTGTTGTTGTTGTTGTTGTTGTTATTTAGGGTTGTTGTTGTTGTTATTTAGGGTTATTGTTGTTGTTGTTGTTGTTGTTATTTAGGGTTGTTGTTGTTAGTTTAGGGTTTAGGGAAAGGTTTTGTTATTGTTGTTGTTGTTGTTGTTATTGTTATTTAGCGTTCTTGTTGTTGTTGTTGTTGTTTTTGTTTAGGGTTGTTGTTGTGTTGTTGTTGTTGTTTAGGGTTGTTGTTTTTGTTGTTGTTATTTAGGGTTGTTGTTGTTCTAATTATTTTTGTTGTTGTTGTTGTGCTTGTTGCTCTTGTTGTTATTTAGGGTTGTTGTTGTTGTTGTAATTGTTGTTTAGGATTGTTGTTGTTGTTGTTGTTGTTGTTGTTGTTATTTAGGGTTGTTATTGTTGTTGTTGTTGTTGTTGTTATTTAGGGTTGTTATTGTTGTTGTTGTTGTTGTTATTTATGATGTTGTTGTTGTTTAGGGTTGTTGTTGTTGTTTTTGTTGTTATTTAGGGTTGTTGTTGTTGCTGTTGTTGTTGTTATTTTGGGTTGTTGCTGTTGTTGTTGTTTAGGGTTGTTATTGTTGTTGTTGTTGTTATTTAGGGTTGTTGTTGTTGTTGTTGTTATTTAGGGTTGTTGTTTTATTTAGGGTTATTGTTGTTGCTGTTGTTGTTGTTATTTAGGGTTGTTATTGTTTTTGTTGTTTTTTAGGGTTGTTGTTGTTGTTATTGTTGCAACTTGTTTTGGGTTTAGGGAAAAGTTTTGTTTTTGTTGTTGTTGTTGTGGTTGTTGTTATTTAGGGTTCTTATTGTTGTTGTTATTGTTGATGTTGTTGTTATTTAGGGTTGTCGTTGTTGTTGTTGTTTTTATTTAGGGTTGTTGTTGTTGTTGTTTAGGGTTGTTGTTGTTGTTATTGTTGTTGTTGTTTTTGTTGTTATTTAGGGTTGTTGTTGTTGCTGTTGTTGTTGTTATTTTGGGTTGTTGTTGTTGTTGTTGTTGTTGTGGTTGTTGTTATTTAGGGTTCTTATTGTTGTTGTTATTGTTGATGTTGTTGTTATTTAGGGTTGTCGTTGTTGTTGTTGTTTTTATTTAGGGTTGTTGTTGTTGTTGTTTAGGGTTGTTTTTGTTGTTATTGTTGTTGTTGTTTTTGTTGTTATTTAGGGTTGTTGTTGTTGCTGTTGTTGTTGTTATTTTGGGTTGTTGCTGTTGTTGTTTAGGGTTGTTATTGTTGTTGTTGTTGTTATTTAGGGTTGTTGTTTTATTTAGGGTTATTGTTGTTGCTGTTGTTGTTATTTAGGGTTGTTGTTGTTGTTGTTGTTATTTAGGTTTGTTGTTGTTGTTATTGTTTCAACTTGTTTAGGTTTTAGGGAAAAGTTTTGTTGTTGGTGTTGTTGTTATTGTTATTTAGGGTTCTTGTTGTTGTTGTTTAAGGTTGTTGTGGTTGTAGTTGTTGTTGTTGTTTAGGGTTGTTGTTGTTATTGTTGTTGTTTAAGGTTGTTGTTGTTGTTGTTGTTTAGGGTTGTTGTTGTTGTTGTTTAAGGGTGTTGTTGTTGTAATTGTTGTTTAGGGTTGTTGTTGTTGTTGTTATTTAGGGTTGTTGTTGTTATTATTGTTGATGTTGTCGTTGTTGTCTTGTTGTTCTTGTTGTTATTTAGGGTGGTTGTTGTGGTTGTTGTTGTTGTTGTTTAGGGTTGTTGTTGTTATTGTTGTTGTTGTTATTTAGGGTGGTTGTTGTTGTTGTTGTTGTTATTATTGTTGTTGTTGTTGTTTAGGGTTGTTGTTGTTATTTAGGGTTGTTGTTGTTGTTGTTTTTGTTGTTTAGGGTTGTTGTTGTTGCTATTGTTGTTATTTAGGGTTGTTGCTGTTGTTGTTATTTTGGGTTGTTGTTTAGGGTTGTTGTTGTTGTTATTTAGGGTTGTTGTTGTTGTTGTTGTTGTTATTTAGGGTTGTTGTTGTTGTTATTTAGGGTTATTGTTGTTGTTGTTGTTGTTGTTATTTAGGGTTGTTGTTGTTAGTTTAGGGTTTAGGGAAAGGTTTTGTTATTGTTGTTGTTGTTGTTGTTATTGTTATTTAGCGTTCTTGTTGTTGTTGTTGTTGTTTTTGTTTAGGGTTGTTGTTGTGTTGTTGTTGTTGTTTAGGGTTGTTGTTTTTGTTGTTGTTATTTAGGGTTGTTGTTGTTCTTATTATTTTTGTTGTTGTTGTTGTGCTTGTTGCTCTTGTTGTTATTTAGGGTTGTTGTTGTTGTTGTAATTGTTGTTTAGGATTGTTGTTGTTGTTGTTGTTGTTGTTATTTAGGGTTGTTGTTGTTGTTGTTGTTGTTGTTATTTAGGGTTGTTATTGTTGTTGTTGTTGTTGTTATTTATGATGTTGTTGTTGTTTAGGGTTGTTGTTGTTGTTTTTGTTGTTATTTAGGGTTGTTGTTGTTGCTGTTGTTGTTGTTATTTTGGGTTGTTGCTGTTGTTGTTGTTTAGGGTTGTTATTGTTGTTGTTGTTGTTATTTAGGGTTGTTGTTGTTGTTGTTGTTATTTAGGGTTGTTGTTTTATTTAGGGTTATTGTTGTTGCTGTTGTTGTTGTTATTTAGGGTTGTTATTGTTTTTGTTGTTTTTTAGGGTTGTTGTTGTTGTTATTGTTGCAACTTGTTTTGGGTTTAGGGAAAAGTTTTGTTTTTGTTGTTGTTGTTATTGTTATTTAGGGTTCTTGTTGTTGTTGTTTAGGGTTGTTGTTGTTGTTGTTTAGGGTTGTTGTTGTTGTTGTTGTTGTTTAAGGTTGTTGTTGTTGTTGTTTAGGGTTGTTGTTGTTGTTGTTGTTGTTGTTTAAGGTTGTTGTTGTTGTTGTTATTTAGGGTTGTTGTTGTTGTTATTGTTGTTTAGGGTTGTTGTTGTTATTATTGTTGATGGTGTTGTTGTTGTGCTTGTTGTTCTTGTTGTTATTTAGGGTGGTTGTTGTGGTTGTTGTTGTTGTTGTTTAGGGTGGTTGTTGTTGTTGTTGTTGTTGTTGTTATTTAGGGTTGTTGTTGTTGTTGTTGTAATTGTTGTTTAGGATTGTTGTTGTTGTTGTTGTTATTTAGGGTTGTTGTTGTTGTTGTTGTTGTTGTGGTTGTTGTTATTTAGGGTTCTTATTGTTGTTGTTGTTGTTGTTATTGTTGATGTTGTTCTTATTTAGGGTTGTCGTTGTTGTTGTTTAGGGTTGTTGTTGTTGTTGTTTAGGGTTGTTGTTGTTGTTATTGTTGTTGTTGTTTTTGTTGTTATTTAGGGTTGTTGTTGTTGCTGTTGTTGTTGTTATTTTGGGTTGTTGCTGTTGTTGTTTAGGGTTGTTATTGTTGTTGTTGTTGTTATTTGGGGTTGTTGTTTTATTTAGGGTTATTGTTGTTGCTGTTGTTGTTATTTAGGGTTGTTGTTGTTGTTGTTGTTATTTAGGGTTGTTGTTGTTGTTATTGTTGCAACTTGTTTAGGTTTTAGGGAAAAGTTTTGTTGTTGGTGTTGTTGTTATTGTTATTTAGGGTTCTTGTTGTTGTTGTTTAGGGTTGTTGTGGTTGTAGTTGTTGTTGTTGTTTAGGGTTGTTGTTGTTGTTGTTTAAGGTTGTTGTTGTTGTTGTTGTTTAGGGTTGTTGTTGTTGTTGTTTAAGGGTGTTGTTGTTGTAATTGTTGTTTAGGGTTGTTGTTGTTGTTGTTATTTAGGGTTGTTGTTGTTATTATTGTTGATGTTGTCGTTGTTGTCTTGTTGTTCTTGTTGTTATTTAGGGTGGTTGTTGTGGTTGTTGTTGTTGTTGTTTAGGGTGGTTGTTGTTGTTGTTGTTGTTGTTATTTAGGGTGGTTGTTGTTGTTGTTGTTGTTGTTGTTATTGTTGTTGTTGTTGTTGTTTAGGGTTGTTGTTGTTATTTAGGGTTGTTGTTGTTGTTGTTTTTGTTGTTTAGGGTTGTTGTTGTTGCTGTTGTTGTTATTTAGGGTTGTTGCTGTTGTTGTTATTTTGGGTTGTTGCTGTTGTTGTTGTTTAGGGTTGTTGTTGTTGTTATTTAGGGTTGTTGTTGTTGTTGTTGTTGTTATTTAGGGTTGTTGTTATTGTTATTTAGGGTTATTGTTGTTGTTGTTGTTGTTATTTAGGGTTGTTGTTGTTTAGGGTTTAGGGTTTAGGGAAAGGTTTTGTTATTGTTGTTGTTGTTG
>OX359289.1:57947159-57952159 GCA_947179395.2 Pulicaria dysenterica | reverse complement strand
AGGGTTGTTGTTGTGTTGTTGTTGTTGTTTAGGGTTGTTGTTTTTGTTGTTGTTATTTAGGGTTGTTGTTGATCTTATTATTTTTGTTGTTGTTGTTGTGCTTGTTGCTCTTGTTGTTATTTAGGGTTGTTGTTGTTGTTGTAATTGTTGTTTAGGATTGTTGTTGTTGTTGTTGTTGTTGTTATTTAGGGTTGTTGTTGTTGTTGTTGTTGTTGTTGTTGTTATTTAGGGTTGTTATTGTTGTTGTTGTTGTTGTTATTTATGATGGTGTTGTTGTTTAGGGTTGTTGTTGTTGTTTTTGTTGTTATTTAGGGTTGTTGTTGTTGCTGTTGTTGTTGTTATTTTGGGTTGTTGCTGTTGTTGTTGTTTAAGGTTGTTATTGTTGTTGTTGTTGTTATTTAGGGTTGTTGTTGTTGTTGTTGTTATTTAGGGTTGTTGTTTTATTTAGGGTTATTGTTGTTGCTGTTGTTGTTGTTATTTAGGGTTGTTATTGTTTTTGTTGTTTTTTAGGGTTGTTGTTGTTGTTATTGTTGCAACTTGTTTTAGGTTTAGGGAAAAGTTTTGTTTTTGTTGTTGTTGTTATTGTTATTTAGGGTTCTTGTTGTTGTTGTTTAGGGTTGTTGTTGTTGTTTAAGGTTGTTGTTGTTGTTGTTGTTGTTGTTGTTTAAGGTTGTTGTTGTTGTTGTTATTTAGGGTTGTTGTTGTTGTTATTGTTGTTTAGGGTTGTTGTTGTTATTATTGTTGATGTTGTTGTTGTTGTGCTTGTTGTTCTTGTTGTCATTTAGGGTGGTTGTTGTGGTTGTTCTTGTTGTTGTTTAGGGTGGTTGTTGTTGTTGTTGTTGTTGTTGTTATTTAGGGTTGTTGTTGTTGTTGTAATTGTTGTTTAGGATTGTTGTTGTTGTTGTTGTTATTTAGGGTTGTTGTTGTTCTTGTTGTTGTTGTGGTTGTTGTTATTTAGGGTTGTTATAGTTGTTGTTGTTGTTGTTATTGTTGATGTTGTTGTTTTTTAGGGTTGTCGTTGTTGTTGTTGTTTTTATTTAGGGTTGTTGTTGTTGTTGTTGTTATTTAGGGTTGTTGTTTTATTTAGGGTTATTGTTGTTGCTGTTGTTGTTGTTATTTAGGGTTGTTATTGTTGTTGTTGTTTTTTAGGGTTGCTGTTGTTGTTATTGTTGCAACTTGTTTTGGGTTTAGGGAAAAGTTTTGTTTTTGTTGTTGTTGTTATTGTTATTTAGGGTTCTTGTTGTTGTTATTTAGGGTTGTTGTTGTTGTTGTTGTTTTGGGTTGTTGTTGTTGTTGTTGTTGTTTAAGGTTGTTGTTGTTGTTCTTTAGGGTTGTTGTTGTTGTTGTTGTTGTTGTTTAAGGTTGTTGTTGTTGTTGTTATTTAGGGTTGTTGTTGTTGTTATTGTTGTTTAGGGTTGTTGTTGTTATTATTGTTGATGTTGTTGTTGTTGTGCTTGTTGTTCTTGTTGTTATTTAGGGTGGTTGTGTGGTTGTTGTTGTTGTTGTTTAGGGTGGTTGTTGTTGTTGTTGTTGTTGTTGTTATTTAGGGTTGTTGTTTTATTTATGGTTATTGTTGTTGCTGTTGTTGTTATTTAGGGTTGTTGTTGTTGTTGTTGTTATTTAGGGTTGTTGTTGTTGTTATTGTTGCAACTTGTTTAGGGTTTAGGGAAAAGTTTTGTTGTTGGTGTTGTTGTTATTGTTATTTAGGGTTCTTGTTGTTGTTGTTTAGGGTTGTTGTGGTTGTAGTTGTTGTTGTTGTTTAGGGTTGTTGTTGTTTAGGGTTGTTGTTGTTGTTGTTGTTGTTGTTGTTGTTGTTTAGGGTTGTTGTTGTTGTTGTTTAAGGGTGTTGTTGTTGTAATTGTTGTTTAGGGTTGTTGTTGTTGTTGTTATTTAGGGTTGTTGTTGTTATTATTGTTGATGTTGTCGTTGTTGTCTTGTTGTTCTTGTTGTTATTTAGGGTGGTTGTTGTGGTTGTTGTTGTTGTTGTTTTGGGTGGTTGTTGTTATTGTTGTTGTTGTTATTTAGGGTGGTTGTTGTTGTTGTTGTTGTTATTGTTGTTGTTGTTGTTGTTTAGGGTTGTTGTTGTTATTTAGGGTTGTTGTTGTTGTTGTTTTTGTTGTTTAGGGTTGTTGTTGTTGCTGTTGTTGTTATTTAGGGTTGTTGCTGTTGTTGTTATTTTGGGTTGTTGCTGTTGTTGTTGTTTAGGGTTGTTGTTGTTGTTATTTAGGGTTGTTGTTGTTGTTGTTGTTGTTGTTATTTAGGGTTGTTGTTGTTGTTATTTAGGGTTATTGTTGTTGTTGTTGTTGTTGTTGTTATTTAGGGTTGTTGTTGTTTAGGGTTTAGGGTTTAGGGAAAGGTTTTGTTATTGTTGTTGTTGTTGTTATTTAGGGTTGTTGTTGTTGTTATTTAGGGTTATTGTTGTTGTTGTTGTTGTTGTTGTTATTTAGGGTTGTTGTTGTTTAGGGTTTAGGGTTTAGGGAAAGGTTTTGTTATTGTTGTTGTTGTTGTTGTTATTGTTATTTAGCGTTCTTGTTGTTGTTGTTGTTGTTTTTGTTTAGGGTTGTTGTTGTGTTGTTGTTGTTGTTTAGGGTTGTTGTTTTTGTTGTTGTTATTTAGGGTTGTTGTTGTTCTTATTATTTTTGTTGTTGTTGTTGTGCTTGTTGCTCTTGTTGTTATTTAGGGTTGTTGTTGTTGTTATTGTTGTTTAGGGTTGTTGTTGTTATTATTGTTGATGTTGTTGTTGTTGTGCTTGTTGTTCTTGTTGTTATTTAGGGTGGTTGTGTGGTTGTTGTTGTTGTTGTTTAGGGTGGTTGTTGTTGTTGTTGTTGTTGTTGTTATTTAGGGTTGTTGTTTTATTTAGGGTTATTGTTGTTGCTGTTGTTGTTATTTAGGGTTGTTGTTGTTGTTGATGTTATTTAGGGTTGTTGTTGTTGTTATTGTTGCAACTTGTTTAGGGTTTAGGGAAAAGTTTTGTTGTTGGTGTTGTTGTTATTGTTATTTA
The DNA here is from genome assembly GCA_947179395.2 of Pulicaria dysenterica. Classification (NCBI taxonomy): domain Eukaryota; kingdom Viridiplantae; phylum Streptophyta; class Magnoliopsida; order Asterales; family Asteraceae; genus Pulicaria; species Pulicaria dysenterica. Next base: position 57,949,158 of record OX359289.1, on the reverse strand, counting down.
GGGTTCTTGTTGTTGTTGTTTAGGGTTGTTGTGGTTGTAGTTGTTGTTGTTGTTTAGGGTTGTTGTTGTTGTTGTTTAGGGTTGTTGTTGTTGTTGTTGTTTAGGGTTGTTGTTGTTGTTGTTTAAGGGTGTTGTTGTTGTAATTGTTGTTTAGGGTTGTTGTTGTTGTTGTTATTTAGGGTTGTTGTTGTTATTATTGTTGATGTTGTCGTTGTTGTCTTGTTGTTCTTGTTGTTATTTAGGGTGGTTGTTGTGGTTGTTGTTGTTGTTGTTTAGGGTGGTTGTTGTTATTGTTGTTGTTGTTATTTAGGGTGGTTGTTGTTGTTGTTGTTGTTGTTGTTATTGTTGTTGTTGTTGTTGTTTAGGGTTGTTGTTGTTATTTAGGGTTGTTGTTGTTGTTGTTTTTGTTGTTTAGGGTTGTTGTTGTTGCTGTTGTTGTTATTTAGGGTTGTTGCTGTTGTTGTTATTTTGGGTTGTTGCTGTTGTTGTTGTTTAGGGTTGTTGTTGTTGTTATTTAGGGTTGTTGTTGTTGTTATTTAGGGTTATTGTTGTTGTTGTTGTTGTTGTTGTTATTTAGGGTTGTTGTTGTTTAGGGTTTAGGGTTTAGGGAAAGGTTTTGTTATTGTTGTTGTTGTTGTTGTTATTGATATTTAGCGTTCTTGTTGTTGTTGTTGTTGTTTTTGTTTAGGGTTGTTGTTGTGTTGTTGTTGTTGTTTAGGGTTGTTGTTTTTGTTGTTGTTATTTAGGGTTGTTGTTGTTCTTATTATTTTTGTTGTTGTTGTTGTGCTTGTTGCTCTTGTTGTTATTTAGGGTTGTTGTTGTTGTTGTAATTGTTGTTTAGGATTGTTATTGTTGTTGTTGTTGTTATTTAGGGTTGTTGTTGTTGTTGTTATTTAGGGTTGTTATTGTTGTTGTTTTTGTTGTTATTTATGATGTTGTTGTTTTTGTTGTTGTTGTTGTTGTTTTTGTTGTTATTTAGGGTTGTTGTTGTTGCTGTTGTTGTTGTTATTTTGGGTTGTTGCTGTTGTTGTTGTTTAAGGTTGTTATTGTTGTTGTTGTTGTTATTTAGGGTTGTTGTTGTTGTTGTTGTTATTTTGGGTTGTTGTTTTATTTAGGGTTATTGTTGTTGCTGTTGTAGTTGTTATTTAGGGTTGTTATTGTTTTTGTTGTTTTTTAGTGTTGTTGTTGTTGTTATTGTTGCAACTTGTTTTAGGTTTAGGGAAAAGTTTTGTTTTTGTTGTTGTTGTTATTGTTATTTAGGGTTCTTGTTGTTGTTGTTTAGGGTTGTTGTTGTTGTTGTTGTTTAGGGTTCTTGTTGTTGTTTAAGGTTGTTGTTGTTGTTGTTGTTGTTGTTGTTGTTGTTATTGTTGTTTAAGGTTGTTGTTGTTGTTGTTATTTTGGGTTGTTGTTGTTGTTATTCTTGTTTAGGGTTGTTGTTGTTATTATTGTTGATGTTGTTGTTGTTGTGCTTGTTGTTCTTGTTGTTATTTAGGGTGGTTGTTGTGGTTGTTCTTGTTGTTGTTTAGGGTGGTTGTTGTTGTTGTTGTTGTTGTTGTTATTTAGGGTTGTTGTTGTTGTTGTAATTGTTGTTTAGGATTGTTGTTGTTGTTGTTGTTATTTAGGGTTTTTGTTGTTGTTGTTGTTGTTGTGGTTGTTGTTATTTAGGGTTGTTATTGTTGTTGTTGTTGTTGTTATTGTTGATGTTGTTGTTATTTAGGGTTTTCGTTGTTGTTGTTGTTTTTATTTAGGGTTGTTGTTGTTGTTGTTGTTATTTAGGGTTGTTGTTTTATTTAGGGTTATTGTTGTTGCTGTTGTTGTTGTTATTTAGGGTTGTTATTGTTGTTGTTGTTTTTTAGGGTTGTTGTTGTTGTTATTATTGCAACTTGTTTTGGGTTTAGGGAAAAGTTTTGTTTTTGTTGTTGTTGTTATTGTTATTTAGGGGTCTTGTTGTTGTTGTTTAGGGTTGTTGTTGTTGTTGTTGTTGTTGTTGTTTAAGGTT
>OX359289.1:57937159-57942159 GCA_947179395.2 Pulicaria dysenterica | reverse complement strand
GGGTTCTTGTTGTTGTTGTTTAGGGTTGTTGTGGTTGTAGTTGTTGTTGTTGTTTAGGGTTGTTGTTGTTGTTGTTGTTGTTTAAGGTTGTTGTTGTTGTTGTTGTTTAGGGTTGTTGTTGTTGTTGTTTAAGGGTGTTGTTGTTGTAATTGTTGTTTAGGGTTGTTGTTGTTGTTGTTAATTAGGGTTGTTGTTGTTATTATTGTTGATGTTGTCGTTGTTGTCTTGTTGTTCTTGTTGTTATTTAGGGTGGTTGTTGTGGTTGTTGTTGTTGTTGTTTAGGGTGGTTGTTGTTATTGTTGTTGTTGTTATTTAGGGTGGTTGTTGTTGTTGTTGTTGTTGTTGTTGTTATTGTTGTTGTTGTTGTTGTTTAGGGTTGTTGTTGTTATTTAGGGTTGTTGTTGTTGTTGTTTTTGTTGTTTAGGGTTGTTGTTGTTGTTGTTGTTGTTATTTAGGGTTGTTGCTGTTGTTGTTATTTTGGGTTGTTGCTGTTGTTGTTGTTTAGGGTTGTTGTTGTTGTTATTTAGGGTTGTTGTTGTTGTTGTTGTTGTTATTTAGGGTTGTTGTTGTTGTTATTTAGGGTTGTTGTTGTTGTTGTTGTTGTTGTTGTTGTTATTTAGGGTTGTTGTTGTTTAGGGTTTAGGGTTTAGGGAAAGGTTTTGTTATTGTTGTTGTTGTTGTTGTTATTGTTATTTAGCGTTCTTGTTGTTGTTGTTGTTGTTTTTGTTTAGGGTTGTTGTTGTGCTGTTGTTGTTGTTTAGGGTTGTTGTTTTTGTTGTTGTTATTTAGGGTTGTTGTTGTTCTTATTATTTTTATTGTTGTTGTTGTGCTTGTTGCTCTTGTTGTTATTTAGGGTTGTTGTTGTTGTTATTGTTGTTTAGGGTTGTTGTTGTTATTATTGTTGATGTTGTTGTTGTTGTGCTTGTTGTTCTTGTTGTTATTTAGGGTGGTTGTGTGGTTGTTGTTGTTGTTGTTTAGGTTCGTTGTTGTTGTTGTTGTTGTTGTTATTTTGGGTTGTTGTTTTATTTAGGGTTATTGTTGTTGCTGTTGTTGTTATTTAGGGTTGTTGTTGTTGTTGTTGTTATTTAGGGTTGTTGTTGTTGTTATTGTTGCAACTTGTTTAGGGTTTAGGGAAAAGTTTTGTTGTTGGTGTTGTTGTTATTGTTATTTAGGGTTCTTGTTGTTGTTGTTTAGGGTTGTTGTGGTTGTAGTTGTTGTTGTTGTTTAGGGTTGTTGTTGTTGTTGTTGTTGTTTAAGGTTGTTGTTGTTGTTGTTGTTTAGGGTTGTTGTTGTTGTTGTTTAAGGGTGTTGTTGTTGTAATTGTTGTTTAGGGTTGTTGTTGTTGTTGTTATTTAGGGTTGTTGTTGTTATTATTGTTGATGTTGTCGTTGTTGTCTTGTTGTTCTTGTTGTTATTTAGGGTGGTTGTTGTGGTTGTTGTTGTTGTTGTTTTGGGTGGTTGTTGTTGTTGTTGTTGTTGTTATTTAGGGTGGTTGTTGTTGTTGTTGTTGTTATTGTTGTTGTTGTTGTTGTTTAGGGTTGTTGTTGTTATTTAGGGTTGTTGTTGTTGTTGTTTTTGTTGTTTAGGGTTGTTGTTGTTGCTGTTGTTGTTATTTAGGGTTGTTGCTGTTGTTGTTATTTTGGGTTGTTGCTGTTGTTGTTGTTTAAGGTTGTTGTTGTTGTTATTTAGGGTTGTTGTTGTTGTTGTTGTTGTTATTTAGGGTTGTTGTTGTTGTTATTTAGGGTTGTTGTTGTTGTTGTTGTTGTTGTTGTTATTTAGGGTTGTTGTTGTTTAGGGTTTAGGGTTTAGGGAAAGGTTTTGTTATTGTTGTTGTTGTTGTTGTTATTGTTATTTAGCGTTCTTGTTGTTGTTGTTGTTGTTTTTGTTTAGGGTTGTTGTTGTGTTGTTGTTGTTGTTTAGGGTTGTTGTTTTTGTTGTTGTTATTTAGGGTTGTTGTTGTTCTTATTATTTTTGTTGTTGTTGTTGTGCTTGTTGCTCTTGTTGTTATTTAGGGTTGTTGTTGTTGTTGTAATTGTTGTTTAGGGTTGTTGTTGTTGTTGTTGTTGTTGTTATTTAGGGTTGTTGTTATTGTTGTTGTTATTTAGGGTTTTGTTGTTGTTGTTGTTATTTATGATGTTGTTGTTGTTTAGGGTTGTTGTTGTTGTTTTTGTTGTTATTTAGGGTTGTTTTTGTTGCTGTTGTTGTTGTTATTTTGGGTTGTTGCTGTTGTTGTTGTTTAAGGTTGTTATTGTTGTTGTTGTTGTTATTTAGGGTTGTTGTTGTTGTTATTGTTGCAACTTGTTTAGGGTTTAGGGAAAAGTTTTGTTGTTGGTGTTGTTGTTATTGTTATTTAGGGTTCTTGTTGTTGTTGTTTAGGGTTGTTGTGGTTGTAGTTGTTGTTGTTGTTTAGGGTTGTTGTTGTTGTTGTTGTTGTTTAAGGTTGTTGTTGTTGTTGTTGTTTAGGGTTGTTGTTGTTGTTGTTTAAGGGTGTTGTTGTTGTAATTGTTGTTTAGGGTTGTTGTTGTTGTTGTTAATTAGGGTTGTTGTTGTTATTATTGTTGATGTTGTCGTTGTTGTCTTGTTGTTCTTGTTGTTATTTAGGGTGGTTGTTGTGGTTGTTGTTGTTGTTGTTTAGGGTGGTTGTTGTTATTGTTGTTGTTGTTATTTAGGGTGGTTGTTGTTGTTGTTGTTGTTGTTGTTGTTATTGTTGTTGTTGTTGTTGTTTAGGGTTGTTGTTGTTATTTAGGGTTGTTGTTGTTGTTGTTTTTGTTGTTTAGGGTTGTTGTTGTTGTTGTTGTTATTTAGGGTTGTTGCTGTTGTTGTTATTTTGGGTTGTTGCTGTTGTTGTTGTTTAGGGTTGTTGTTGTTGTTATTTAGGGTTGTTGTTGTTGTTGTTGTTGTTATTTAGGGTTGTTGTTGTTGTTATTTAGGGTTATTGTTGTTGTTGTTGTTGTTGTTGTTGTTATTTAGGGTTGTTGTTGTTTAGGGTTTAGGGTTTAGGGAAAGGTTTTGTTATTGTTGTTGTTGTTGTTGTTATTGTTATTTAGCGTTCTTGTTGTTGTTGTTGTTGTTTTTGTTTAGGGTTGTTGTTGTGTTGTTGTTGTTGTTTAGGGTTGTTGTTTTTGTTGTTGTTATTTAGGGTTGTTGTTGATCTTATTATTTTTGTTGTTGTTGTTGTGCTTGTTGCTCTTGTTGTTATTTAGGGTTGTTGTTGTTGTTGTAATTGTTGTTTAGGATTGTTGTTGTTGTTGTTGTTGTTGTTATTTAGGGTTGTTGTTGTTGTTGTTGTTGTTGTTGTTATTTAGGGTTGTTATTGTTGTTGTTGTTGTTGTTATTTATGATGGTGTTGTTGTTTAGGGTTGTTGTTGTTGTTTTTGTTGTTATTTAGGGTTGTTGTTGTTGCTGTTGTTGTTGTTATTTTGGGTTGTTGCTGTTGTTGTTGTTTAAGGTTGTTATTGTTGTTGTTGTTGTTATTTAGGGTTGTTGTTGTTGTTGTTGTTATTTAGGGTTGTTGTTTTATTTAGGGTTATTGTTGTTGCTGTTGTTGTTGTTATTTAGGGTTGTTATTGTTTTTGTTGTTTTTTAGGGTTGTTGTTGTTGTTATTGTTGCAACTTGTTTTAGGTTTAGGGAAAAGTTTTGTTTTTGTTGTTGTTGTTATTGTTATTTAGGGTTCTTGTTGTTATTATTGTTGATGTTGTTGTTGTTATGCTTGTTGTTCTTGTTGTCATTTAGGGTGGTTGTTGTGGTTGTTCTTGTTGTTGTTTAGGGTGGTTGTTGTTGTTGTTGTTGTTGTTGTTATTTAGGGTTGTTGTTGTTGTTGTAATTGTTGTTTAGGATTGTTGTTGTTGTTGTTGTTATTTAGGGTTGTTGTTGTTGTTGTTGTTGTTGTTGTTGTTGTTATTTAGGGTTGTTATTGTTGTTGTTGTTGTTGTTATTGTTGTTGTTGTTGTTATTTAGGGTTGTTGTTGTTGTTGTTGTTTTTATTTAGGGTTGTTGTTGTTGTTGTTGTTATTTAGGGTTGTTGTTTTATTTAGGGTTATTGTTGTTGCTGTTGTTGTTGTTATTTAGGGTTGTTATTGTTGTTGTTGTTTTTTAGGGTTGTTGTTGTTGTTATTGTTGCAACTTGTTTTGGGTTTAGGGAAAAGTTTTGTTTTTGTTGTTGTTGTTATTGTTATTTAGGGTTCTTGTTGTTGTTATTTAGGGTTGTTGTTGTTGTTGTTGTTTAGGGTTGTTGTTGTTGTTGTTGTTGTTTAAGGTTGTTGTTGTTGTTCTTTAGGGTTGTTGTTGTTGTTGTTGTTGTTTAAGGTTGTTGTTGTTGTTGTTATTTAGGGTTGTTGTTGTTGTTATTGTTGTTTAGGGTTGTTGTTGTTATTATTGTTGATGTTGTTGTTGTTGTGCTTGTTGTTCTTGTTGTTATTTAGGGTGGTTGTGTGGTTGTTGTTGTTGTTGTTTAGGGTGGTTGTTGTTGTTGTTGTTGTTGTTGTTATTTAGGGTTGTTGTTTTATTTATGGTTATTGTTGTTGCTGTTGTTGTTATTTAGGGTTGTTGTTGTTGTTGTTGTTATTTAGGGTTGTTGTTGTTGTTATTGTTGCAACTTGTTTAGGGTTTAGGGAAAAGTTTTGTTGTTGGTGTTGTTGTTATTGTTATTTACGGTTCTTGTTGTTGTTGTTTAGGGTTGTTGTGGTTGTAGTTGTTATTGTTGTTTAGGGTTGTTGTTGTTGTTGTTGTTGTTGTTGTTGTTTAGGGTTGTTGTTGTTGTTGTTTAAGGGTGTTGTTGTTGTAATTGTTGTTTAGGGTTGTTGTTGTTGTTGTTATTTAGGGTTGTTGTTGTTATTATTGTTGATGTTGTCGTTGTTGTCTTGTTGTTCTTGTTGTTATTTAGGGTGGTTGTTGTGGTTGTTGTTGTTGTTGTTTTGGGTGGTTGTTGTTATTGTTGTTGTTGTTATTTAGGGTGGTTGTTGTTGTTGTTGTTGTTATTGTTGTTGTTGTTGTTTAGGGT
>OX359289.1:57914659-57932159 GCA_947179395.2 Pulicaria dysenterica | reverse complement strand
TATTGTTATTTAGCGTTCTTGTTGTTGTTGTTGTTGTTTTTGTTTAGGGTTGTTGTTGTGTTGTTGTTGTTGTTTAGGGTTGTTGTTTTTGTTGTTGTTATTTAGGGTTGTTGTTGTTCTTATTATTTTTGTTGTTGTTGTTGTGCTTGTTGCTCTTGTTGTTATTTAGGGTTGTTGTTGTTGTTGTAATTGTTGTTTAGGATTGTTGTTGTTGTTGTTGTTGTTGTTATTTAGGGTTGTTGTTGTTGTTGTTGTTATTTAGGGTTGTTATTGTTGTTGTTGTTGTTGTTATTTATGATGTTGTTGTTGTTTAGGGTTGTTGTTGTTGTTTTTGTTGTTATTTAGGGTTGTTGTTGTTGCTGTTGTTGTTGTTATTTTGGGTTGTTGCTGTTGTTGTTGTTTGGGGTTGTAATTGTTGTTGTTGTTGTTATTTAGGGTTGTTGTTGTTGTTGTTGTTATTTAGGGTTGTTGTTTTATTTAGGGTTATTGTTGTTGCTGTTGTTGTTGTTATTTAGGGTTGTTATTGTTTTTGTTGTTTTTTAGGGTTGTTGTTGTTGTTGTTATTGTTGCAACTTGTTTTGGGTTTAGGGAAAAGTTTTGTTTTTGTTGTTGTTGTTATTGTTATTTAGGGTTCTTGTTGTTGTTGTTTAGGGTTGTTGTTGTTGTTGTTGTTTAGGGTTGTTGTTGTTGTTTAAGGTTGTTGTTGTTGTTGTTGTTGTTGTTGTTGTTGTTGTTTAAGGTTGTTGTTGTTGTTGTTATTTAGGGTTGTTGTTGTTGTTATTGTTGTTTAGGGTTGTTGTTGTTATTATTGTTGATGTTGTTGTTGTTGTGCTTGTTGTTCTTGTTGTTATTTAGGGTGGTTGTTGTGGTTGTTGTTGTTGTTGTTTAGGGTGGTTGTTGTTGTTGTTGTTGTTGTTGTTATTTAGGGTTGTTGGTGTTGTTATTTAGGGTTATTGTTGTTGTTGTTGTTGTTGTTGTTATTTAGGGTTGTTGTTGTTTAGGGTTTAGGGTTTAGGGAAAGGTTTTGTTATTGTTGTTGTTGTTGTTGTTATTGTTATTTAGCGTTCTTGTTGTTGTTGTTGTTGTTTTTGTTTAGGGTTGTTGTTGTGTTGTTGTTGTTGTTTAGGGTTGTTGTTTTTGTTGTTGTTATTTAGGGTTGTTGTTGTTCTTATTATTTTTGTTGTTGTTGTTGTGCTTGTTGCTCTTGTTGTTATTTAGGGTTGTTGTTGTTGTTGTAATTGTTGTTTAGGATTGTTGTTGTTGTTGTTGTTGTTGTTATTTAGGGTTGTTGTTGTTGTTGTTGTTATTTAGGGTTGTTATTGTTGTTGTTGTTGTTGTTATTTATGATGTTGTTGTTGTTTAGGGTTGTTGTTGTTGTTTTTGTTGTTATTTAGGGTTGTTGTTGTTGCTGTTGTTGTTGTTATTTTGGGTTGTTGCTGTTGTTGTTGTTTGGGGTTGTAATTGTTGTTGTTGTTGTTATTTAGGGTTGTTGTTGTTGTTGTTGTTATTTAGGGTTGTTGTTTTATTTAGGGTTATTGTTGTTGCTGTTGTTGTTGTTATTTAGGGTTGTTATTGTTTTTGTTGTTTTTTAGGGTTGTTGTTGTTGTTGTTATTGTTGCAACTTGTTTTGGGTTTAGGGAAAAGTTTTGTTTTTGTTGTTGTTGTTATTGTTATTTAGGGTTCTTGTTGTTGTTGTTTAGGGTTGTTGTTGTTGTTGTTGTTTAGGGTTGTTGTTGTTGTTTAAGGTTGTTGTTGTTGTTGTTTAGGGTTGTTGTTGTTGTTGTTGTTGTTGTTGTTGTTGTTGTTTAAGGTTGTTGTTGTTGTTGTTATTTAGGGTTGTTGTTGTTGTTATTGTTGTTTAGGGTTGTTGTTGTTATTATTGTTGATGTTGTTGTTGTTGTGCTTGTTGTTCTTGTTGTTATTTAGGGTGGTTGTTGTGGTTGTTGTTGTTGTTGTTTAGGGTGGTTGTTGTTGTTGTTGTTGTTGTTGTTATTTAGGGTTGTTGTTGTTGTTGTTGTTATTTAGGGTTGTTGTTGTTGTTGTTATTGTTGTGGTTGTTGTTATTTAGGGTTCTTATTGTTGTTGTTGTTGTTGTTGTTATTGTTGATGTTGTTGTTATTTAGGGTTGTCGTTGTTGTTGTTGTTTTTATTTAGGGTTGTTGTTGTTGTTGTTGTTATTTAGGGTTGTTGTTTTATTTAGGGTTATTGTTGTTGCTGTTGTTGTTGTTATTTAGGGTTGTTATTGTTGTTGTTGTTTTTTAGGGTTGTTGTTGTTGTTATTGTAGCAACTTGTTTTGGGTTTAGGGAAAAGTTTTGTTTTTGTTGTTGTTGTTATTGTTATTTAGGGTTCTTGTTGTTGTTATTTAGGGTTGTTGTTGTTGTTGTTGTTTAGGGTTGTTGTTGTTGTTGTTGTTGTTTAAGGTTGTTGTTGTTGTTCTTTAGGGTTGTTGTTGTTGTTGTTGTTGTTGTTTAAGGTTGTTGTTGTTGTTGTTATTTAGGGTTGTTGTTGTTGTTATTGTTGTTTAGGGTTGTTGTTGTTATTATTGTTGATGTTGTTGTTGTTGTGCTTGTTGTTCTTGTTGTTATTTAGGGTGGTTGTGTGGTTGTTGTTGTTGTTGTTTAGGGTGGTTGTTGTTGTTGTTGTTGTTGTTGTTGTTATTTAGGGTTGTTGTTTTATTTATGGTTATTGTTGTTGCTGTTGTTGTTATTTAGGGTTGTTGTTGTTGTTGTTGTTATTTAGGGTTGTTGTTGTTGTTATTGTTGCAACTTGTTTAGGGTTTAGGGAAAAGTTTTGTTGTTGGTGTTGTTGTTATTGTTATTTAGGGTTCTTGTTGTTGTTGTTTAGGGTTGTTGTGGTTGTAGTTGTTGTTGTTGTTTAGGGTTGTTGTTGTTGTTGTTGTTGTTTAAGGTTGTTGTTGTTGTTGTTGTTTAGTGTTGTTGTTGTTGTTTAAGGGTGTTGTTTTTGTAATTGTTGTTTAGGGTTGTTGTTGTTGTTGTTATTTAGGGTTGTTGTTGTTATTATTGTTGATGTTGTCGTTGTTGTCTTGTTGTTCTTGTTGTTATTTAGGGTGGTTGTTGTGGTTGTTGTTGTTGTTGTTTAGGGTGGTTGTTGTTATTGTTGTTGTTGTTATTTAGGGTGGTTGTTGTTGTTGTTGTTGTTGTAACAGTTTAGGGTTGTTGTTGTTATTTAGGGTTGTTGTTGTTGTTGTTTTTGTTGTTTAGGGTTGTTGTTGTTGATGTTGTTGTTATTTAGGGTTGTTGCTGTTGTTGTTATTTTGGGTTGTTGCTGTTGTTGTTGTTTAGGGTTGTTGTTGTTGTTATTTAGGGTTGTTGTTGTTGTTGTTGTTGTTATTTAGGGTTGTTGTTGTTGTTATTTAGGGTTGTTGTTGTTGTTGTTGTTGTTGTTATTTAGGGTTGTTGTTGTTTAGGGTTTAGGGTTTAGGGAAAGGTTTTGTTATTGTTGTTGTTGTTGTTGTTATTGTTATTTAGCGTTCTTGTTGTTGTTGTTGTTGTTTTTGTTTAGGGTTGTTGTTGTGTTGTTGTTGGTGTTTAGGGTTGTTGTTTTTGTTGTTGTTATTTAGGGTTGTTGTTGTTCTTATTATTTTTGTTGTTGTTGTTGTGCTTGTTGCTCTTGTTGTTATTTAGGGTTGTTGTTGTTGTTGTAATTGTTGTTTAGGATTGTTGTTGTTGTTGTTGTTGTTGTTATTTAGGGTTGTTGTTGTTGTTGTTGTTATTTAGGGTTGTTATTGTTGTTGTTGTTGTTGTTATTTATGATGTTGTTGTTGTTTAGGGTTGTTGTTGTTGTTTTTGTTGTTATTTAGGGTTGTTGTTGTTGCTGTTGTTGTTGTTATTTTGGGTTGTTGCTGTTGTTGTTGTTTAGGGTTGTAATTGTTGTTGTTGTTGTTATTTAGGGTTGTTGTTGTTGTTGTTGTTATTTAGGGTTGTTGTTTTATTTAGGGTTATTGTTGTTGCTGTTGTTGTTGTTATTTAGGGTTGTTATTGTTTTTGTTGTTTTTTAGGGTTGTTGTTGTTGTTGTTATTGTTGCAACTTGTTTTGGGTTTAGGGAAAAGTTTTGTTTTTGTTGTTGTTGTTATTGTTATTCAGGGTTCTTGTTGTTGTTGTTTAGGGTTGTTGTTGTTGTTGTTGTTGTTTAGGGTTGTTGTTGTTGTTGTTGTTGTTTAGGGTTGTTGTTGTTGTTGTTGTTGTTGTTGTTGTTGTTGTTGTTTAAGGTTGTTGTTGTTGTTGTTATTTAGGGTTGTTGTTGTTGTTATTGTTGTTTAGGGTTGTTGTTGTTATTATTGTTGATGTTGTTGTTGTTGTGCTTGTTGTTCTTGTTGTTATTTAGGGTGGTTGTTGTGGTTGTTGTTGTTGTTGTTTAGGGTGGTTGTTGTTGTTGTTGTTGTTATTTAGGGTTGTTGTTGTTGTTGTTGTAATTGTTGTTTAGGATTGTTGTTGTTGTTGTTGTTATTTAGGGTTGTTGTTGTTGTTGTTGTTGTTGTGGTTGTTGTTATTTAGGGTTCTTATTGTTGTTGTTGTTGTTGTTGTTATTGTTGATGTTGTTGTTATTTAGGGTTGTCGTTGTTGTTGTTGTTTTTATTTAGAGTTGTTGTTGTTGTTGTTGTTATTTAGGGTTATTGTTGTTGCTGTTGTTGTTGTTATTTAGGGTTGTTATTGTTGTTGTTGTTTTTTAGGGTTGTTGTTGTTGTTATTGTTGCAACTTGTTTTGGGTTTAGGGAAAAGTTTTGTTTTTGTTGTTGTTGTTATTGTTATTTAGGGTTCTTGTTGTTGTTATTTAGGGTTGTTGTTGTTGTTGTTGTTTAGGGTTGTTGTTGTTGTTGTTGTTGTTTAAGGTTGTTGTTGTTGTTCTTTAGGGTTGTTGTTGTTGTTGTTGTTGTTGTTTAAGGTTGTTGTTGTTGTTGTTATTTAGGGTTGTTGTTGTTGTTATTGTTGTTTAGGGTTGTTGTTGTTGTTGTTGTTGTTTAAGGTTGTTGTTGTTGTTGTTGTTTAGGGTTGTTGTTGTTGTTGTTTAAGGGTGTTGTTGTTGTAATTGTTGTTTAGGGTTGTTGTTGTTGTTGTTGTTTAGGGTTGTTGTTGTTGTTATTTAGGGTTGTTGTTGTTGTTGTTGTTGTTATTTAGGGTTGTTGTTGTTGTTATTTAGGGTTATTGTTGTTGTTGTTGTTGTTGTTGTTATTTAGGGTTGTTGTTGTTTAGGGTTTAGGGTTTAGGGAAAGGTTTTGTTATTGTTGTTGTTGTTGTTGTTATTGTTATTTAGCGTTCTTGTTGTTGTTGTTGTTGTTTTTGTTTAGGGTTGTTGTTGTGTTGTTGTTGTTGTTTAGGGTTGTTGTTTTTGTTGTTGTTATTTAGGGTTGTTGTTGTTCTTATTATTTTTATTGTTGTTGTTGTGCTTGTTGCTCTTGTTGTTATTTAGGGTTGTTGTTGTTGTTATTGTTGTTTAGGGTTGTTGTTGTTATTATTGTTGATGTTGTTGTTGTTGTGCTTGTTGTTCTTGTTGTTATTTAGGGTGGTTGTGTGGTTGTTGTTGTTGTTGTTTAGGTTCGTTGTTGTTGTTGTTGTTGTTGTTATTTTGGGTTGTTGTTTTATTTAGGGTTATTGTTGTTGCTGTTGTTGTTATTTAGGGTTGTTGTTGTTGTTGTTGTTATTTAGGGTTGTTGTTGTTGTTATTGTTGCAACTTGTTTAGGGTTTAGGGAAAAGTTTTGTTGTTGGTGTTGTTGTTATTGTTATTTAGGGTTCTTGTTGTTGTTGTTTAGGGTTGTTGTGGTTGTAGTTGTTGTTGTTGTTTAGGGTTGTTGTTGTTGTTGTTGTTGTTTAAGGTTGTTGTTGTTGTTGTTGTTTAGGGTTGTTGTTGTTGTTGTTTAAGGGTGTTGTTGTTGTAATTGTTGTTTAGGGTTGTTGTTGTTGTTGTTATTTAGGGTTGTTGTTGTTATTATTGTTGATGTTGTCGTTGTTGTCTTGTTGTTCTTGTTGTTATTTAGGGTGGTTGTTGTGGTTGTTGTTGTTGTTGTTTTGGGTGGTTGTTGTTATTGTTGTTGTTGTTATTTAGGGTGGTTGTTGTTGTTGTTGTTGTTATTGTTGTTGTTGTTGTTGTTTAGGGTTGTTGTTGTTATTTAGGGTTGTTGTTGTTGTTGTTTTTGTTGTTTATGGTTGTTGTTGTTGCTGTTGTTGTTATTTAGGGTTGTTGCTGTTGTTGTTATTTTGGGTTGTTGCTGTTGTTGTTGTTTAAGGTTGTTGTTGTTGTTATTTAGGGTTGTTGTTGTTGTTGTTGTTGTTATTTAGGGTTGTTGTTGTTGTTATTTAGGGTTATTGTTGTTGTTGTTGTTGTTGTTGTTATTTAGGGTTGTTGTTGTTTAGGGTTTAGGGTTTAGGGAAAGGTTTTGTTATTGTTGTTGTTGTTGTTGTTATTGTTATTTAGCGTTCTTGTTGTTGTTGTTGTTGTTTTTGTTTAGGGTTGTTGTTGTGTTGTTGTTGTTGTTTAGGGTTGTTGTTGTTGTTGTTTAGGGTTGTTGTTGTTGTTATTATTTTTGTTGTTGTTGTTGTTCTTGTTGCTCTTGTTGTTATTTAGGGTTGTTGTTGTTGTTGTTGTTGTTTAGGGTTGTTGTTGTTGTTGTTGTTGTTGTTATTTAGGGTTGTTGTTATTGTTGTTGTTATTTAGGGTTTTGTTGTTGTTGTTGTTATTTATGATGTTGTTGTTGTTTAGGGTTGTTGTTGTTGTTGTTGTTGTTATTTAGGGTTGTTTTTGTTGCTGTTGTTGTTGTTATTTTGGGTTGTTGCTGTTGTTGTTGTTTAAGGTTGTTATTGTTGTTGTTGTTGTTATTTAGGGTTGTTGTTGTTGTTGTTATTTAGGGTTGTTGTTTTATTTAGGGTTATTGTTGTTGCTGCTGTTGTTGTTATTTAGGGTTGTTATTGTTTTTGTTGTTTTTTAGGGTTGTTGTTGTTGTTATTGTTGCAACTTGTTTTAGGTTTAGGGAAAAGTTTTGTTTTTGTTGTTGTTGTTATTGTTATTTAGGGTTCTTGTTGTTGTTGTTGTTTAGGGTTGTTGTTGTTGTTTAAGGTTGTTGTTGTTGTTGTTGTTTACGGTTGTTGTTGTTGTTGTTATTTAGGGTTGTTGTTGTTGTTATTGTTGTTTAGGGTTGTTGTTGTTATTATTGTTGATGTTGTTGTTGTTGTGCTTGTTGTTCTTGTTGTTATTTAGGGTGGTTGTTGTGGTTGTTCTTGTTGTTGTTTAGGGTGGTTGTTGTTGTTGTTGTTATTTAGGGTTGTTGTTGTTGTTGTAATTGTTGTTTAGGATTGTTGTTGTTGTTGTTGTTATTTAGGGTTGTTGTTATTGTTGTTGTTGTTGTTGTTGTGGTTGTTGTTATTTAGGGTTGTTATTGTTGTTGTTGTTGTTGTTATTGTTGATGTTGTTGTTATTTAGGGTTGTCGTTGTTGTTGTTGTTTTTATTTAGGGTTGTTGTTGTTGTTGTTGTTATTTAGGGTTGTTGTTTTATTTAGGGTTATTGTTGTTGCTGTTGTTGTTGTTATTTAGGGTTGTTATTGTTGTTGTTGTTTTTTAGGGTTGTTGTTGTTGTTATTGTTGCAACTTGTTTTGGGTTTAGGGAAAAGTTTTGTTTTTGTTGTTGTTGTTATTGTTATTTAGGGTTCTTGTTGTTGTTGTTTAGGGTTGTTGTTGTTGTTGTTGTTTAGGGTTGTTGTTGTTGTTGTTGTTTAAGGTTGTTGTTGTTGTTGTTTAGGGTTGTTGTTGTTGTTGTTGTTGTTTAAGGTTGTTGTTGTTGTTGTTATTTAGGGTTGTTGTTGTTGTTATTGTTGTTTAGGGTTGTTGTTGTTATTATTGTTGATGTTGTTGTTGTTGTGCTTGTTGTTCTTGTTGTTATTTAGGGTGGTTGTGTGGTTGTTGTTGTTGTTGTTTAGGGTGGTTGTTGTTGTTGTTGTTGTTGTTATTTAGGGTTGTTGTTTTATTTAGGGTTATTGTTGTTGCTGTGGTTGTTATTTAGGGTTGTTGTTGTTGTTGTTGTTATTTAGGGTTGTTGTTGTTGTTATTGTTGCAACTTGTTTAGGGTTTAGGAAAAAGTTTTGTTGTTGGTGTTGTTCTTATTGTTATTTAGGGTTCTTGTTGTTGTTGTTTAGGGTTGTTGTGGTTGTAGTTGTTGTTGTTGTTTAGGGTTGTTGTTGTTGTTTAAGGTTGTTGTTGCTGTTGTTGTTTAGGGTTGTTGTTGTTGTTGTTTAAGGGTGTTGTTTTTGTAATTGTTGTTTAGGGTTGTTGTTGTTGTTGTTATTTAGGGTTGTTGTGGTTATTATTGTTGATGTTGTCGTTGTAGTCTTGTTGTTCTTGTTGTTATTTAGGGTGGTTGTTGTGGTTGTTGTTGTTGTTGTTTAGGGTGGTTGTTGTTATTGTTGTTGTTGTTATTTAGGGTGGTTGTTGTTGTTGTTGTTGTTGTTGTTGTTTAGGGTTGTTGTTGTTATTTAGGGTTGTTGTTGTTGTTGTTTTTGTTGTTTAGGGTTGTTGTTGTTGCTGTTGTTGTTATTTAGGGTTGTTGCTGTTGTTGTTATTTTGGGTTGTTGCTGTTGTTGTTGTTTAGGGTTGTTGTTGTTGTTATTTAGGGTTGTTGTTGTTGTTGTTGTTGTTATTTAGGGTTGTTGGTGTTGTTATTTAGGGTTATTGTTGTTGTTGTTGTTGTTGTTATTTAGGGTTGTTGTTGTTTAGGGTTTAGGGTTTAGGGAAAGGTTTTGTTATTGTTGTTGTTGTTGTTGTTATTGTTATTTAGCGTTCTTGTTGTTGTTGTTGTTGTTTTTGTTTAGGGTTGTTGTTGTGTTGTTGTTGTTGTTTAGGGTTGTTGTTTTTGTTGTTGTTATTTAGGGTTGTTGTTGTTCTTATTATTTTTGTTGTTGTTGTTGTGCTTGTTGCTCTTGTTGTTATTTAGGGTTGTTGTTGTTGTTGTAATTGTTGTTTAGGATTGTTGTTGTTGTTGTTGTTGTTGTTATTTAGGGTTGTTGTTGTTGTTGTTGTTATTTAGGGTTGTTATTGTTGTTGTTGTTGTTGTTATTTATGATGTTGTTGTTGTTTAGGGTTGTTGTTGTTGTTTTTGTTGTTATTTAGGGTTGTTGTTGTTGCTGTTGTTGTTGTTATTTTGGGTTGTTGCTGTTGTTGTTGTTATTTTGGGTTGTTGCTGTTGTTGTTGTTTGGGGTTGTAATTGTTGTTGTTGTTGTTATTTAGGGTTGTTGTTGTTGTTGTTGTTATTTAGGGTTGTTGTTTTATTTAGGGTTATTGTTGTTGCTGTTGTTGTTGTTATTTAGGGTTGTTATTGTTTTTGTTGTTTTTTAGGGTTGTTGTTGTTGTTGTTATTGTTGCAACTTGTTTTGGGTTTAGGGAAAAGTTTTGTTTTTGTTGTTGTTGTTATTGTTATTTAGGGTTCTTGTTGTTGTTGTTTAGGGTTGTTGTTGTTGTTGTTGTTTAGGGTTGTTGTTGTTGTTTAAGGTTGTTGTTGTTGTTGTTTAGGGTTGTTGTTGTTGTTGTTGTTGTTGTTGTTGTTGTTTAAGGTTGTTGTTGTTGTTGTTATTTAGGGTTGTTGTTGTTGTTATGTATGTTTAGGGTTGTTGTTGTTATTATTGTTGATGTTGTTGTTGTTGTGCTTGTTGTTCTTGTTGTTATTTAGGGTGGTTGTTGTGGTTGTTGTTGTTGTTGTTTAGGGTTGTTGTTGTTGTTGTTTAAGGGTGTTGTTTTTGTAATTGTTGTTTAGGGTTGTTGTTGTTGTTGTTATTTAGGGTTGTTGTTGTTATTATTGTTGATGTTGTCGTTGTAGTCTTGTTGTTCTTGTTGTTATTTAGGGTGGTTGTTGTGGTTGTTGTTGTTGTTGTTTAGGGTGGTTGTTGTTATTGTTGTTGTTGTTATTTAGGGTGGTTGTTGTTGTTGTTGTTGTTGTTGTTGTTTAGGGTTGTTGTTGTTATTTAGGGTTGTTGTTGTTGTTGTTTTTGTTGTTTAGGGTTGTTGTTGTTGCTGTTGTTGTTATTTAGGGTTGTTGCTGTTGTTGTTATTTTGGGTTGTTGCTGTTGTTGTTGTTTAGGGTTGTTGTTGTTGTTATTTAGGGTTGTTGTTGTTATTTAGGGTTGTTGGTGTTGTTATTTAGGGTTATTGTTGTTGTTGTTGTTGTTGTTATTTAGGGTTGTTGTTGTTTAGGGTTTAGGGTTTAGGGAAAGGTTTTGTTATTGTTGTTGTTGTTGTTGTTATTGTTATTTAGCGTTCTTGTTGTTGTTGTTGTTGTTTTTGTTTAGGGTTGTTGTTGTGTTGTTGTTGTTGTTTAGGGTTGTTGTTTTTGTTGTTGTTATTTAGGGTTGTTGTTGTTCTTATTATTTTTGTTGTTGTTGTTGTGCTTGTTGCTCTTGTTGTTATTTAGGGTTGTTGTTGTTGTTGTAATTGTTGTTTAGGATTGTTGTTGTTGTTGTTGTTGTTGTTATTTAGGGTTGTTGTTGTTGTTGTTGTTGTTGTTGTTATTTAGGGTTGTTATTGTTGTTGTTGTTGTTGTTATTTATGATGTTGTTGTTGTTTAGGGTTGTTGTTGTTGTTTTTGTTGTTATTTAGGGTTGTTGTTGTTGCTGTTGTTGTTGTTATTTTGGGTTGTTGCTGTTGTTGTTGTTTAGGGTTGTTATTGTTGTTGTTGTTGTTATTTAGGGTTGTTGTTGTTGTTGTTGTTATTTAGGGTTGTTGTTTTATTTAGGGTTATTGTTGTTGCTGTTGTTGTTGTTATTTAGGGTTGTTATTGTTTTTGTTGTTTTTTAGGGTTGTTGTTGTTGTTGTTATTGTTGCAACTTGTTTTGGGTTTAGGGAAAAGTTTTGTTTTTGTTGTTGTTGTTATTGTTATTTAGGGTTCTTGTTGTTGTTGTTTAGGGTTGTTGTTGTTGTTGTTGTTTAGGGTTGTTGTTGTTGTTTAAGGTTGTTGTTGTTGTTGTTTAGGGTTGTTGTTGTTGTTGTTGTTGTTGTTGTTGTTGTTGTTGTTTAAGGTTGTTGTTGTTGTTGTTATTTAGGGTTGTTGTTGTTGTTGTTGTTGTTTAGGGTTGTTGTTGTTATTATTGTTGATGTTGTTGTTGTTGTGCTTGTTGTTCTTGTTGTTATTTAGGGTGGTTGTTGTGGTTGTTGTTGTTGTTGTTTAGGGTGGTTGTTGTTGTTGTTGTTGTTGTTGTTATTTAGGGTTGTTGTTGTTGTTGTTGTAATTGTTGTTTAGGATTGTTGTTGTTGTTGTTGTTATTTAGGGTTGTTGTTGTTGTTGTTATTGTTGTGGTTGTTGTTATTTAGGGTTCTTATTGTTGTTGTTGTTGTTGTTGTTATTGTTGATGTTGTTGTTATTTAGGGTTGTCGTTGTTGTTGTTGTTTTTATTTAGGGTTGTTGTTGTTGTTGTTGTTATTTAGGGTTGTTGTTTTATTTAGGGTTATTGTTGTTGCTGTTGTTGTTGTTATTTAGGGTTGTTATTGTTGTTGTTGTTTTTTAGGGTTGTTGTTGTTGTTATTGTAGCAACTTGTTTTGGGTTTAGGGAAAAGTTTTGTTTTTGTTGTTGTTGTTATTGTTATTTAGGGTTCTTGTTGTTGTTATTTAGGGTTGTTGTTGTTGTTGTTGTTTAGGGTTGTTGTTGTTGTTGTTGTTGTTTAGGGTTGTTGTTGTTATTATTGTTGATGTTGTTGTTATTGTTATTTAGGGTTGTTGTTGTTGTTATTGTTGTTTAGGGTTGTTGTTGTTATTATTGTTGATGTTGTTGTTGTTGTGCTTGTTGTTCTTGTTGTTATTTAGGGTGGTTGTGTGGTTGTTGTTGTTGTTGTTTAGGGTGGTTGTTGTTGTTGTTGTTGTTGTTGTTGTTATTTAGGGTTGTTGTTTTATTTATGGTTATTGTTGTTGCTGTTGTTGTTATTTAGGGTTGTTGTTGTTGTTGTTGTTATTTAGGGTTGTTGTTGTTGTTATTGTTGCAACTTGTTTAGGGTTTAGGGAAAAGTTTTGTTGTTGGTGTTGTTGTTATTGTTATTTAGGGTTCTTGTTGTTGTTGTTTAGGGTTGTTGTGGTTGTAGTTGTTGTTGTTGTTTAGGGTTGTTGTTGTTGTTGTTGTTGTTTAAGGTTGTTGTTGTTGTTGTTGTTTAGTGTTGTTGTTGTTGTTGTTTAAGGGTGTTGTTTTTGTAATTGTTGTTTAGGGTTGTTGTTGTTGTTGTTATTTAGGGTTGTTGTTGTTATTATTGTTGATGTTGTCGTTGTTGTCTTGTTGTTCTTGTTGTTATTTAGGGTGGTTGTTGTGGTTGTTGTTGTTGTTGTTTAGGGTGGTTGTTGTTATTGTTGTTGTTGTTATTTAGGGTGGTTGTTGTTGTTGTTGTTGTTGTAACAGTTTAGGGTTGTTGTTGTTATTTAGGGTTGTTGTTGTTGTTGTTTTTGTTGTTTAGGGTTGTTGTTGTTGATGTTGTTGTTATTTAGGGTTGTTGCTGTTGTTGTTATTTTGGGTTGTTGCTGTTGTTGTTGTTTAGGGTTGTTGTTGTTGTTATTTAGGGTTGTTGTTGTTGTTGTTGTTGTTATTTAGGGTTGTTGTTGTTGTTATTTAGGGTTATTGTTGTTGTTGTTGTTGTTGTTATTTAGGGTTGTTGTTGTTTAGGGTTTAGGGTTTAGGGAAAGGTTTTGTTATTGTTGTTGTTGTTGTTGTTATTGTTATTTAGCGTTCTTGTTGTTGTTGTTGTTGTTTTTGTTTAGGGTTGTTGTTGTGTTGTTGTTGTTGTTTAGGGTTGTTGTTTTTGTTGTTGTTATTTAGGGTTGTTGTTGTTCTTATTATTTTTGTTGTTGTTGTTGTGCTTGTTGCTCTTGTTGTTATTTAGGGTTGTTGTTGTTGTTGTAATTGTTGTTTAGGATTGTTGTTGTTGTTGTTGTTGTTGTTATTTAGGGTTGTTGTTGTTGTTGTTGTTATTTAGGGTTGTTATTGTTGTTGTTGTTGTTGTTATTTATGATGTTGTTGTTGTTTAGGGTTGTTGTTGTTGTTTTTGTTGTTATTTAGGGTTGTTGTTGTTGCTGTTGTTGTTGTTATTTTGGGTTGTTGCTGTTGTTGTTGTTTAGGGTTGTAATTGTTGTTGTTGTTGTTATTTAGGGTTGTTGTTGTTGTTGTTGTTATTTAGGGTTGTTGTTTTATTTAGGGTTATTGTTGTTGCTGTTGTTGTTGTTATTTAGGGTTGTTATTGTTTTTGTTGTTTTTTAGGGTTGTTGTTGTTGTTGTTATTGTTGCAACTTGTTTTGGGTTTAGGGAAAAGTTTTGTTTTTGTTGTTGTTGTTATTGTTATTCAGGGTTCTTGTTGTTGTTGTTTAGGGTTGTTGTTGTTGTTGTTGTTTAGGGTTGTTGTTGTTGTTGTTGTTGTTTAGGGTTGTTGTTGTTGTTGTTGTTGTTGTTGTTGTTGTTGTTTAAGGTTGTTGTTGTTGTTGTTATTTAGGGTTGTTGTTGTTGTTATTGTTGTTTAGGGTTGTTGTTGTTATTATTGTTGATGTTGTTGTTGTTGTGCTTGTTGTTCTTGTTGTTATTTAGGGTGGTTGTTGTGGTTGTTGTTGTTGTTGTTTAGGGTGGTTGTTGTTGTTGTTGTTGTTATTTAGGGTTGTTGTTGTTGTTGTTGTAATTGTTGTTTAGGATTGTTGTTGTTGTTGTTGTTATTTAGGGTTGTTGTTGTTGTTGTTATTGTTGTGGTTGTTGTTATTTAGGGTTCTTATTGTTGTTGTTGTTGTTGTTGTTATTGTTGATGTTGTTGTTATTTAGGGTTGTCGTTGTTGTTGTTGTTTTTATTTAGAGTTGTTGTTGTTGTTGTTGTTATTTAGGGTTATTGTTGTTGCTGTTGTTGTTGTTATTTAGGGTTGTTATTGTTGTTGTTGTTTTTTAGGGTTGTTGTTGTTGTTATTGTTGCAACTTGTTTTGGGTTTAGGGAAAAGTTTTGTTTTTGTTGTTGTTGTTATTGTTATTTAGGGTTCTTGTTGTTGTTATTTAGGGTTGTTGTTGTTGTTGTTGTTTATGGTTGTTGTTGTTGTTGTTGTTGTTGTTTAAGGTTGTTGTTGTTGTTCTTTAGGGTTGTTGTTGTTGTTGTTGTTGTTGTTTAAGGTTGTTGTTGTTGTTGTTATTTAGGGTTGTTGTTGTTGTTATTGTTGTTTAGGGTTGTTGTTGTTGTTGTTGTTGTTTAAGGTTGTTGTTGTTGTTGTTGTTTAGGGTTGTTGTTGTTGTTGTTTAAGGGTGTTGTTGTTGTAATTGTTGTTTAGGGTTGTTGTTGTTGTTGTTATTTAGGGTTGTTGTTGTTATTATTGTTGATGTTGTCGTTGTTGTCTTGTTGTTCTTGTTGTTATTTAGGGTGGTTGTTGTGGTTGTTGTTGTTGTTGTTTAGGGTGGTTGTTGTTATTGTTGTTGTTGTTATTTAGGGTGGTTGTTGTTGTTGTTGTTGTTATTGTTGTTGTTGTTGTTGTTTAGGGTTGTTGTTGTTATTTAGGGTTGTTGTTGTTGTTGTTTGTGTTGTTTAGGGTTGTTGTTGTTGCTGTTGTTGTTATTTAGGGTTGTTGTTGTTGTTGTTATTTTGGGTTGTTGTTGTTGTTGTTGTTTAGCGTTGTTGTTGTTGTTATTTAGGGTTGTTGTTGTTGTTGTTGTTGTTATTTAGGGTTGTTGTTGTTATTTAGGGTTATTGTTGTTGTTGTTGTTGTTGTTATTTAGGGTTGTTGTTGTTTAGGGTTTAGGGTTTAGGGAAAGGTTTTGTTATTGTTGTTGTTGTTGTTGTTATTGTTATTTAGCGTTCTTGTTGTTGTTGTTGTTGTTTTTGTTTAGGGTTGTTGTTGTGTTGTTGTTGTTGTTTAGGGTTGTTGTTTTTGTTGTTGTTATTTAGGGTTGTTGTTGTTCTTATTATTTTTGTTGTTGTTGTTGTGCTTGTTGCTCTTGTTGTTATTTAGGGTTGTTGTTGTTGTTGTAATTGTTGTTTAGGATTGTTGTTGTTGTTGTTGTTGTTGTTATTTAGGGTTGTTGTTGTTGTTGTTGTTATTTAGGGTTGTTATTGTTGTTGTTGTTGTTGTTATTTATGATGTTGTTGTTGTTTAGGGTTGTTGTTGTTGTTTTTGTTGTTATTTAGGGTTGTTGTTGTTGCTGTTGTTGTTGTTATTTTGGGTTGTTGCTGTTGTTGTTGTTTGGGGTTGTAATTGTTGTTGTTGTTGTTATTTAGGGTTGTTGTTGTTGTTGTTGTTATTTAGGGTTGTTATTGTTTTTGTTGTTTTTTAGGGTTGTTGTTGTTGTTGTTATTGTTGCAACTTGTTTTGGGTTTAGGGAAAAGTTTTGTTTTTGTTGTTGTTGTTATTGTTATTTAGGGTTCTTGTTGTTGTTGTTTAGGGTTGTTGTTGTTGTTGTTGTTTAGGGTTGTTGTTGTTGTTTAAGGTTGTTGTTGTTGTTGTTTAGGGTTGTTGTTGTTGTTGTTGTTGTTGTTTAAGGTTGTTGTTGTTGTTGTTATTTAGGGTTGTTGTTGTTGTTATTGTTGTTTAGGGTTGTTGTTGTTATTATTGTTGATGTTGTTGTTGTTGTGCTTGTTGTTCTTGTTGTTATTTAGGGTGGTTGTTGTGGTTGTTGTTGTTGTTGTTTAGGGTGGTTGTTGTTGTTGTTGTTGTTGTTGTTATTTAGGGTTGTTGTTGTTGTTGTTGTAATTGTTGTTTAGGATTGTTGTTGTTGTTGTTGTTATTTAGGGTTGTTGTTGTTGTTGTTATTGTTGTGGTTGTTGTTATTTAGGGTTCTTATTGTTGTTGTTGTTGTTGTTGTTGTTATTGTTGATGTTGTTGTTATTTAGGGTTGTCGTTGTTGTTGTTGTTTTTATTTAGAGTTGTTGTTGTTGTTGTTGTTATTTAGGGTTATTGTTGTTGCTGTTGTTGTTGTTATTTAGGGTTGTTATTGTTGTTGTTGTTTTTTAGGGTTGTTGTTGTTGTTATTGTTGCAACTTGTTTTGGGTTTAGGGAAAAGTTTTGTTTTTGTTGTTGTTGTTATTGTTATTTAGGGTTCTTGTTGTTGTTATTTAGGGTTGTTGTTGTTGTTGTTGTTTAGGGTTGTTGTTGTTGTTGTTGTTGTTTAGGGTTGTTGTTGTTGTTCTTTAGGGTTGTTGTTGTTGTTGTTGTTGTTGTTTAGGGTTGTTGTTGTTGTTGTTATTTAGGGTTGTTGTTGTTGTTATTGTTGTTTAGGGTTGTTGTTGTTATTATTGTTGATGTTGTTGTTGTTGTGCTTGTTGTTCTTGTTGTTATTTAGGGTGGTTGTGTGGTTGTTGTTGTTGTTGTTTAGGGTGGTTGTTGTTGTTGTTGTTGTTGTTGTTATTTAGGGTTGTTGTTTTATTTATGGTTATTGTTGTTGCTGTTGTTGTTATTTAGGGTTGTTGTTGTTGTTGTTGTTATTTAGGGTTGTTGTTGTTGTTATTGTTGCAACTTGTTTAGGGTTTAGGGAAAAGTTTTGTTGTTGGTGTTGTTGTTATTGTTATTTAGGGTTCTTGTTGTTGTTGTTTAGGGTTGTTGTGGTAGTAGTTGTTGTTGTTGTTTAGGGTTGTTGTTGTTGTTGTTGTTGTTGTTGTTGTTTAGGGTTGTTGTTGTTGTTGTTTAAGGGTGTTGTTGTTGTAATTGTTGTTTAGGGTTGTTGTTGTTGTTGTTATTTAGGGTTGTTGTTGTTATTATTGTTGATGTTGTCGTTGTTGTCTTGTTGTTCTTGTTGTTATTTAGGGTGGTTGTTGTGGTTGTTGTTGTTGTTGTTTTGGGTGGTTGTTGTTATTGTTGTTGTTGTTATTTAGGGTGGTTGTTGTTGTTGTTGTTGTTATTGTTGTTGTTGTTGTTGTTTAGGGTTGTTGTTGTTATTTAGGGTTGTTGTTGTTGTTGTTTTTGTTGTTTAGGGTTGTTGTTGTTGCTGTTGTTGTTATTTAGGGTTGTTGCTGTTGTTGTTATTTTGGGTTGTTGCTGTTGTTGTTGTTTAGGGTTGTTGTTGTTGTTATTTAGGGTTGTTGTTGTTGTTGTTGTTGTTATTTAGGGTTGTTGTTGTTGTTATTTAGGGTTATTGTTGTTGTTGTTGTTGTTGTTGTTATTTAGGGTTGTTGTTGTTTAGGGTTTAGGGTTTAGGGAAAGGTTTTGTTATTGTTGTTGTTGTTGTTGTTATTGTTATTTAGCGTTCTTGTTGTTGTTGTTGTTGTTTTTGTTTAGGGTTGTTGTTGTGTTGTTGTTGTTGTTTAGGGTTGTTGTTTTTGTTGTTGTTATTTAGGGTTGTTGTTGTTCTTATTATTTTTGTTGTTGTTGTTGTGCTTGTTGCTCTTGTTGTTATTTAGGGTTGTTGTTGTTGTTATTGTTGTTTAGGGTTGTTGTTGTTATTATTGTTGATGTTGTTGTTGTTGTGCTTGTTGTTCTTGTTGTTATTTAGGGTGGTTGTGTGGTTGTTGTTGTTGTTGTTTAGGGTGGTTGTTGTTGTTGTTGTTGTTGTTATTTTGGGTTGTTGTTTTATTTAGGGT
>OX359289.1:57859659-57907159 GCA_947179395.2 Pulicaria dysenterica | reverse complement strand
GGTTGTTGTTGTTGTTTAAGGTTGTTGTTGTTGTTGTTTAGGGTTGTTGTTGTTGTTGTTGTTGTTGTTTAAGGTTGTTGTTGTTGTTGTTATTTAGGGTTGTTGTTGTTGTTATTGTTGTTTAGGGTTGTTGTTGTTATTATTGTTGATGTTGTTGTTGTTGTGCTTGTTGTTCTTGTTGTTATTTAGGGTGGTTGTTGTGGTTGTTCTTGTTGTTGTTTAGGGTGGTTGTTGTTGTTGTTGTTGTTATTGTTATTTAGGGTTGTTGTTGTTGTTGTAATTGTTGTTTAGGATTGTTGTTGTTGTTGTTGTTATTTAGGGTTGTTGTTGTTGTTGTTGTTGTTGTGGTTGTTGTTATTTAGGGTTGTTATTGTTGTTGTTGTTGTTGTTATTGTTGATGTTGTTGTTATTTAGGGTTGTCGTTGTTGTTGTTGTTTTTATTTAGGGTTGTTGTTGTTGTTGTTGTTATTTAGGGTTGTTGTTTTATTTAGGGTTATTGTTGTTGCTGTTGTTGTTGTTATTTAGGGTTGTTATTGTTGTTGTTGTTTTTTAGGGTTGTTGTTGTTGTTATTGTTGCAACTTGTTTTGGGTTTAGGGAAAAGTTTTGTTTTTGTTGTTGTTGTTATTGTTATTTAGGGTTGTTGTTGTTGTTGTTTAGGGTTGTTGTTGTTGTTGTTTAGGGTTGTTGTTGTTGTTGTTGTTGTTTAAGGTTGTTGTTGTTGTTGTTTAGGGTTGTTGTTGTTGTTGTTGTTGTTGTTTAAGGTTGTTGTTGTTGTTGTTATTTAGGGTTGTTGTTGTTGTTATTGTTGTTTAGGGTTGTTGTTGTTATTATTGTTGATGTTGTTGTTGTTGTGCTTGTTGTTCTTGTTGTTATTTAGGGTGGTTGTGTGGTTGTTGTTGTTGTTGTTTAGGGTGGTTGTTGTTGTTGTTGTTGTTGTTATTTAGGGTTGTTGTTTTATTTAGGGTTATTGTTGTTGCTGTGGTTGTTATTTAGGGTTGTTGTTGTTGTTGTTATTTAGGGTTCTTGTTGTTGTTGTTTAGGGTTGTTGTGGTTGTAGTTGTTGTTGTTGTTTAGGGTTGTTGTTGTTGTTGTTGTTGTTTAAGGTTGTTGTTGTTGTTGTTGTTTAGGGTTGTTGTTGTTGTTGTTTAAGGGTGTTGTTTTTGTAATTGTTGTTTAGGGTTGTTGTTGTTGTTGTTATTTAGGGTTGTTGTTGTTATTATTGTTGATGTTGTCGTTGTTGTCTTGTTGTTCTTGTTGTTATTTAGGGTGGTTGTTGTGGTTGTTGTTGTTGTTGTTTAGGGTGGTTGTTGTTATTGTTGTTGTTGTTATTTAGGGTGGTTGTTGTTGTTGTTGTTGTTGTTGTTGTTGTTGTTTAGGGTTGTTGTTGTTATTTAGGGTTGTTGTTTTTGTTGTTTTTGTTGTTTAGGGTTGTTGTTGTTGCTGTTGTTGTTATTTAGGGTTGTTGCTGTTGTTGTTATTTTGGGTTGTTGCTGTTGTTGTTGTTTAGGGTTGTTGTTGTAGTTATTTAGGGTTGTTGTTGTTGTTGTTGTTGTTATTTAGGGTTGTTGTTGTTGTTATTTAGGGTTGTTGTTGTTGTTGTTGTTGTTGTTATTTAGGGTTGTTGTTGTTTAGGGTTTAGGGTTTAGGGAAAGGTTTTGTTATTGTTGTTGTTGTTGTTGTTATTGTTATTTAGCGTTCTTGTTGTTGTTGTTGTTGTTTTTGTTTAGGGTTGTTGTTGTGTTGTTGTTGTTGTTTAGGGTTGTTGTTTTTGTTGTTGTTATTTAGGGTTGTTGTTGTTCTTATTATTTTTGTTGTTGTTGTTGTGCTTGTTGCTCTTGTTGTTATTTAGGGTTGTTGTTGTTATTTAGGGTTGTTGTTGTTCTTATTATTTTTGTTGTTGTTGTTGTGCTTGTTGCTCTTGTTGTTATTTAGGGTTGTTGTTGTTGTTGTAATTGTTGTTTAGGATTGTTGTTGTTGTTGTTGTTGTTGTTATTTAGGGTTGTTGTTGTTGTTGTTGTTATTTAGGGTTGTGATTGTTGTTGTTGTTGTTGTTATTTATGATGTTGTTGTTGTTTAGGGTTGTTGTTGTTGTTTTTGTTGTTATTTAGGGTTGTTGTTGTTGCTGTTGTTGTTGTTATTTTGGGTTGTTGCTGTTGTTGTTGTTTAGGGTTGTAATTGTTGTTGTTGTTGTTATTTAGGGTTGTTGTTTTATTTAGGGTTATTGTTGTTGCTGTTTTTGTTGTTATTTAGGGTTGTTATTGTTTTTGTTGTTTTTTTAGGGTTGTTGTTGTTGTTGTTATTGTTGCAACTTGTTTTAGGTTTAGGGAAAAGTTTTGTTTTTGTTGTTGTTGTTATTGTTATTTAGGGTTCTTGTTGTTGTTGTTTAGGGTTGTTGTTGTTGTTGTTGTTTAGGGTTGTTGTTGTTGTTTAAGGTTGTTGTTGTTGTTGTTTAGGGTTGTTGTTGTTGTTGTTGTTGTTGTTGTTTAAGGTTGTTGTTGTTGTTGTTATTTAGGGTTGTTGTGGTTGTTATTGTTGTTTAGGGTTGTTGTTGTTATTATTGTTGATGTTGTTGTTGTTGTGCTTGTTGTTCTTGTTGTTATTTAGGGTGGTTGTTGTGGTTGTTCTTGTTGTTGTTTAGGGTGGTTGTTGTTGTTGTTGTTGTTGTTGTTATTTAGGGTTGTTGTTGTTGTTGTAATTGTTGTTTAGGATTGTTGTTGTTGTTGTTGTTATTTAGGGTTGTTGTTGTTGTTGTTGTTGTTGTTGTTGTGGTTGTTATTTAGGGTTGTTATTGTTGTTGTTGTTGTTGTTATTGTTGATGTTGTTATTATTTAGGGTTGTCGTTGTTGTTGTTGTTTTTATTTAGGGTTGTTGTTGTTGTTGTTGTTATTTAGGGTTGTTGTTTTATATAGGGTTATTGTTGTTGCTGTTGTTGTTGTTATTTAGGGTTGTTATTGTTGTTGTTGTTTTTTAGGGTTGTTGTTGTTGTTATTGTTGCAACTTGTTTTGGGTTTAGGGAAAAGTTTTGTTTTTGTTGTTGTTGTTATTGTTATTTAGGGTTCTTGTTGTTGTTGTTTAGGGTTGTTGTTGTTGTTGTTGTTGTTTAAGGTTGTTGTTATTGTTGTTTAGGGTTGTTGTTGTTGTTGTTGTTGTTGTTTAAGGTTGTTGTTGTTGTTGTTGTTTAAGGTTGTTGTTGTTGTTGTTATTTAGGGTTGTTGTTGTTGTTATTGTTGTTTAGGGTTGTTGTTGTTATTATTGTTGATGTTGTTGTTGTTGTGCTTGTTGTTCTTGTTGTTATTTAGGGTGGTTGTGTGGTTGTTGTTGTTGTTGTTTAGGGTGGTTGTTGTTGTTGTTGTTGTTGTTATTTAGGGTTGTTGTTTTATTTAGGGTTATTGTTGTTGCTGTGGTTGTTATTTAGGGTTGTTGTTGTTGTTGTTGTTATTTAGGGTTGTTGTTGTTGTTATTGTTGCAACTTGTTTAGGGTTTAGGGAAAAGTTTTGTTGTTGGTGTTGTTGTTATTGTTATTTAGGGTTCTTGTTGTTGTTGTTTAGGGTTGTTGTGGTTGTAGTTGTTGTTGTTGTTTAGGGTTGTTGTTGTTGTTGTTGTTGTTTAAGGTTGTTGTTGTTGTTGTTGTTTAGGGTTGTTGTTGTTGTTGTTTAAGGGTGTTGTTTTTGTAATTGTTGTTTAGGGTTGTTGTTGTTATTTAGGGTTGTTGTTGTTATTATTGTTGATGTTGTCGTTGTTGTCTTGTTGTTCTTGTTGTTATTTAGGGTGGTTGTTGTGGTTGTTGTTGTTGTTGTTTAGGGTGGTTGTTGTTATTGTTGTTGTTGTTATTTAGGGTGGTTGTTGTTGTTGTTGTTGTTGTTGTTGTTATTTAGGGTTGTTGTTGTTATTATTGTTGATGTTGTCGTTGTTGTCTTGTTGTTCTTGTTGTTATTTAGGGTGGTTGTTGTGGTTGTTGTTGTTGTTGTTTAGGGTGGTTGTTGTTATTGTTGTTGTTGTTATTTAGGGTGGTTGTTGTTGTTGTTGTTGTTGTTGTTGTTTAGGGTAGTTGTTGTTATTTAGGGTTGTTGTTGTTGTTGTTTTTGTTGTTTAGGGTTGTTGTTGTTGCTGTTGTTGTTATTTAGGGTTGTTGTTGTTGTTGTTATTTTGGGTTGTTGCTGTTGTTGTTGTTTAGGGTTGTTGTTGTTGTTATTTAGGGTTGTTGTTGTTGTTGTTGTTGTTATTTAGGGTTGTTGTTGTTGTTATTTAGGGTTATTGTTGTTGTTGTTGTTGTTGTTATTTAGGGTTGTTGTTGTTGTTATTTAGGGTTGTTGTTGTTATTATTGTTGATGTTGTCGTTGTTGTCTTGTTGTTCTTGTTGTTATTTAGGGTGGTTGTTGTGGTTGTTGTTGTTGTTGTTTAGGGTGGTTGTTGTTATTGTTGTTGTTGTTATTTAGGGTGGTTGTTGTTGTTGTTGTTGTTGTTGTTGTTATTTAGGGTTGTTGTTGTTATTATTGTTGATGTTGTCGTTGTTGTCTTGTTGTTCTTGTTGTTATTTAGGGTGGTTGTTGTGGTTGTTGTTGTTGTTGTTTAGGGTGGTTGTTGTTATTGTTGTTGTTGTTATTTTGGGTGGTTGTTGTGGTTGTTCTTGTTGTTGTTTAGGGTGGTTGTTGTTGTTGTTGTTATTTAGGGTTGTTGTTGTTGTTGTAATTGTTGTTTAGGATTGTTGTTGTTGTTGTTGTTATTTAGGGTTGTTGTTATTGTTGTTGTTGTTGTTGTTGTGGTTGTTGTTATTTAGGGTTGTTATTGTTGTTGTTGTTGTTGTTATTGTTGATATTGTTGTTATTTAGGGTTGTCGTTGTTGTTGTTGTTTTTATTTAGGGTTGTTGTTGTTGTTGTTGTTATTTAGGGTTGTTGTTTTATTTAGGGTTATTGTTGTTGCTGTTGTTGTTGTTATTTAGGGTTGTTATTGTTGTTGTTGTTTTTTAGGGTTGTTGTTGTTGTTATTGTTGCAACTTGTTTTGGGTTTAGGGAAAAGTTTTGTTTTTGTTGTTGTTGTTATTGTTATTTAGGGTTCTTGTTGTTGTTGTTTAGGGTTGTTGTTGTTGTTGTTGTTTAGGGTTGTTGTTGTTGTTGTTGTTGTTGTTTAAGGTTGTTGTTGTTGTTGTTTAGGGTTGTTGTTGTTGTTGTTGTTGTTGTTTAAGGTTGTTGTTGTTGTTGTTATTTAGGGTTGTTGTTGTTGTTATTGTTGTTTAGGGTTGTTGTTGTTATTATTGTTGATGTTGTTGTTGTTGTGCTTGTTGTTCTTGTTGTTATTTAGGGTGGTTGTGTGGTTGTTGTTGTTGTTGTTTAGGGTGGTTGTTGTTGTTGTTGTTGTTATTTAGGGTTGTTGTTTTATTTAGGGTTATTGTTGTTGCTGTGGTTGTTATTTAGGGTTGTTGTTGTTGTTGTTGTTATTTAGGGTTGTTGTTGGTGTTATTGTTGCAACTTGTTTAGGGTTTAGGAAAAAGTTTTGTTGTTGGTGTTGTTGTTATTGTTATTTAGGGTTCTTGTTGTTGTTGTTTAGGGTTGTTGTGGTTGTAGTTGTTGTTGTTGTTTAGGGTTGTTGTTGTTGTTGTTGTTGTTGTTTAAGGTTGTTGTTGTTGTTGTTATTTAGGGTTGTTGTTGTTGTTGTTTAAGGGTGTTGTTTTTGTAATTGTTGTTTAGGGTTGTTGTTGTTGTTGTTATTTAGGGTTGTTGTTGTTATTATTGTTGATGTTGTCGTTGTTGTGTTGTTGTTCTTGTTGTTATTTAGGGTTGTTTTTGTTATTGTTGTTGTTGTTATTTAGGGTGGTTGTTGTTGTTGTTGTTGTTGTTGTTGTTTAGGTTGTTGTTATTTAGGGTTGTTGTTGTTGTTGTTGTTGTTTTTGTTGTTTAGGGTTGTTGTTGTTGCTGTTGTTGTTATTTAGGGTTGTTGCTGTTGTTGTTATTTTGGGTTGTTGCTGTTGTTGTTGTTTAGGGTTGTTGTTGTTGTTATTTAGGGTTGTTGTTGTTGTTGTTGTTGTTATTTAGGGTTGTTGTTGTTGTTGTTATTTAGGGTTATTGTTGTTGTTATTGTTGTTGTTATTTAGGGTTGTTGTTGTTTAGGGTTTAGGGTTTAGGGAAAGGTTTTGTTATTGTTGTTGTTGTTGTTGTTATTGTTATTTAGCGTTCTTGTTGTTGTTGTTGTTGTTTTTGTTTAGGGTTGTTGTTGTGTTGTTGTTGTTGTTTAGGGTTGTTGTTTTTGTTGTTGTTATTTAGGGTTGTTGTTGTTCTTATTATTTTTGTTGTTGTTGTTGTGCTTGTTGCTCTTGTTGTTATTTAGGGTTGTTGTTGTTGTTGTAATTGTTGTTTAGGATTGTTGTTGTTGTTGTTGTTGTTGTTATTTAGGGTTGTTGTTGTTGTTGTTGTTATTTAGGGTTGTTATTGTTGTTATTTAGGGTTATTGTTGTTGTTGTTGTTGTTGTTATTTAGGGTTGTTGTTGTTTAGGGTTTAGGGTTTAGGGAAAGGTTTTGTTATTGTTGTTGTTGTTGTTGTTATTGTTATTTAGCGTTCTTGTTGTTGTTGTTGTTGTTTTTGTTTAGGGTTGTTGTTGTGTTGTTGTTGTTGTTTAGGGTTGTTGTTTTTGTTGTTGTTATTTAGAGTTGTTGTTTTATTTAGGGTTATTGTTGTTGCTGTGGTTGTTATTTAGGGTTGTTGTTGTTGTTGTTGTTATTTAGGGTTGTTGTTGTTGTTATTGTTGCAACTTGTTTAGGGTTTAGGGAAAAGTTTTGTTGTTGGTGTTGTTGTTCTTGTTATTTAGGGTTCTTGTTGTTGTTGTTTAGGGTTGTTGTGGTTGTAGTTGTTGTTGTTGTTTAGGGTTGTTGTTGTTGTTGTTGTTGTTTAAGGTTGTTGTTGTTGTTGTTGTTTAGGGTTGTTGTTGTTGTTGTTTAAGGGTGTTGTTTTTGTAATTGTTGTTTAGGGTTGTTGTTGTTGTTGTTATTTAGGGTTGTTGTTGTTATTATTGTTGATGTTGTCGTTGTTGTCTTGTTGTTCTTGTTGTTATTTAGGGTGGTTGTTGTGGTTGTTGTTGTTGTTGTTTAGGGTGGTTGTTGTTATTGTTGTTGTTGTTATTTAGGGTGGTTGTTGTTGTTGTTGTTGTTGTTGTTGTTGTTGTTTAGGGTTGTTGTTGTTATTTAGGGTTGTTGTTGTTGTTGTTTTTGTTGTTTAGGGTTGTTGTTGTTGCTGTTGTTGTTATTTAGGGTTGTTGCTGTTGTTGTTATTTTGGGTTGTTGCTGTTGTTGTTGTTTAGGGTTGTTGTTGTAGTTATTTAGGGTTGTTGTTGTTGTTGTTGTTGTTATTTAGGGTTGTTGTTGTTGTTATTTAGGGTTGTTGTTGTTGTTGTTGTTGTTGTTATTTAGGGTTGTTGTTGTTTAGGGTTTAGGGTTTAGGGAAAGGTTTTGTTATTGTTGTTGTTGTTGTTGTTATTGTTATTTAGCGTTCTTGTTGTTGTTGTTGTTGTTTTTGTTTAGGGTTGTTGTTGTGTTGTTGTTGTTGTTTAGGGTTGTTGTTTTTGTTGTTGTTATTTAGGGTTGTTGTTGTTCTTATTATTTTTGTTGTTGTTGTTGTGCTTGTTGCTCTTGTTGTTATTTAGGGTTGTTGTTGTTGTTGTAATTGTTGTTTAGGATTGTTGTTGTTGTTGTTGTTGTTGTTATTTAGGGTTGTTATTGTTGTTGTTGTTGTTGTTATTTATGATGTTGTTGTTGTTTAGGGTTGTTGTTGTTGTTTTTGTTGTTATTTAGGGTTGTTGTTGTTGCTGTTGTTGTTGTTATTTTGGGTTGTTGCTGTTGTTGTTGTTTAGGGTTGTAATTGTTGTTGTTGTTGTTATTTAGGGTTGTTGTTGTTGTTGTTGTTATTTAGGGTTGTTGTTTTATTTAGGGTTATTGTTGTTGCTGTTTTTGTTGTTATTTAGGGTTGTTATTGTTTTTGTTGTTTTTTTAGGGTTGTTGTTGTTGTTGTTATTGTTGCAACTTGTTTTGGGTTTAGGGAAAAGTTTTGTTTTTGTTGTTGTTGTTATTGTTATTTAGGGTTCTTGTTGTTGTTGTTTAGGGTTGTTGTTGTTGTTGTTGTTTAGGGTTGTTGTTGTTGTTTAAGGTTGTTGTTGTTGTTGTTTAGGGTTGTTGTTGTTGTTGTTGTTGTTGTTGTTATTTAGGGTTGTTGTTGTTGTTATTGTTGTTTAGGGTTGTTGTTGTTATTATTGTTGATGTTGTTGTTGTTGTGCTTGTTGTTCTTGTTGTTATTTAGGGTGGTTGTTGTGGTTGTTCTTGTTGTTGTTTAGGGTGGTTGTTGTTGTTGTTGTTGTTGTTGTTGTTATTTAGGGTTGTTGTTGTTGTTGTAATTGTTGTTTAGGATTGTTGTTGTTGTTGTTGTTGTTTAGGGTTGTTGTTGTTATAGTTGTTGTTGTGGTTGTTATTTAGGGTTGTTATTGTTGTTGTTGTTGTTGTTATTGTTGATGTTGTTATTATTTAGGGTTGTCGTTGTTGTTGTTGTTGTTGTTATTTAGGGTTGTTGTTTTATTTAGGGTTATTGTTGTTGCTGTTGTTGTTGTTATTTAGGGTTGTTATTGTTGTTGTTGTTTTTTAGGGTTGTTGTTGTTGTTATTGTTGCAACTTGTTTTGGGTTTAGGGAAAAGTTTTGTTTTTGTTGTTGTTGTTATTGTTATTTAGGGTTCTTGTTGTTGTTGTTTAGGGTTGTTGTTGTTGTTGTTGTTTAGGGTTGTTGTTGTTGTTGTTGTTGTTTAAGGTTGTTGTTGTTGTTGTTTAGGGTTGTTGTTGTTGTTGTTGTTGTTGTTTAAGGTTGTTGTTGTTGTTGTTATTTAGGGTTGTTGTTGTTGTTATTGTTGTTTAGGGTTGTTGTTGTTATTATTGTTGATGTTGTTGTTGTTGTGCTTGTTGTTCTTGTTGTTATTTAGGGTGGTTGTTGTGGTTGTTCTTGTTGTTGTTTAGGGTGGTTGTTGTTGTTGTTGTTGTTATTGTTATTTAGGGTTGTTATTGTTGTTGTTGTTTTTTAGGGTTGTTGTTGTTGTTATTGTTGCAACTTGTTTTGGGTTTAGGGAAAAGTTTTGTTTTTGTTGTTGTTGTTATTGTTATTTAGGGTTCTTGTTGTTGTTGTTTAGGGTTGTTGTTGTTGTTGTTGTTTAGGGTTGTTGTTGTTGTTGTTGTTGTTTAAGGTTGTTGTTGTTGTTGTTTAGGGTTGTTGTTGTTGTTGTTGTTGTTGTTTAAGGTTGTTGTTGTTGTTGTTATTTAGGGTTGTTGTTGTTGTTATTGTTGTTTAGGGTTGTTGTTGTTATTATTGTTGATGTTGTTGTTGTTGTGCTTGTTGTTCTTGTTGTTATTTAGGGTGGTTGTGTGGTTGTTGTTGTTGTTGTTGTTTAGGGTGGTTGTTGTTGTTGTTGTTGTTGTTATTTAGGGTTGTTGTTTTATTTAGGGTTATTGTTGTTGCTGTGGTTGTTATTTAGGGTTGTTGTTGTTGTTGTTGTTATTTAGGGTTGTTGTTGTTGTTATTGTTGCAACTTGTTTAGGGTTTAGGGAAAAGTTTTGTTGTTGGTGTTGTTGTTATTGTTATTTAGGGTTCTTGTTGTTGTTGTTTAGGGTTGTTGTGGTTGTAGTTGTTGTTGTTGTTTAGGGTTGTTGTTGTTGTTGTTGTTGTTTAAGGTTGTTGTTGTTGTTGTTGTTTAGGGTTGTTGTTGTTGTTGTTTAAGGGTGTTGTTTTTGTAATTGTTGTTTAGGGTTGTTGTTGTTGTTGTTATTTAGGGTTGTTGTTGTTATTATTGTTGATGTTGTCGTTGTTGTCTTGTTGTTCTTGTTGTTATTTAGGGTGGTTGTTGTGGTTGTTGTTGTTGTTGTTTAGGGTGGTTGTTGTTATTGTTGTTGTTGTTATTTAGGGTGGTTGTTGTTGTTGTTGTTGTTGTTGTTGTTGTTGTTTAGGGTTGTTGTTGTTATTTAGGGTTGTTGTTGTTGTTGTTTTTGTTGTTTAGGGTTGTTGTTGTTGCTGTTGTTGTTATTTAGGGTTGTTGCTGTTGTTGTTATTTTGGGTTGTTGCTGTTGTTGTTGTTTAGGGTTGTTGTTGTAGTTATTTAGGGTTGTTGTTGTTGTTATTTAGGGTTATTGTTGTTGTTGTTGTTGTTGTTATTTAGGGTTGTTGTTGTTTAGGGTTTAGGGTTTAGGGAAAGGTTTTGTTATTGTTGTTGTTGTTGTTGTTATTGTTATTTAGCGTTCTTGTTGTTGTTGTTGTTGTTTTTGTTTAGGGTTGTTGTTGTGTTGTTGTTGTTGTTTAGGGTTGTTGTTTTTGTTGTTGTTATTTAGGGTTGTTGTTGTTCTTATTATTTTTGTTGTTGTTGTTGTGCTTGTTGCTCTTGTTGTTATTTAGGGTTGTTGTTGTTGTTGTAATTGTTGTTTAGGATTGTTGTTGTTGTTGTTGTTGTTGTTATTTAGGGTTGTTATTGTTGTTGTTGTTGTTGTTATTTATGATGTTGTTGTTGTTTAGGGTTGTTGTTGTTGTTTTTGTTGTTATTTAGGGTTGTTGTTGTTGCTGTTGTTGTTGTTATTTTGGGTTGTTGCTGTTGTTGTTGTTTAGGGTTGTAATTGTTGTTGTTGTTGTTATTTAGGGTTGTTGTTGTTGTTGTTGTTATTTAGGGTTGTTGTTTTATTTAGGGTTATTGTTGTTGCTGTTTTTGTTGTTATTTAGGGTTGTTATTGTTTTTGTTGTTTTTTTAGGGTTGTTGTTGTTGTTGTTATTGTTGCAACTTGTTTTGGGTTTAGGGAAAAGTTTTGTTTTTCTTGTTGTTGTTATTGTTATTTAGGGTTCTTGTTGTTGTTGTTTAGGGTTGTTGTTGTTGTTGTTGTTTAGGGTTGTTGTTGTTGTTTAAGGTTGTTGTTGTTGTTGTTTAGGGTTGTTGTTGTTGTTGTTGTTGTTGTTGTTATTTAGGGTTGTTGTTGTTGTTATTGTTGTTTAGGGTTGTTGTTGTTATTATTGTTGATGTTGTTGTTGTTGTGCTTGTTGTTCTTGTTGTTATTTATGGTGGTTGTTGTGGTTGTTCTTGTTGTTGTTTAGGGTGGTTGTTGTTGTTGTTGTTGTTGTTGTTATTTAGGGTTGTTGTTGTTGTTGTAATTGTTGTTTAGGATTGTTGTTGTTGTTGTTGTTGTTTAGGGTTGTTGTTGTTATTGTTGTTGTTGTGGTTGTTATTTAGGATTGTTATTGTTGTTGTTGTTGTTGTTATTGTTGATGTTGTTATTATTTAGGGTTGTCGTTGTTGTTGTTGTTTTTATTTAGGGTTGTTGTTGTTGTTGTTGTTATTTAGGGTTGTTGTTTTATTTAGGGTTATTGTTGTTGCTGTTGTTGTTGTTATTTAGGGTTGTTATTGTTGTTGTTGTTTTTTAGGGTTGTTGTTGTTGTTATTGTTGCAACTTGTTTTGGGTTTAGGGAAAAGTTTTGTTTTTGTTGTTGTTGTTATTGTTATTTAGGGTTCTTGTTGTTGTTGTTTAGGGTTGTTGTTGTTGTTGTTGTTTAGGGTTGTTGTTGTTGTTGTTGTTGTTTAAGGTTGTTGTTGTTGTTATTTAGGGTTGTTGTTGTTGTTGTTGTTGTTGTTTAAGGTTGTTGTTGTTGTTGTTATTTAGGGTTGTTGTTGTTGTTATTGTTGTTTAGGGTTGTTGTTGTTATTATTGTTGATGTTGTTGTTGTTGTGCTTGTTGTTCTTGTTGTTATTTAGGGTGGTTGTTGTGGTTGTTCTTGTTGTTGTTTAGGGTGGTTGTTGTTGTTGTTGTTGTTATTGTTATTTAGGGTTGTTATTGTTGTTGTTGTTTTTTAGGGTTGTTGTTGTTGTTATTGTTGCAACTTGTTTTGGGTTTAGGGAAAAGTTTTGTTTTTGTTGTTGTTGTTATTGTTATTTAGGGTTCTTGTTGTTGTTGTTTAGGGTTGTTGTTGTTGTTGTTGTTTAGGGTTGTTGTTGTTGTTGTTGTTGTTTAAGGTTGTTGTTGTTGTTGTTTAGGGTTGTTGTTGTTGTTGTTGTTGTTGTTTAAGGTTGTTGTTGTTGTTGTTATTTAGGGTTGTTGTTGTTGTTATTGTTGTTTAGGGTTGTTGTTGTTATTATTGTTGATGTTGTTGTTGTTGTGCTTGTTGTTCTTGTTGTTATTTAGGGT
Source organism: Pulicaria dysenterica (assembly GCA_947179395.2). NCBI lineage: Eukaryota > Viridiplantae > Streptophyta > Magnoliopsida > Asterales > Asteraceae > Pulicaria > Pulicaria dysenterica. Next base: position 57,894,984 of record OX359289.1, on the reverse strand, counting down.
GGTTGTGTGGTTGTTGTTGTTGTTGTTTAGGGTGGTTGTTGTTGTTGTTGTTGTTGTTATTTAGGGTTGTTGTTTTATTTAGGGTTATTGTTGTTGCTGTGGTTGTTATTTAGGGTTGTTGTTGTTGTTGTTGTTATTTAGGGTTGTTGTTGTTGTTATTGTTGCAACTTGTTTAGGGTTTAGGGAAAAGTTTTATTGTTGGTGTTGTTGTTATTGTTATTTAGGGTTCTTGTTGTTGTTGTTTAGGGTTGTTGTGGTTGTAGTTGTTGTTGTTGTTTAGGGTTGTTGTTGTTGTTGTTGTTGTTTAAGGTTGTTGTTGTTGTTGTTGTTTAGGGTTGTTGTTGTTGTTGTTTAAGGGTGTTGTTTTTGTAATTGTTGTTTAGGGTTGTTGTTGTTGTTGTTATTTAGGGTTGTTGTTGTTATTATTGTTGATGTTGTCGTTGTTGTCTTGTTGTTCTTGTTGTTATTTAGGGTGGTTGTTGTGGTTGTTGTTGTTGTTGTTTAGGGTGGTTGTTGTTATTGTTGTTGTTGTTATTTAGGGTGGTTGTTGTTGTTGTTGTTGTTGTTGTTGTTGTTGTTGTTTAGGGTTGTTGTTGTTATTTAGGGTTGTTGTTGTTGTTGTTTTTGTTGTTTAGGGTTGTTGTTGTTGCTGTTGTTGTTATTTAGGGTTGTTGCTGTTGTTGTTATTTTGGGTTGTTGCTGTTGTTGTTGTTTAGGGTTGTTGTTGTTGTTATTTAGGGTTGTTGTTGTTGTTGTTGTTGTTATTTAGGGTTGTTGTTGTTGTTATTTAGGGTTATTGTTGTTGTTGTTGTTGTTGTTATTTAGGGTTGTTGTTGTTTAGGGTTTAGGGTTTAGGGAAAGGTTTTGTTATTGTTGTTGTTGTTGTTGTTGTTATTGTTATTTAGCGTTCTTGTTGTTGTTGTTGTTGTTTTTGTTTAGGGTTGTTGTTGTGTTGTTGTTGTTGTTTAGGGTTGTTGTTTTTGTTGTTGTTATTTAGGGTTATTATTGTTCTTATTATTTTTGTTGTTGTTGTTGTGCTTGTTGTTCTTGTTGTTATTTAGGGTGGTTGTTGTGGTTGTTCTTGTTGTTGTTTAGGGTGGTTGTTGTTGTTGTTGTTGTTGTTGTTATTTAGGGTTGTTGTTGTTGTTGTAATTGTTGTTTAGGATTGTTGTTGTTGTTGTTGTTATTTAGGGTTGTTGTTGTTGTTGTTGTTGTTGTGGTTGTTATTTAGGGTTGTTATTGTTGTTGTTGTTGTTGTTATTGTTGATGTTGTTATTATTTAGGGTTGTCGTTGTTGTTGTTGTTTTTATTTAGGGTTGTTGTTGTTGTTGTTGTTATTTAGGGTTGTTGTTTTATTTAGGGTTATTGTTGTTGCTGTTGTTGTTGTTATTTAGGGTTGTTATTGTTGTTGTTGTTTTTTAGGGTTGTTGTTGTTGTTATTGTTGCAACTTGTTTTGGGTTTAGGGAAAAGTTTTGTTTTTGTTGTTGTTGTTATTGTTATTTAGGGTTCTTGTTGTTGTTGTTTAGGGTTGTTGTTGTTGTTGTTTAGGGTTGTTGTTGTTGTTGTTGTTGTTTAAGGTTGTTGTTGTTGTTGTTTAGGGTTGTTGTTGTTGTTGTTGTTGTTGTTTAAGGTTGTTGTTGTTGTTGTTATTTAGGGTTGTTGTTGTTGTTATTGTTGTTTAGGGTTGTTGTTGTTATTATTGTTGATGTTGTTGTTGTTGTGCTTGTTGTTCTTGTTGTTATTTAGGGTGGTTGTGTGGTTGTTGTTGTTGTTGTTTAGGGTGGTTGTTGTTGTTGTTGTTGTTGTTATTTAGGGTTGTTGTTTTATTTAGGGTTATTGTTGTTGCTGTGGTTGTTATTTAGGGTTGTTGTTGTTGTTGTTGTTATTTAGGGTTGTTGTTGTTGTTATTGTTGCAACTTGTTTAGGGTTTAGGGAAAAGTTTTGTTGTTGGTGTTGTTGTTATTGTTATTTAGGGTTCTTGTTGTTGTTGTTTAGGGTTGTTGTGGTTGTAGTTGTTGTTGTTGTTTAGGGTTGTTGTTGTTGTTGTTGTTGTTTAAGGTTGTTGTTGTTGTTGTTGTTTAGGGTTGTTGTTGTTGTTGTTTAAGGGTGTTGTTTTTGTAATTGTTGTTTAGGGTTGTTGTTGTTGTTGTTATTTAGGGTTGTTGTTGTTATTATTGTTGATGTTGTCGTTGTTGTCTTGTTGTTCTTGTTGTTATTTAGGGTGGTTGTTGTGGTTGTTGTTGTTGTTGTTTAGGGTGGTTGTTGTTATTGTTGTTGTTGTTATTTAGGGTGGTTGTTGTTGTTGTTGTTGTTGTTGTTGTTGTTGTTGTTGTTGTTTAGGGTTGTTGTTGTTATTTAGGGTTGTTGTTGTTGTTGTTGTTGTTTTTGTTGTTTAGGGTTGTTGTTGTTGCTGTTGTTGTTATTTAGGGTTGTTGCTGTTGTTGTTATTTTGGGTTGTTGCTGTTGTTGTTGTTTAGGGTTGTTGTTGTTGTTATTTAGGGTTGTTGTTGTTGTTGTTGTTGTTATTTAGGGTTGTTGTTGTTGTTATTTAGGGTTATTGTTGTTGTTGTTGTTGTTGTTATTTAGGGTTGTTGTTGTTTAGGGTTTAGGGTTTAGGGAAAGGTTTTGTTATTGTTGTTGTTGTTGTTGTTATTGTTATTTAGCGTTCTTGTTGTTGTTGTTGTTGTTTTTGTTTAGGGTTGTTGTTGTGTTGTTGTTGTTGTTTAGGGTTGTTGTTTTTGTTGTTGTTATTTAGGGTTATTATTGTTCTTATTATTTTTGTTGTTGTTGTTGTGCTTGTTGTTCTTGTTGTTATTTAGGGTGGTTGTTGTGGTTGTTCTTGTTGTTGTTTAGGGTGGTTGTTGTTGTTGTTGTTGTTGTTGTTATTTAGGGTTGTTGTTGTTGTTGTAATTGTTGTTTAGGATTGTTGTTGTTGTTGTTATTTAGGGTTGTTGTTGTTGTTGTTGTTGTTGTGGTTGTTATTTAGGGTTGTTATTGTTGTTGTTGTTGTTGTTATTGTTGATGTTGTTATTATTTAGGGTTGTCGTTGTTGTTGTTGTTTTTATTTAGGGTTGTTGTTGTTGTTGTTGTTATTTAGGGTTGTTGTTTTATTTAGGGTTATTGTTGTTGCTGTTGTTGTTGTTATTTAGGGTTGTTATTGTTGTTGTTGTTATTTAGGGTTGTTGTTGTTGTTATTGTTGCAACTTGTTTTGGGTTTAGGGAAAAGTTTTGTTTTTGTTGTTGTTGTTATTGTTATTTAGGGTTCTTGTTGTTGTTGTTTAGGGTTGTTGTTGTTGTTGTTGTTTAGGGTTGTTGTTGTTGTTGTTGTTGTTTAAGGTTGTTGTTGTTGTTGTTTAGGGTTGTTGTTGTTGTTGTTGTTGTTGTTTAAGGTTGTTGTTGTTGTTGTTATTTAGGGTTGTTGTTGTTGTTATTGTTGTTTAGGGTTGTTGTTGTTATTATTGTTGATGTTGTTGTTGTTGTGCTTGTTGTTCTTGTTGTTATTTAGGGTGGTTGTGTGGTTGTTGTTGTTGTTGTTTAGGGTTGTTGTTGTTGTTGTTGTTGTTGTTATTTAGGGTTGTTGTTTTATTTAGGGTTGTTGTTGTTGCTGTGGTTGTTATTTAGGGTTGTTGTTGTTGTTGTTGTTATTTAGGGTTGTTGTTGTTGTTATTGTTGCAACTTGTTTAGGGTTTAGGGAAAAGTTTTGTTGTTGGTGTTGTTGTTATTGTTATTTAGGGTTCTTGTTGTTGTTGTTTAGGGTTGTTGTGGTTGTAGTTGTTGTTGTTGTTTAGGGTTGTTGTTGTTGTTGTTGTTGTTTAAGGTTGTTGTTGTTGTTGTTGTTTAGGGTTGTTGTTGTTGTTGTTTAAGGGTGTTGTTTTTGTAATTGTTGTTTAGGGTTGTTGTTGTTGTTGTTATTTAGGGTTGTTGTTGTTATTATTGTTGATGTTGTCGTTGTTGTCTTGTTGTTCTTGTTGTTATTTAGGGTGGTTGTTGTGGTTGTTGTTGTTGTTGTTTAGGGTGGTTGTTGTTATTGTTGTTGTTGTTATTTAGGGTGGTTGTTGTTGTTGTTGTTGTTGTTGTTGTTGTTGTTATTTAGGGTTGTTGTTGTTATTTAGGGTTGTTGTTGTTGTTGTTTTTGTTGTTTAGGGTTGTTGTTGTTGCTGTTGTTGTTATTTAGGGTTGTTGCTGTTGTTGTTATTTTGGGTTGTTGCTGTTGTTGTTGTTTAGGGTTGTTGTTGTTGTTATTTAGGGTTGTTGTTGTTGTTGTTGTTGTTATTTAGGGTTGTTGTTGTTGTTATTTAGGGTTATTGTTGTTGTTGTTGTTGTTGTTATTTAGGGTTGTTGTTGTTTAGGGTTTAGGGTTTAGGGAAAGGTTTTGTTATTGTTGTTGTTGTTGTTGTTATTGTTATTTAGCGTTCTTGTTGTTGTTGTTGTTGTTTTTGTTTAGGGTTGTTGTTGTGTTGTTGTTGTTGTTTAGGGTTGTTGTTTTTGTTGTTGTTATTTAGGGTTATTATTGTTCTTATTATTTTTGTTGTTGTTGTTGTGCTTGTTGCTCTTGTTGTTATTTAGGATTGTTGTTGTTGTTGTAATTGTTGTTTAGGATTGTTGTTGTTGTTATTGTTGTTGTTATTTAGGGTTGTTGTTGTTGTTGTTGTTATTTAGGGTTGTTATTGTTGTTGTTGTTGTTGTTATTTAGGGTTGTTGTTGTTTAGGGTTGTTGTTGTTGTTTTTGTTGTTATTTAGGGTTGTTGTTGTTGCTGTTGTTGTTGTTATTTTGGGTTGTTGCTGTTGTTGTTGTTTAGGGTTGTAATTGTTGTTGTTGTTGTTATTTAGGGTTGTTGTTGTTGTTGTTGTTATTTAGGGTTGTTGTTTTATTTAGGGTTATTGTTGTTGCTGTTGTTGTTGTTATTTAGGGTTGTTATTGTTGTTGTTGTTGTTGTTGTTGTTGTTGTTATTGTTGCAACTTGTTTTGGGTTTAGGGAAAAGTTTTGTTTTTGTTGTTGTTGTTATTGTTATTTAGGGTTCTTGTTGTTGTTGTTTAGGGTTGTTGTTGTTGTTGTTGTTTAGGGTTGTTGTTGTTGTTTAAGGTTGTTGTTGTTGTTGTTTAGGGTTGTTGTTGTTGTTTAAGGTTGTTGTTGTTGTTGTTATTTAGGGTTGTTGTTGTTGTTATTGTTGTTTAGGGTTGTTGTTGTTATTATTGTTGATGTTGTTGTTGTTGTGCTTGTTGTTCTTGTTGTTATTTAGGGTGGTTGTTGTGGTTGTTCTTGTTGTTGTTTAGGGTGGTTGTTGTTGTTGTTGTTGTTGTTGTTATTTAGGGTTGTTGTTGTTGTTGTAATTGTTGTTTAGGATTGTTGTTGTTGTTGTTGTTATTTAGGGTTGTTGTTGTTGTTGTTGTTGTTGTGGTTGTTGTTATTTAGGGTTGTTATTGTTGTTGTTGTTGTTGTTATTGTTGATGTTGTTGTTTTTTAGGGTTGTCGTTGTTGTTGTTGTTGTTATTTAGGGTTGTTGTTGTTGTAGTTGTTATTTAGGGTTGTTGTTTTATTTAGGGTTATTGTTGTTGCTGTTGTTGTTGTTATTTAGGGTTGTTATTGTTGTTGTTGTTTTTTAGAGTTGTTGTTGTTGTTATTGTTGCAACTTGTTTTGGGTTTAGGGAAAAGTTTTGTTTTTGTTGTTGTTGTTATTGTTATTTAGGGTTGTTGTTGTTGTTGTTTAGGGTTGTTGTTGTTGTTGTTGTTTAGGGTTGTTGTTGTTGTTGTTGTTGTTTAAGGTTGTTGTTGTTGTTGTTTAGGGTTGTTGTTGTTGTTGTTGTTGTTGTTTAAGGTTGTTGTTGTTGTTGTTATTTAGGGTTGTTGTTGTTGTTATTGTTGTTTAGGGTTGTTGTTGTTATTATTGTTGATGTTGTTGTTGTTGTGCTTGTTGTTCTTGTTGTTATTTAGGGTGGTTGTGTGGTTGTTGTTGTTGTTGTTTAGGGTGGTTGTTGTTGTTGTTGTTGTTGTTATTTAGGGTTGTTGTTTTATTTAGGGTTATTGTTGTTGCTGTGGTTGTTATTTAGGGTTGTTGTTGTTGTTGTTGTTATTTAGGGTTGTTGTTGTTGTTATTGTTGCAACTTGTTTAGGGTTTAGGGAAAAGTTTTGTTGTTGGTGTTGTTGTTATTGTTATTTAGGGTTCTTGTTGTTGTTGTTTAGGGTTGTTGTGGTTGTAGTTGTTGTTGTTGTTTAGGGTTGTTGTTGTTGTTGTTGTTGTTTAAGGTTGTTGTTGTTGTTGTTGTTTAGGGTTGTTGTTGTTGTTGTTTAAGGGTGTTGTTTTTGTAATTGTTGTTTAGGGTTGTTGTTGTTGTTGTTATTTAGGGTTGTTGTTGTTATTATTGTTGATGTTGTCGTTGTTGTCTTGTTGTTCTTGTTGTTATTTAGGGTGGTTGTTGTGGTTGTTGTTGTTGTTGTTTAGGGTTGTTGTTGTTATTGTTGTTGTTGTTATTTAGGGTGGTTGTTGTTGTTGTTGTTGTTGTTGTTGTTGTTGTTGTTTAGGGTTGTTGTTGTTATTTAGGGTTGTTGTTGTTGTTGTTTTTGTTGTTTAGGGTTGTTGTTGTTGTTGTTGTTGTTATTTAGGGTTGTTGCTGTTGTTGTTATTTTGGGTTGTTGCTGTTGTTGTTGTTTAGGGTTGTTGTTGTTGTTATTTAGGGTTGTTGTTGTTGTTGTTGTTGTTATTTAGGGTTGTTGTTGTTGTTATTTAGGGTTATTGTTGTTGTTGTTGTTGTTGTTATTTATTGTTGTTGTTGTTTAGGGTTTAGGGTTTAGGGAAAGGTTTTGTTATTGTTGTTGTTGTTGTTGTTATTGTTATTTAGCGTTCTTGTTGTTGTTGTTGTTGTTTTTGTTTAGGGTTGTTGTTGTGTTGTTGTTGTTGTTTAGGGTTGTTGTTTTTGTTGTTGTTATTTAGGGTTATTATTGTTCTTATTATTTTTGTTGTTGTTGTTGTGCTTGTTGCTCTTGTTGTTATTTAGGATTGTTGTTGTTGTTGTAATTGTTGTTTAGGATTGTTGTTGTTGTTATTGTTGTTGTTATTTAGGGTTGTTGTTGTTGTTGTTGTTATTTAGGGTTGTTATTGTTGTTGTTGTTGTTGTTATTTATGATGTTGTTGTTGTTTAGGGTTGTTGTTGTTGTTTTTGTTGTTATTTAGGGTTGTTGTTGTTGCTGTTGTTGTTGTTATTTTGGGTTGTTGCTGTTGTTGTTGTTTAGGGTTGTAATTGTTGTTGTTGTTGTTATTTAGGGTTGTTGTTGTTGTTGTTGTTATTTAGGGTTGTTGTTTTATTTAGGGTTATTGTTGTTGCTGTTGTTGTTGTTATTTAGGGTTGTTATTGTTTTTGTTGTTTTTTAGGGTTGTTGTTGTTGTTGTTATTGTTGCAACTTGTTTTGGGTTTAGGGAAAAGTTTTGTTTTTGTTGTTGTTGTTATTGTTATTTAGGGTTCTTGTTGTTGTTGTTTAGGGTTGTTGTTGTTGTTGTTGTTTAGGGTTGTTGTTGTTGTTTAAGGTTGTTGTTGTTGTTGTTTAGGGTTGTTGTTGTTGTTTAAGGTTGTTGTTGTTGTTGTTATTTAGGGTTGTTGTTGTTGTTATTGTTGTTTAGGGTTGTTGTTGTTGTTGTTATTTAGGGTTGTTGTTGTTATTATTGTTGATGTTGTCGTTGTTGTCTTGTTGTTCTTGTTGTTATTTAGGGTGGTTGTTGTGGTTGTTGTTGTTGTTGTTTAGGGTGGTTGTTGTTATTGTTGTTGTTGTTATTTAGGGTGGTTGTTGTTGTTGTTGTTGTTGTTGTTGTTGTTGTTGTTGTTGTTTAGGGTTGTTGTTGTTATTTAGGGTTGTTGTTGTTGTTGTTGTTGTTTTTGTTGTTTAGGGTTGTTGTTGTTGCTGTTGTTGTTATTTAGGGTTGTTGCTGTTGTTGTTATTTTGGGTTGTTGCTGTTGTTGTTGTTTAGGGTTGTTGTTGTTGTTATTTAGGGTTGTTGTTGTTGTTGTTGTTGTTATTTAGGGTTGTTGTTGTTGTTATTTAGGGTTATTGTTGTTGTTGTTGTTGTTGTTATTTAGGGTTGTTGTTGTTTAGGGTTTAGGGTTTAGGGAAAGGTTTTGTTATTGTTGTTGTTGTTGTTGTTATTGTTATTTAGCGTTCTTGTTGTTGTTGTTGTTGTTTTTGTTTAGGGTTGTTGTTGTGTTGTTGTTGTTGTTTAGGGTTGTTGTTTTTGTTGTTGTTATTTAGGGTTATTATTGTTCTTATTATTTTTGTTGTTGTTGTTGTGCTTGTTGTTCTTGTTGTTATTTAGGGTGGTTGTTGTGGTTGTTCTTGTTGTTGTTTAGGGTGGTTGTTGTTGTTGTTGTTGTTGTTGTTATTTAGGGTTGTTGTTGTTGTTGTAATTGTTGTTTAGGATTGTTGTTGTTGTTGTTATTTAGGGTTGTTGTTGTTGTTGTTGTTGTTGTGGTTGTTATTTAGGGTTGTTATTGTTGTTGTTGTTGTTGTTATTGTTGATGTTGTTATTATTTAGGGTTGTCGTTGTTGTTGTTGTTTTTATTTAGGGTTGTTGTTGTTGTTGTTGTTATTTAGGGTTGTTGTTTTATTTAGGGTTATTGTTGTTGTTGTTATTTAGGGTTGTTGTTGTTGTTGTTGTTGTTTAGGGTTGTTGTTGTTGTTATTGTTGCAACTTGTTTTGGGTTTAGGGAAAAGTTTTGTTTTTGTTGTTGTTGTTATTGTTATTTAGGGTTCTTGTTGTTGTTGTTTAGGGTTGTTGTTGTTGTTGTTGTTTAGGGTTGTTGTTGTTGTTGTTGTTGTTTAAGGTTGTTGTTGTTGTTGTTTAGGGTTGTTGTTGTTGTTGTTGTTGTTGTTTAAGGTTGTTGTTGTTGTTGTTATTTAGGGTTGTTGTTGTTGTTATTGTTGTTTAGGGTTGTTGTTGTTATTATTGTTGATGTTGTTGTTGTTGTGCTTGTTGTTCTTGTTGTTATTTAGGGTGGTTGTGTGGTTGTTGTTGTTGTTGTTTAGGGTGGTTGTTGTTGTTGTTGTTGTTGTTATTTAGGGTTGTTGTTTTATTTAGGGTTATTGTTGTTGCTGTGGTTGTTATTTAGGGTTGTTGTTGTTGTTGTTGTTATTTAGGGTTGTTGTTGTTGTTATTGTTGCAACTTGTTTAGGGTTTAGGGAAAAGTTTTGTTGTTGGTGTTGTTGTTATTGTTATTTAGGGTTCTTGTTGTTGTTGTTTAGGGTTGTTGTTGTTGTTGTTGTTGTTGTTTAGGGTTGTTGTTGTTGTTGTTGTTGTTTAGGGTTGTTGTTGTTGTTGTTGTTTAGGGTTGTTGTTGTTGTTGTTTAAGGGTGTTGTTTTTGTAATTGTTGTTTAGGGTTGTTGTTGTTGTTGTTATTTAGGGTTGTTGTTGTTATTATTGTTGATGTTGTCGTTGTTGTCTTGTTGTTCTTGTTGTTATTTAGGGTGGTTGTTGTGGTTGTTGTTGTTGTTGTTTAGGGTTGTTGTTGTTATTGTTGTTGTTGTTATTTAGGGTGGTTGTTGTTGTTGTTGTTGTTGTTGTTGTTGTTGTTGTTTAGGGTTGTTGTTGTTATTTAGGGTTGTTGTTGTTGTTGTTTTTGTTGTTTAGGGTTGTTGTTGTTGCTGTTGTTGTTATTTAGGGTTGTTGCTGTTGTTGTTATTTTGGGTTGTTGCTGTTGTTGTTGTTTAGGGTTGTTGTTGTTGTTATTTAGGGTTGTTGTTGTTGTTGTTGTTGTTATTTAGGGTTGTTGTTGTTGTTATTTAGGGTTATTGTTGTTGTTGTTGTTGTTGTTATTTAGGGTTGTTGTTGTTTAGGGTTTAGGGTTTAGGGAAAGGTTTTGTTATTGTTGTTGTTGTTGTTGTTATTGTTATTTAGCGTTCTTGTTGTTGTTGTTGTTGTTTTTGTTTAGGGTTGTTGTTGTGTTGTTGTTGTTGTTTAGGGTTGTTGTTTTTGTTGTTGTTATTTAGGGTTATTATTGTTCTTATTATTTTTGTTGTTGTTGTTGTGCTTGTTGCTCTTGTTGTTATTTAGGATTGTTGTTGTTGTTGTAATTGTTGTTTAGGGTTGTTGTTGTTGTTATTGTTGTTGTTATTTAGGGTTGTTGTTGTTGTTGTTGTTATTTAGGGTTGTTGTTGTTGTTGTTGTTGTTGTTATTTATGATGTTGTTGTTGTTTAGGGTTGTTGTTGTTGTTTTTGTTGTTATTTAGGGTTGTTGTTGTTGCTGTTGTTGTTGTTATTTTGGGTTGTTGCTGTTGTTGTTGTTTAGGGTTGTAATTGTTGTTGTTGTTGTTGTTTAGGGTTGTTGTTGTTGTTGTTGTTATTTAGGGTTGTTGTTTTATTTAGGGTTATTGTTGTTGCTGTTGTTGTTGTTATTTAGGGTTGTTATTGTTTTTGTTGTTTTTTAGGGTTGTTGTTGTTGTTGTTATTGTTGCAACTTGTTTTGGGTTTAGGGAAAAGTTTTGTTTTTGTTGTTGTTGTTATTGTTATTTAGGGTTCTTGTTGTTGTTGTTTAGGGTTGTTGTTGTTGTTGTTGTTTAGGGTTGTTGTTGTTGTTTAAGGTTGTTGTTGTTGTTGTTTAGGGTTGTTGTTGTTGTTTAAGGTTGTTGTTGTTGTTGTTATTTAGGGTTGTTGTTGTTGTTGTTGTTGTTTAGGGTTGTTGTTGTTATTATTGTTGATGTTGTTGTTGTTGTGCTTGTTGTTCTTGTTGTTATTTAGGGTGGTTGTTGTGGTTGTTCTTGTTGTTGTTTAGGGTGGTTGTTGTTGTTGTTGTTGTTGTTGTTATTTAGGGTTGTTGTTGTTGTTGTAATTGTTGTTTAGGATTGTTGTTGTTGTTGTTGTTATTTAGGGTTGTTGTTGTTGTTGTTGTTGTTGTGGTTGTTGTTATTTAGGGTTGTTATTGTTGTTGTTGTTGTTGTTGTTGTTGATGTTGTTGTTATTTAGGGTTGTTGTTGTTGTTGTTGTTTTTATTTAGGGTTGTTGTTGTTGTAGTTGTTATTTAGGGTTGTTGTTTTATTTAGGGTTATTGTTGTTGCTGTTGTTGTTGTTATTTAGGGTTGTTATTGTTGTTGTTGTTTTTTAGAGTTGTTGTTGTTGTTATTGTTGCAACTTGTTTTGGGTTTAGGGAAAAGTTTTGTTTTTGTTGTTGTTGTTATTGTTATTTAGGGTTCTTGTTGTTGTTGTTTAGGGTTGTTGTTGTTGTTGTTGTTTAGGGTTGTTGTTGTTGTTGTTGTTGTTTAGGGTTGTTGTTGTTGTTGTTTAGGGTTGTTGTTGTTGTTGTTGTTGTTGTTTAAGGTTGTTGTTGTTGTTGTTATTTAGGGTTGTTGTTGTTGTTATTGTTGTTTAGGGTTGTTGTTGTTATTATTGTTGATGTTGTTGTTGTTGTGCTTGTTGTTCTTGTTGTTATTTAGGGTGGTTGTGTGGTTGTTGTTGTTGTTGTTTAGGGTGGTTGTTGTTGTTGTTGTTGTTGTTATTTAGGGTTGTTGTTTTATTTAGGGTTATTGTTGTTGCTGTGGTTGTTATTTAGGGTTGTTGTTGTTGTTGTTGTTATTTAGGGTTGTTGTTGTTGTTATTGTTGCAACTTGTTTAGGGTTTAGGGAAAAGTTTTGTTGTTGGTGTTGTTGTTATTGTTATTTAGGGTTCTTGTTGTTGTTGTTTAGGGTTGTTGTGGTTGTAGTTGTTGTTGTTGTTTAGGGTTGTTGTTGTTGTTGTTGTTGTTTAAGGTTGTTGTTGTTGTTGTTGTTTAGGGTTGTTGTTGTTGTTGTTTAAGGGTGTTGTTTTTGTAATTGTTGTTTAGGGTTGTTGTTGTTGTTGTTGTTATTTAGGGTTGTTGTTGTTATTATTGTTGATGTTGTCGTTGTTGTCTTGTTGTTCTTGTTGTTATTTAGGGTGGTTGTTGTGGTTGTTGTTGTTGTTGTTTAGGGTGGTTGTTGTTATTGTTGTTGTTGTTATTTAGGGTGGTTGTTGTTGTTGTTGTTGTTGTTGTTGTTGTTGTTGTTATTTTTATTTAGGGTTGTTGTTGTTATTTAGGGTTGTTGTTGCTGTTGTTGTTATTTAAGGTTGTTGTTGTTGTTGTTGTTGTTATTTAGGGTTGTTGCTGTTGTTGTTATTTTGGGTTGTTGCTGTTGTTGTTGTTTAGGGTTGTTGTTGTTGTTATTTAGGGTTGTTGTTGTTGTTGTTGTTGTTATTTAGGGTTGTTGTTGTTGTTATTTAGGGTTATTGTTGTTGTTGTTGTTGTTGTTATTTAGGGTTGTTGTTGTTTAGGGTTTAGGGTTTAGGGAAAGGTTTTGTTATTGTTGTTGTTGTTGTTGTTATTGTTATTTAGCGTTCTTGTTGTTGTTGTTGTTGTTTTTGTTTAGGGTTGTTGTTGTGTTGTTGTTGTTGTTTAGGGTTGTTGTTTTTGTTGTTGTTATTTAGGGTTATTATTGTTCTTATTATTTTTGTTGTTGTTGTTGTGCTTGTTGCTCTTGTTGTTATTTAGGATTGTTGTTGTTGTTGTAATTGTTGTTTAGGATTGTTGTTGTTGTTATTGTTGTTGTTATTTAGGGTTGTTGTTGTTGTTGTTGTTATTTAGGGTTGTTATTGTTGTTGTTGTTGTTGTTATTTATGATGTTGTTGTTGTTTAGGGTTGTTGTTGTTGTTTTTGTTGTTATTTAGGGTTGTTGTTGTTGTTGTTGTTGTTGTTATTTAGGGTTGTTGTTGTTGTTGTTGTTTAGGGTTGTAATTGTTGTTGTTGTTGTTATTTAGGGTTGTTGTTGTTGTTGTTGTTATTTAGGGTTGTTGTTTTATTTAGGGTTATTGTTGTTGCTGTTGTTGTTGTTATTTAGGGTTGTTATTGTTTTTGTTGTTTTTTAGGGTTGTTGTTGTTGTTGTTATTGTTGCAACTTGTTTTGGGTTTAGGGAAAAGTTTTGTTTTTGTTGTTGTTGTTATTGTTATTTAGGGTTCTTGTTGTTGTTGTTTAGGGTTGTTGTTGTTGTTGTTGTTTAGGGTTGTTGTTGTTGTTTAAGGTTGTTGTTGTTGTTGTTTAGGGTTGTTGTTGTTGTTTAAGGTTGTTGTTGTTGTTGTTATTTAGGGTTGTTGTTGTTGTTATTGTTGTTTAGGGTTGTTGTTGTTATTATTGTTGATGTTGTTGTTGTTGTGCTTGTTGTTCTTGTTGTTATTTAGGGTGGTTGTTGTGGTTGTTCTTGTTGTTGTTTAGGGTGGTTGTTGTTGTTGTTGTTGTTGTTGTTATTTAGGGTTGTTGTTGTTGTTGTAATTGTTGTTTAGGATTGTTGTTGTTGTTGTTGTTATTTAGGGTTGTTGTTGTTGTTGTTGTTGTTGTGGTTGTTGTTATTTAGGGTTGTTATTGTTGTTGTTGTTGTTGTTATTGTTGATGTTGTTGTTATTTAGGGTTGTTGTTGTTGTTGTTGTTTTTATTTAGGGTTGTTGTTGTTGTAGTTGTTATTTATGGTTGTTGTTTTATTTAGGGTTATTGTTGTTGCTGTTGTTGTTGTTATTTAGGGTTGTTATTGTTGTTGTTGTTTTTTAGAGTTGTTGTTGTTGTTATTGTTGCAACTTGTTTTGGGTTTAGGGAAAAGTTTTGTTTTTGTTGTTGTTGTTATTGTTATTTAGGGTTCTTGTTGTTGTTGTTTAGGGTTGTTGTTGTTGTTGTTGTTTAGGGTTGTTGTTGTTTTTGTTGTTGTTTAAGGTTGTTGTTGTTGTTGTTTAGGGTTGTTGTTGTTGTTGTTGTTGTTGTTGTTTAAGGTTGTTGTTGTTGTTGTTATTTAGGGTTGTTGTTGTTGTTATTGTTGTTTAGGGTTGTTGTTGTTATTATTGTTGATGTTGTTGTTGTTGTTGTGCTTGTTGTTCTTGTTGTTATTTAGGGTGGTTGTGTGGTTGTTGTTGTTGTTGTTTAGGGTGGTTGTTGTTGTTGTTGTTGTTGTTGTTATTTAGGGTTGTTGTTGTTGTTGTTGTAATTGTTGTTTAGGATTGTTGTTGTTGTTGTTGTTATTTAGGGTTGTTGTTGTTGTTGTTGTTGTTGTGGTTGTTGTTATTTAGGGTTCTTATTGTTGTTGTTGTTATTGTTATTATTGATGTTGTTGTTATTTAGGGTTGTCGTTGTTGTTGTTGTTTTTATTTAGGGTTGTTGTTGTTGTTGTTTAGGGTTGTTGTTGTTGTTATTATTGTTGTTGTTTTTGTTGTTATTTAGGGTTGTTGTTGTTGCTGTTGTTGTTGTTATTTTGGGTTGTTGTTGTTTAGGGTTGTTATTGTTGTTGTTGTTGTTATTTAGGGTTATTGTTTTATTTAGGGTTATTGTTGTTGCTGTTGTTGTTGTTATTTAGGGTTGTTGTTGTTGTTGTTGTTATTTAGGGTTGTTGTTGTTGTTATTGTTGCAACTTGTTTAGGGTTTAGGGAAAAGTTTTGTTGTTGTTGTTGTTATTGTTATTTAGGGTTCTTGTTGTTGTTGTTTAGGGTTGTTGTGGTTGTAGTTGTTGTTGTTGTTTAGGGTTGTTGTTGTTGTTGTTGTTGTTTAAGGTTGTTGTTGTTGTTGTTGTTTAGGGTTGTTGTTGTTGTTGTTTAAGGGTGTTGTTGTTGTAATTGTTGTTTAGGGTTGTTGTTGTTGTTGTTATTTAGGGTTGTTGTTGTTATTATTGTTGATGTTGTTGTTGTTGTCTTGTTGTTCTTGTTGTTATTTAGGGTGGTTGTTGTGGTTGTTGTTGTTGTTGTTTAGGGTGGTTGTTGTTATTGTTGTTGTTGTTATTTAGGGTGGTTGTTGTTGTTGTTGTTGTTGTTGTTGTTGTTGTTTAGGGTTGTTGTTGTTATTTAGGGTTGTTGTGTTGTTTTTGTTGTTTAGGGTTGTTGTTGTTGCTGTTGTTGTTATTTAGGGTTGTTGCTGTTGTTGTTATTTTGGGTTGTTGCTGTTGTTGTTTAGGGTTGTTGTTGTTGTTATTTAGGGTTGTTGTTATTTAGGGTTGTTATTGTTGTTGTTATTTAGGGTTATTGTTGTTGTTGTTGTTGTTGTTATTTAGGGTTGTTGTTGTTTAGGGTTTAGGGTTTAGGGAAAGGTTTTGTTATTGCTGTTGTTGTTGTTGTTATTGTTATTTAGCGTTCTTGTTGTTGTTGTTGTTGTTTTTGTTTAGGGTTGTTGTTGTGTTGTTGTTGTTGTTTAGGGTTGTTTTTGTTGTTGTTATTTAGGGTTGTTGTTGTTCTTATTATTTTTGTTGTTGTTGTTGTGCTTGTTGCTCTTGTTGTTATTTAGGGTTGTTGTTGTTGTTGTAATTGTTGTTTAGGATTGTTGTTGTTGTTGTTGTTGTTGTTATTTAGGGTTGTTGTTGTTGTTGTTGTTGTTATTTATGATGTTGTTGTTGTTTAGGGTTGTTGTTGTTGTTTTTGTTGTTATTTAGGGTTGTTGTTGTTGCTGTTGTTGTTGTTATTTTGGGTTGTTGCTATTGTTGTTGTTTAGGGTTGTTATTGTTGTTGTTGTTGTTATTTAGGGTTGTTGTTGTTGTTGTTGTTATTTAGGGTTGTTGTTTTATTTAGGGTTATTGTTGTTGCTGTTGTTGCTGTTGTTGTTGTTATTTAGGGTTGTTATTGTTGTTGTTGTTTTTTAGGGTTGTTGTTGTTGTTATTGTTGCAACTTGTTTTGGGTTTAGGGAAAAGTTGTGTTTTTGTTGTTGTTGTTATTGTTATTTAGGGTTGTTGTTGTTGTTGTTTAGGGTTGTTGTTGTTGTTGTTGTTTAGGGTTTTTGTTGTTTAAGGTTGTTGTTGTTGTTGTTGTTGTTGTTGTTGTTTAAGGTTGTTGTTGTTGTTGTTATTTAGGGTTGTTGTTGTTGTTATTGTTGTTTAGGGTTGTTGTTGTTATTATTGTTGATGTTGTTGTTGTTGTGCTTGTTGTTCTTGTTGTTATTTAGGGTGGTTGTTGTGGTTGTTGTTGTTGTTGTTTAGGGTGGTTGTTGTTGTTCTTGTTGTTGTTGTTTAGGGTTGTTGTGGTTGTAGTTGTTGTTGTTGTTTAGGGTTGTTGTTGCTGTTGTTGTTGTTTAAGGTTGTTGTTGTTGTTGTTTAGGGTTGTTGTTGTTGTTGTTGTTGTTGTTGTTGTTTAAGGGTGTTGTTGTTGTAATTGTTGTTTAGGGTTGTTGTTGTTGTTGTTATTTAGGGTTGTTGTTGTTATTATTGTTGATGTTCTTGTTGTTGTTGTTGTTGTTTTTGTTTAGGGTTGTTGTGGTGTTGTTATTGTTGTTTAGGGTTGTTGTTTTTGTTGTTGTTATTTAGGGTTGTTGTTGTTCTTGTTATTCTTGTTGTTGTTGTTGTGCTTGTTGCTCTTGTTGTTATTTAGGGTTGTTGTTGTTGTTGTAATTGTTGTAATTGTTGTTTAGGATTGTTGTTGTTGTTGTTGTTGTTGTTGTTGTTGTAATTGTTATTTAGGATTGTTGTTGTTGTTGTTGTTGTTGTTATTTAGGGTTGTTGTTGTTGTTGTTGTTGTTGTTGTTGTTATTTAGGGTTGTTATTGTTGATGTTGTTGTTGTTTAGGGTTGTCGTTGTTGTTGTTGTTTTTATTTAGGGTTGTTGTTGTTGTTGTTTAGGGTTGTTGTTGTTGTTATTGTTGTTGTTGTTTTTGTTGTTATTTAGGGTTGTTGTTGTTGCTGTTGTTGTTGTTATTTTGGGTTGTTGCTGTTGTTGTTTAGGGTTGTTATTGTTGTTGTTGTTGTTATTTAGGGTTGTTGTTTTATTTAGGGTTATTGTTGTTGCTGTTGTTGTTGTTATTTAGGGTTGTTGTTGTTGTTGTTGTTATTTAGGGTTGTTGTTGTTGTTATTGTTGCAACTTCTTTAGGGTTTAGGGAAAAGTTTTGTTGTTGTTGTTGTTGTTATTGTTATTTAGGGTTCTTGTTGTTGTTGTTTAGGGTTGTTGTGGTTGTAGTTGTTGTTGTTGTTTAGGGTTGTGGTTGTTTAAGGTTGTTGTTGTTGTTGTTGTTTAGGGTTGTTGTTGTTGTTGTTGTTGTTGTTGTTGTTGTTGTTGTTTAAGGGTGTTGTTGTTGTAATTGTTGTTTAGGGTTGTTGTTGTTGTTGTTATTTAGGGTTGTTGTTGTTATTATTGTTGATGTTGTTGTTGTTGTCTTGTTGTTGGTGTTGTTATTTAGGGTGGTTGTTGTGGTTGTTGTTGTTGTTGTTTAGGGTGTTTGTTGTTTAGGGTTGTTGTTGTTGTTGTTGTTTTTGTTGTTTAGGGTTGTTGTTGTTGCTGTTGTTGTTATTTAGGGTTGTTGCTGTTGTTGTTATTTTGGGTTGTTGCTGTTGTTGTTGCGGTTGTTGTTATTTTGGGTTGTTGCTGTTGTTGTTGTTTAGGGTAGTTGTTGTTGTTATTTAGGGTTGTTGTTGTTGTTGTTATTTAGGGTTATTGTTGTTGTTGTTGTTGTTGTTTTTATTTAGGGTTATTGTTGTATAGGGTTTAGGGTGTAGGGAAATGTTATGTTATTGTTGTTGTTGTTGTTATTGTTATTTAGCGTTCTTGTTGTTGTTGTTGTTGTTTTTGTTTAGGGTTGTTGTTGTGTTGTTGTTGTTGTTTAGGGTTCTTGTTTTTGTTGTTGTTATTTTGGGTTGTTGTTGTTCTTGTTATTCTTGTTGTTGTTGTTGTGCTTGTTGCTCTTGTTGTTATTTAGGGTTGTTGTTGTTGTTGTAATTGTTGTTTAGGATTGTTGTTGTTGTTGTTGTTGTTGTTGTTGTTGTTGTTGTTGTTGTTGTTGTTGTTGTTATTTAGGGTTGTTATTGTTGTTCTTGTTGTTGTTATTGTTGATGTTGTTGTTGTTTAGGGTTGTCGTTGTTGATGTTGTTTTTATTTAGGGTTGTTGTTGTTGTTGTTTAGGGTTGTTGTTGTTGTTATTGTTGTTGTTGTTTTTGTTGTTATTTAGGGTTGTTGTTGTTGCTGTTGTTGTTGTTATTTTGGGTTGTTGCTGTTGTTGTTTAGGGTTGTTATTGTTGTTGTTGTTGTTATTTAGGGTTGTTGTTTTATTTAGGGTTATTGTTGTTGCTGTTTTTGTTGTTATTTAGGGTTGTTGTTGTTGTTGTTATTTAGGGTTGTTGTTGTTGTTATTGTTGCAACTTCTTTAGGGTTTAGGGAAAAGTTTTGTTGTTGTTGTTGTTGTTATTGTTATTTAGGGTTCTTGTTGTTGTTGTTTAGGGTTGTTGTGGTTGTAGTTGTTGTTGTTGTTTAGGGTTGTTGTTGTTTAAGGTTGTTGTTGTTGTTGTTGTTTAGGGTTGTTGTTGTTGTTGTTGTTGTTGTTGTTGTTTAAGGGTGTTGTTGTTGTAATTGTTGTTTAGGGTTGTTGTTGTTGTTGTTATTTAGGGTTGTTGTTGTTATTATTGTTGATGTTGTTGTTGTTGTCTTGTTGTTCTTGTTGTTATTTAGGGTGGTTGTTGTGGTTGTTGTTGTTGTTGTTTAGGGTGTTTGTTGTTATTGTTGTTGTTGTTATTTAGGGTGTTTGTTGTTGTTGTTGTTGTTGTTGTTGTTTAGGTTGTTGTTATTTAGGGTTGTTGTTGTTGTTGTTGTTTTTCTTGTTTAGGGTTGTTGTTGTTGATGTTGTTGTTATTTAGGGTTGTTGTTGTTGTTGTTATTTTGGGTTGTTGCTGTTGTTGTTTAGGGTTGTTGTTGTTGTTATTTAGGGTTGTTGTTGTTGTTGTTGTTGTTGTTATTTAGGGTTGTTGTTGTTGTTGTTATTTAGGGTTATTGTTGTTGTTGTTGTTGTTATTTAGGGTTGTTGTTGTTTAGGGTTTAGGGTTTAGGGAAAGGTTTTGTTATTGTTGTTGTTGTTG
This sequence comes from Pulicaria dysenterica, assembly GCA_947179395.2. Lineage (NCBI taxonomy): Eukaryota > Viridiplantae > Streptophyta > Magnoliopsida > Asterales > Asteraceae > Pulicaria > Pulicaria dysenterica. The sequence goes on along the minus strand of OX359289.1, from coordinate 57,876,201 downwards.
TTATTGGTATTTAGTGATCTGGTTGTTGTTGTTGTTGTTGTTTTTGTTTAGGGTTGTTGTTGTATTGTTGTTGTTGTTTAGGGTTGTTGTTTTTGTTGTTGTTTTTTAGGGTTGTTGTTTTGTTGTTGTTTAGGGTTGTTGTTATTATTGTTGATGTTGTTGTTGTTATGCTTGTTGTTCTTGTTGTTATTTAGGGTGGTTGTTGTGGTTGTTGTTGTTGTTTTTATGGTGGTTGTTGTTATTGTTGTTGTTGTTGTTGTTGTTGTTGTTTAGGGTTGTTGTTGTTATTTAGGGTTGTTGTTGTTGTTGTTGTTGTTTTTGTTGTTTAGGGTTGTTGTTGTTGTTGTTGTTGTTATTTAGGATTGTTGCGGTTGTTGTTATTTTGGGTTGTTGCTGTTGTTGTTGTTTAGGGTAGTTGTTGTTGTTATTTAGGGTTGTTGTTGTTGTTGTTATTTAGGGTTATTGTTGTTGTTGTTGTTGTTGTTATTTAGGGTTATTGTTGTTTAGGGTTTAGGGTTTAGGGAAAGGTTATGTTATTGATGTTGTTATTGTTATAGTTATTTAGCGTTCTTGTTGTTGTTGTTGTTGTTTTTGTTTAGGGTTGTTGTTGTGTTGTTGTTGTTGTTTAGGGTTGTTGTTTTTGTTGTTGTTATTTAGGGTTGTTGTTGTTCTTGTTATTCTTGTTGTTGTTGTTGTGCTTGTTGCTCTTGTTGTTATTTAGGGTTGTTGTTGTTGTTGTAATTGTTGTTTAGGATTGTTGTTGTTGTTGTTGTTGTTGTTGTTATTTAGGGTTGTTGTTGTTGTTGTTGTTGTTGTTGTTGTTGTTGTTGTTGTTGTTGTTGTTGTTGTTGTTGTTATTTAGGGTTGTTATTGTTGTTCTTGTTGTTGTTATTGTTGATGTTGTTGTTGTTTAGGGTTGTCGTTGTTGTTGTTGTTTTTATTTAGAGTTGTTGTTGTTGTTGTTTAGGGTTGTTGTTGTTGTTATCGTTGTTGTTGTTTTTGTTGTTATTTAGGGTTGTTGTTGTTGCTGTTGTTGTTGTTATTTTGGGTTGTTGCTGTTGTTGTTTAGGGTTGTTATTGTTGTTGTTGTTGTTATTTAGGGTTGTTGTTTTATTTAGGGTTATTGTTGTTGCTGTTGTTGTTGTTATTTAGGGTTGTTGTTGTTGTTGTTGTTTTTGTTGTTTAGGGTTGTTGTTGTTGCTGTTGTTGTTATTTAGGGTTGTTGCTGTTGTTGTTATTTTGGGTTGTTGCTGTTGTTGTTGTTTAGGGTTGTTGTTGTTGTTATTTAGGGTTGTTGTTGTTGTTGTTGTTGTTATTTAGGGTTGTTGTTGTTGTTGTTATTTAGGGTTATTGTTGTTGTTGTTGTTGTTGTTATTTAGGGTTGTTGTTTAGGGTTTAGGGTTTAGGGAAAGGTTTTGTTATTGTTGTTGTTGTTGTTGTTATTGTTATTTAGCGTTCTTGTTGTTGTTGTTGTTGTTTTTGTTTAGGGTTGTTGTTGTGTTGTTGTTGTTGTTTAGGGTTGTTGTTTTTGTTGTTGTTATTTAGGGTTGTTGTTGTTGTTGTTGTTGTTTAGGGTTGTTGTTATTATTGTTGATGTTGTTGAAGTTGTGCTTGTTGTTCTTGTTGTTATTTAGGGTGGTTGTTGTGGTTGTTGTTGTTGTTTTTATGGTGGTTGTTGTTATTGTTGTTGTTGTTGTTGTTGTTGTTGTTTAGGGTTGTTGTTGTTATTTAGGGTTGTTGTTGTTGCTGTTGTTGTTATTTAGGATTGTTGCGGTTGTTGTTATTTTGGGTTGTTGCTGTTGTTGTTGTTTAGGGTAGTTGTTGTTGTTATTTAGGGTTGTTGTTGTTGTTGTTATTTAGGGTTATTGTTGTTGTTGTTGTTGTTGTTGTTATTTAGGGTTATTGTTGTTTAGGGTTTAGGGTTTAGGGAAAGGTTATGTTATTGTTGTTGTTGTTGTTATTGTTATTTAGCGTTCTTGTTGTTGTTGTTGTTGTTTTTGTTTAGGGTTGTTGTTGTGTTGTTGTTGTTGTTTAGGGTTGTTGTTTTTGTTGTTGTTATTTAGGGTTGTTGTTGTTGTTGTAATTGTTGTAATTGTTGTTTAGGATTGTTGTTGTTGTTGTTGTTGTTGTTGTTGTAATTGTTGTTTAGGATTTTTGTTGTTGTTGTTGTTGTTGTTGTTATTTAAGGTTGTTGTTGTTGTTGTTGTTGTTGTTGTTGTTGTTGTTATTTAGGGTTGTTATTGTTGATGTTGTTGTTGTTTAGGGTTGTCGTTGTTGTTGTTGTTTTTATTTAGGGTTGTTGTTGTTGTTGTTTAGGGTTGTTGTTGTTGTTATTGTTGTTGTTGTTTTTGTTGTTATTTAATGTTGTTGTTGTTGCTGTTGTTGTTGTTATTTTGGGTTGTTGCTGTTGTTGTTTAGGGTTGTTATTGTTGTTGTTGTTGTTATTTAGGGTTGTTGTTTTATTTAGGGTTATTGTTGTTGCTGTTGTTGTTGTTATTTAGGGTTGTTGTTGTTGTTGTTGTTATTTAGGGTTGTTGTTGTTGTTATTGTTGCAACTTCTTTAGGGTTTAGGGAAAAGTTTTGTTGTTGTTGTTGTTGTTATTGTTATTTAGGGTTCTTGTTGTTGTTGTTTAGGGTTGTTGTGGTTGTTGTTGTTGTTGTTGTTTAGGGTTGTTGTTGTTTAAGGTTGTTGTTGTTGTTGTTGTTTAGGGTTGTTGTTGTTGTTGTTGTTGTTTAAGGGTGTTGTTGTTGTAATTGTTGTTTAGGGTTGTTGTTGTTGTTGTTATTTAGGGTTGTTGTTGTTATTATTGTTGATGTTGTTGTTGTTGTCTTGTTGTTCTTGTTCTTATTTAGGGTGGTTGTTGTGGTTGTTGTTGTTGTTGTTTAGGGTGTTTGTTGTTGTTGTTGTTGTTGTTATTTAGGGTGGTTGTTGTTGTTGTTGTTGTTGTTGTTGTTTAGGTTGTTGTTATTTAGGGTTGTTGTTGTTGTTGTTGTTGTTTTTGTTGTTTAGGGTTGTTGTTGTTGCTGTTGTTGTTATTTAGGGTTGTTGCTGTTGTTGTTATTTTGGGTTGTTGCTGTTGTTGTTGTTTAGGGTTGTTGTTGTTGTTATTTAGGGTTGTTGTTGTTGTTGTTGTTGTTATTTAGGGTTGTTGTTGTTGTTGTTATTTAGGGTTATTGTTGTTGTTATTGTTGTTGTTATTTAGGGTTGTTGTTGTTTAGGGTTTAGGGTTTAGGGAAAGGTTTTGTTATTGTTGTTGTTGTTGTTGTTATTGTTATTTAGCGTTCTTGTTGTTGTTGTTGTTGTTGTTTTTATTTAGGGTTGTTGTTGTGTTGTTGTTGTTGTTTAGGGTTGTTGTTTTTGTTGTTGTTATTTAGGGTTGTTGTTTTGTTGTTGTTTAGGGTTGTTGTTATTATTGTTGATGTTGTTGTTGTTGTGCTTCTTGTTCTTGTTGTTATTTAGGGTGGTTGTTGTGGTTGTTGTTGTTGGGGTTGTTGTTTTATTTAGGGTTGTTGTTATTTAGGGTTGTTGTTGTTGTTGTTGTTTTTGTTGTTTAGGGTTGTTGTTGTTGCTGTTGTTGTTATTTAGGGTTGTTGCTGTGGTTGTTATTTTGGGTTGTTGCTGTTGTTGTTGTTTAGGGTTGTTGTTGTTGTTATTTAGGGTTGTTGTTGTTGTTGTTGTTGTTATTTAGGGTTGTTGTTGTTGTTGTTATTTAGGGTTATTGTTGTTGTTGTTGTTGTTGTTATTTAGGGTTGTTGTTTAGGGTTTAGGGTTTAGGGAAAGGTTTTGTTATTGTTGTTGTTGTTGTTGTTGTTGTTTAGGGTTGTTGTTGTTGTTTTTGTTGTTATTTAGGGTTGTTGTTGTTGCTGTTGTTGTTGTTATTTTGGGTTGTTGCTGTTGTTGTTGTTTAGGGTTGTTATTGTTGTTGTTGTTGTTATTTAGGGTTGTTGTTGTTGTTGTTGTTATTTAGGGTTGTTGTTTTATTTAGGGTTATTGTTGTTGCTGTTGTTGTTGTTATTTAGGGTTGTTGTTGTTGTTGTTATTTAGGGTTGTTGTTGTTGTTGTTATTTAGGGTTGTTGTTGTTGTTATTGTTGCAACTTCTTTAGGGTTTAGGGAAAAGTTTTGTTGTTGTTGTTGTTGTTATTGTTATTTAGGGTTCTTGTTGTTGTTGTTTAGGGTTGTTGTGGTTGTAGTTGTTGTTGTTGTTTAGGGTTGTTGTTGTTTAAGGTTGTTGTTGTTGTTGTTGTTTAGGGTTGTTGTTGTTGTTGTTGTTGTTGTTGTTGTTTAAGGGTGTTTTTGTTGTAATTGTTGTTTAGGGTTGTTGTTGTTGTTGTTATTTAGGGTTGTTGTTGTTATTATTGTTGATGTTGTTGTTGTTGTCTTGTTGTTCTTGTTGTTATTTAGGGTGGTTGTTGTGGTTGTTGTTGTTGTTGTTTAGGGTGTTTGTTGTTATTGTTGTTGTTGTTATTTAGGGTGTTTGTTGTTGTTGTTGTTGTTGTTGTTGTTTAGGTTGTTGTTATTTAGGGTTGTTGTTGTTGTTGTTGTGTTTCTTGTTTAGGGTTGTTGTTGTTGATGTTGTTGTTATTTAGGGTTGTTGCTGTTGTTGTTATTTTGGGTTGTTGCTGTTGTTGTTTAGGGTTGTTGTTGTTGTTATTTAGGGTTGTTGTTGTTGTTGTTGTTGTTGTTATTTAGGGTTGTTGTTGTTGTTGTTATTTAGGGTTATTGTTGTTGTTGTTGTTGTTGTTATTTAGGGTTGTTGTTGTTTAGGGTTTAGGGTTTAGGGAAAGGTTTTGTTATTGTTGTTGTTGTTGTTGTTATTGTTATTTAGTGATCTTGTTGTTGTTGTTGTTGTTGTTTTTGTTTAGGGTTGTTGTTGTGTTGTTGTTGTTGTTTAGGGTTGTTGTTTTTGTTGTTGTTATTTAGGGTTGTTGTTTTGTTGTTGTTTAGGGTTGTTGTTATTATTGTTGATGTTGTTGTTGTTGTGCTTGTTTTTCTTGTTGTTATTTAGGGTGGTTGTTGTGGTTGTTGTTGTTGTTTTTATGGTGGTTGTTGTTATTGTTGTTGTTGTTGTTGTTGTTGTTGTTTAGGGTTGTTGTTGTTATTTAGGGTTGTTGTTGTTGTTGTTGTTGTTTTTGTTGTTTAGGGTTGTTGTTGTTGTTGTTGTTATTTAGGATTGTTGCGGTTGTTGTTATTTTGGGTTGTTGCTGTTGTTGTTGTTTAGGGTAGTTGTTGTTGTTATGTAGGGTTGTTGTTGTTGTTGTTATTTAGGGTTATTGTTGTTGTTGTTGTTGTTGTTGTTATTTAGGGTTATTGTTGTTTAGGGTTTAGGGTTTAGGGAAAGGTTATGTTATTGTTGTTGTTGTTGTTATAGTTATTTAGCGTTCTTGTTGTTGTTGTTGTTGTTTTTGTTTAGGGTTGTTGTTGTGTTGTTGTTGTTGTTTAGGGTTGTTGTTTTTGTTGTTGTTATTTAGGGTTGTTGTTGTTCTTGTTATTCTTGTTGTTGTTGTTGTGCTTGTTGCTCTTGTTGTTATTTAGGGTTGTTGTTGTTGTTGTAATTGTTGTTTAGGATTGTTGTTGTTGTTGTTGTTGTTGTTGTTATTTAGGGTTGTTGTTGTTGTTGTTGTTGTTGTTGTTGTAGTTGTTGTTGTTGTTGTTATTTAGGGTTGTTATTGTTGTTCTTGTTGTTGTTATTGTTGATGTTGTTGTTGTTTAGGGTTGTCGTTGTTGTTGTTGTTTTTATTTAGAGTTGTTGTTGTTTAGGGTTGTTGTTGTTGTTATCGTTGTTGTTGTTTTTGTTGTTATTTAGGGTTGTTGTTGTTGCTGTTGTTGTTGTTATTTTGGGTTGTTGCTGTTGTTGTTTAGGGTTGTTATTGTTGTTGTTGTTGTTATTTAGGGTTGTTGTTTTATTTAGGGTTATTGTTGTTGCTGTTGTTGTTGTTATTTAGGGTTGTTGTTGTTGTTGTTGTTTTTGTTGTTTAGGGTTGTTGTTGTTGCTGTTGTTGTTATTTAGGGTTGTTGCTGTTGTTGTTATTTTGGGTTGTTGCTGTTGTTGTTGTTTAGGGTTGTTGTTGTTGTTGTTGTTGTTATTTAGGGTTGTTGTTGTTGTTGTTATTTAGGGTTATTGTTGTTGTTGTTGTTGTTGTTATTTAGGGTTGTTGTTTAGGGTTTAGGGTTTAGGGAAAGGTTTTGTTATTGTTGTTGTTGTTGTTGTTATTGTTATTTAGCGTTCTTGTTGTTGTTGTTGTTGTTTTTGTTTAGGGTTGTTGTTGTGTTGTTGTTGTTGTTTAGGGTTGTTGTTTTTGTTGTTGTTATTTAGGGTTGTTGTTGTTGTTGTTGTTGTTGTTTAGGGTTGTTGTTATTATTGTTGATGTTGTTGTAGTTGTGCTTGTTGTTCTTGTTGTTATTTAGGGTGGTTGTTGTGGTTGTTGTTGTTGTTTTTATGGTGGTTGTTGTTATTGTTGTTGTTGTTGTTGTTGTTGTTGTTTAGGGTTGTTGTTGTTATTTAGGGTTGTTGTTGTTGTTGTTGTTTTTGTTGTTTAGGGTTGTTGTTGTTGCTGTTGTTGTTATTTAGGATTGTTGCGGTTGTTGTTATTTTGGGTTGTTGCTGTTGTTGTTGTTTAGGGTAGTTGTTGTTGTTATTTAGGGTTGTTGTTGTTGTTGTTATTTAGGGTTATTGTTGTTGTTGTTGTTGTTGTTGTTATTTAGGGTTATTGTTGTTTAGGGTTTAGGGTTTAGGGAAAGGTTATGTTATTGTTGTTGTTGTTGTTATTGTTATTTAGCGTTCTTGTTGTTGTTGTTGTTGTTTTTGTTTAGGGTTGTTGTTGTGTTGTTGTTGTTGTTTAGGGTTGTTGTTTTTGTTGTTGTTATTTAGGGTTGTTGTTGTTGTTGTAATTGTTGTAATTGTTGTTTAGGATTGTTGTTGTTGTTGTTGTTGTTGTTGTTGTTGTAATTGTTGTTTAGGATTGTTGTTGTTGTTGTTGTTGTTGTTGTTATTCTTGTTGTTGTTGTTGTGCTTGTTGCTCTTGTTGTTATTTAGGGTTGTTGTTGTTGTTGTAATTGTTGTAATTGTTGTTTAGGATTGTTGTTGTTGTTGTTGTTGTTGTTGTTGTAATTGTTGTTTAGGATTGTTGTTGTTGTTGTTGTTGTTGTTATTTAGGGTTGTTGTTGTTGTTGTTGTTGTTGTTGTTGTTATTTAGGGTTGTTATTGTTGATGTTGTTGTTGTTTAGGGTTGTCGTTGTTGTTGGTTTTTTTATTTAGGGTTGTTGTTGTTGTTGTTTAGGGTTGTTGTTGTTGTTATTGTTGTTGTTGTTTTTGTTGTTATTTAGGGTTGTTGTTGTTGCTGTTGTTGTTGTTATTTTGGGTTGTTGCTGTTGTTGTTTAGGGTTGTTATTGTTGTTGTTGTTGTTATTTAGGGTTGTTGTTTTATTTAGGGTTATTGTTGTTGCTGTTGTTGTTGTTATTTAGGGTTGTTGTTGTTGTTGTTGTTATTTAGGGTTGTTGTTGTTGTTATTATTGCAACTTCTTTAGGGTTTAGGGAAAAGTTTTGTTGTTGTTGTTGTTGTTATTGTTATTTAGGGTTCTTGTTGTTGTTGTTTAGGGTTGTTGTGGTTGTTGTTGTTGTTGTTGTTTAGGGTTGTTGTTGTTTAAGGTTGTTGTTGTTGTTGTTGTTTAGGGTTGTTGTTGTTGTTGTTGTTGTTTAAGGGTGTTGTTGTTGTAATTGTTGTTTAGGGTTGTTGTTGTTGTTGTTATTTAGGGTTGTTGTTGTTATTATTGTTGATGTTGTTGTTGTTGTCTTGTTGTTCTTGTTCTTATTTAGGGTGGTTGTTGTGGTTGTTGTTGTTGTTGTTTAGGGTGTTTGTTGTTGTTGTTGTTGTTGTTATTTAGGGTGGTTGTTGTTGTTGTTGTTGTTGTTGTTGTTTAGGTTGTTGTTATTTAGGGTTGTTGTTGTTGTTGTTGTTGTTTTTGTTGTTTAGGGTTGTTGTTGTTGTTGTTGTTGTTATTTAGGGTTGTTGCTGTTGTTGTTATTTTGGGTTGTTGCTGTTGTTGTTGTTTAGGGTTGTTGTTGTTGTTATTTAGGGTTGTTGTTGTTGTTGTTGTTGTTATTTAGGGTTGTTGTTGTTGTTGTTATTTAGGGTTATTGTTGTTGTTATTGTTGTTGTTATTTAGGGTTGTTGTTGTTTAGGGTTTAGGGTTTAGGGAAAGGTTTTGTTATTGTTGTTGTTGTTGTTGTTATTGTTATTTAGCGTTCTTGTTGTTGTTGTTGTTGTTGTTTTTGTTTAGGGTTGTTGTTGTGTTGTTGTTGTTGTTTAGGGTTGTTGTTTTTGTTGTTGTTATTTAGGGTTGTTGTTTTGTTGTTGTTTAGGGTTGTTGTTATTATTGTTGATGTTGTTGTTGTTGTGCTTCTTGTTCTTGTTGTTATTTAGGGTGGTTGTTGTGGTTGTTGTTGTTGGGGTTGTTGTTTTATTTAGGGTTGTTGTTATTTAGGGTTGTTGTTGTTGTTGTTGTTTTTGTTGTTTAGGGTTGTTGTTGTTGTTGTTGTTATTTAGGGTTGTTGCTGTGGTTGTTATTTTGGGTTGTTGTTGTTGTTGTTGTTTAGGGTTGTTGTTGTTGTTATTTAGGGTTGTTGTTTTTGTTGTTGTTGTTATTTAGGGTTGTTGTTGTTGTTGTTATTTAGGGTTATTGTTGTTGTTGTTGTTGTTGTTATTTAGGGTTGTTGTTTAGGGTTTAGGGTTTAGGGAAAGGTTTTGTTATTGTTGTTGTTGTTGTTGTTGTTGTTGTTGTTATTTAGCGTTCTTGTTGTTGTTGTTGTTGTTTTTGTTTAGGGTTGTTGTGTTGTTTTTGTTGTTTAGGGTTGTTGTTTTTGTTATTGTTATTTAGGGTTGTTGTTGTTGTTTTTGTTGTTTAGGGTTGTTGTTATTATTGTTGATGTTGTTGTTGTTGTGCTTGTTGTTCTTGTTGTTATTTAGGGTTGTTGTTGTTTAGGGTTTAGGGTTTAGGGAAAGGTTTTGTTATTGTTGTTGTTGTTGTTGTTGTTGTTGTTGTTATTTAGCGTTCTTGTTGTTGTTGTTGTTGTTTTTGTTTAGGGTTGTTGTGTTGTTTTTGTTGTTTAGGGTTGTTGTTTTTGTTGTTGTTATTTAGGGTTGTTGTTGTTGTTTTTGTTGTTTAGGGTTGTTGTTATTATTGTTGATGTTGTTGTTGTTGTGCTTGTTGTTCTTGTTGTTATTTAGGGTGGTTGTTGTGGTTGTTGTTGTTGTTGTTTTTATGGTGGTTGTTGTTATTGTTGTTGTTGTTGTTGTTGTTGTTGTTTAGGGTTGTTGTTGTTATTTAGGGTTGTTGTTGTTGTTGTTGTTTTTGTTGTTTAGGGTTGTTGTTGTTGCTGTTGTTGTTATTTAGGATTGTTGCGGTTGTTGTTATTTTGGGTTGTTGCTGTTGTTGTTGTTTAGGGTAGTTGTTGTTGTTATTTAGGGTTGTTGTTGTTGTTGTTATTTAGGGTTATTGTTGTTGTTGTTGTTGTTGTTGTTATTTAGGGTTATTGTTGTTTAGGGTTTAGGGTTTAGGGAAAGGTTATGTTATTGTTGTTGTTGTTGTTATTGTTATTTAGCGTTCTTGGTGTTGTTGTTGTTGTTTTTGTTTAGGGTTGTTGTTGTGTTGTTGTTGTTGTTTAGGGTTGTTGTTTTTGTTGTTGTTATTTAGGGTTGTTGTTGTTCTTGTTATTCTTGTTGTTGTTGTTGTGCTTGTTGCTCTTGTTGTTATTTAGGGTTGTTGTTGTTGTTGTAATTGTTGTTTAGGATTGTTGTTGTTGTTGTTGTTGTTGTTGTTGTTGTTGTAATTGTTGTTTAGGATTGTTGTTGTTGATGTTGTTGTTGTTATTTAGGGTTGTTGTTGTTGTTGTTGTTGTTGTTGTTGTTGTTGTTATTTAGGGTTGTTATTGTTGTTCTTGTTGTTGTTATTGTTGATGTTGTTGTTGGTTAGGGTTGTTGTTGTTGTTGTTGTTTTTATTTAGGGTTGTTGTTGTTGTTGCTTAGGGTTGTTGTTGTTGTTGTCTTGTTGTTCTTGTTGTTATTTAGGGTGGTTGTTGTGGTTGTTGTTGTTGTTGTTTAGGGTGTTTGTTGTTATTGTTGTTGTTGTTATTTAGGGTGGTTGTTGTTGTTGTTGTTGTTGTTGTTGTTTAGGTTGTTGTTATTGACGGTTGTTGTTGTTGTTGTTGTTTTTGTTGTTTAGGGTTGTTGTTGTTGCTGTTGTTGTTATTTAGGGTTGTTGCTGTTGTTGTTATTTTGGGTTGTTGCTGTTGTTGTTGTTTAGGGTTGTTGTTGTTGTTATTTAGGGTTGTTGTTGTTGTTGTTGTTGTTATTTAGGGTTGTTGTTGTTGTTGTTATTTAGGGTTGTTGTTGTTGTTGTTGTTGTTGTTATTTAGGGTTGTTGTTGTTTAGGGTTTAGGGTTTAGGGAAAGGTTTTGTTATTGTTTTTGTTGTTGTTGTTGTTGTTATTTAGCGTTCTTGTTGTTGTTGTTGTTGTTTTTGTTTAGGGTTGTTGGTGTGTTGTTGTTGTTGTTTAGGGTTGTTGTTGTTGTTGTTGTTGTTGTTTAGGGTTGTTGTTAACATTGTTGATGTTGTTGTTGTTGTGCTTGTTGTTCTTGTTGTTATTTAGGGTGGTTGTTGTGGTTGTTGTTGTTGTTGTTTTTATGGTGGTTGTTGTTATTGTTGTTGTTGTTGTTGTTGTTGTTGTTTAGGGTTGTTGTTGTTATTTAGGGTTGTTGTTGTTGTTGTTGTTTTTGTTGTTTAGGGTTGTTGTTGCTGTTGTTGTTATTTAGGATTGTTGCGGTTGTTGTTATTTTGGGTTGTTGCTGTTGTTGTTGTTTAGGGTAGTTGTTGTTGTTATTTAGGGTTGTTGTTGTTGTTGTTATTTAGGGTTATTGTTGTTGTTGTTGTTGTTGTTGTTATTTAGGGTTATTGTTGTTTAGGGTTTAGGGTTTAGGGAAAGGTTATGTTATTGTTGTTGTTGTTGTAATTGTTATTTAGCGTTCTTGTTGTTGTTGTTGTTGTTTTTGTTTAGGGTTGTTGTTGTGTTGTTGTTGTTGTTTAGGGTTGTTGTTGTTGTTGTTGTTATTTAGGGTTGTTATTGTTCTTGTTATTCTTGTTGTTGTTGTTGTGCTTGTTGCTCTTGTTGTTATTTAGGGTTGTTGTTGTTGTTGTAATTGTTGTTTAGGATTGTTGTTGTTGTTGTTGTTGTTGTTGTTGTTGTTGTTATTGTTGTTGTTGTTTTTGTTGTTGTTTAGGGTTGTTATTGTTGTTGTTGTTGTTATTTAGGGTTGTTGTTTTATTAAGGGTTATTGTTGTTGCTGTTGTTGTTGTTATTTATTGTTGTTGTTGTTGTTATTGTTGCAACTTCTTTAGGGTTTAGGGAAAAGTTTTGTTGTTGTTGTTGTTGTTATTGTTATTTAGGGTTCTTGTTGTTGTTGTTTAGGGTTGTTGTGGTTGTAGTTGTTGTTGTTGTTTAGGGTTGTTGTTGTTGTTGTTGTTGTTTAAGGTTGTTGTTGTTGTTGTTTAGGGTTGTTGTTGTTGTTGTTGTTGTTGTTGTTGTGGTTGTTTAAGGGTGTTGTTGTTGTAATTGTTGTTTAGGGTTGTTGTTGTTGTTGTTATTTAGGGTTGTTGTTGTTATTATTGTTGATGTTGTTGTTGTTGTCTTGTTGTTTTTGTTGTTATTTAGGGTGGTTGTTGTTGTTGTTGTTGTTGTTGTTTAGGGTGGTTGTTGTTATTGTTGTTGTTGTTATTTAGGGTGGTTGTTGTTGTTGTTGTTGTTGTTTAGGGTTGTTGTTGTTATTTAGGGTTGTTGTTGTTGTTGTTGTTTTTGTTGTTTAGGGTTGTTGTTGTTGCTGTTGTTTTTGTTGTTTAGGGTTGTTGTTGTTGCTGTTGTTGTTATTTAGGGTTGTTGCTGTTGTTGTTATTTTGGGTTGTTGTTGTTGTTGTTGTTTAGGGTTGTTGTTGTTGTTGTTATTTAGGGTTGTTGTTGTTGTTGTTGTTATTTAGGGTTGTTGTTGTTGTTGTTATTTAGGGTTATTGTTTATGTTGTTGTTGTTGTTATTTAGGGTTGTTGTTGTTTAGGGTTTTGGGTTTAGGGAAAGGTTTTGTTATTGTTGTTGTTGTTGTTGTTATTGTTATTTAGCGTTCTTGTTGTTGTTGTTGTTGTTTTTGTTTAGGGTTGTTGTTGTGTTGTTGTTGTTGTTTAGGGTTGTTGTTTTTGTTGTTGTTATTTAGGGTTGTTGTTGTTGTTGTTGTTGTTGTTTAGGGTTGTTGTTATTATTGTTGATGTTGTTGTTGTTGTGCTTGTTGTTCTTGTTGTTATTTAGGGTGGTTGTTGTGGTTGTTGTTGTTGTTTTTATGGTGGTTGTTGTTATTGTTGTTGTTGTTGTTGTTGTTGTTTAGGGTTGTTGTTGTTATTTAGGGTTGTTGTTGTTGTTGTTGTTTTTGTTGTTTAGGGTTGTTGTTGTTGCTGTTGTTGTTATTTAGGATTGTTGCGGTTGTTGTTATTTTGGGTTGTTGTTGTTGTTGTTGTTTAGGGTAGTTGTTGTTGTTATTTAGGGTTGTTGTTGTTGTTGTTATTTAGGGTTATTGTTGTTGTTGTTGTTGTTGTTGTTATTTAGGGTTATTGTTGTTTAGGGTTTAGGGTTTAGGGAAAGGTTATGTTATTGTTGTTGTTGTTGTTATTGTTATTTAGCGTTCTTGTTGTTGTTGTTGTTGTTTTTGTTTAGGGTTGTTGTTGTGTTGTTGTTGTTGTTTAGGGTTGTTGTTTTTGTTGTTGTTATTTAGGGTTGTTGTTGTTCTTGTTATTCTTGTTGTTGTTGTTGTGCTTGTTGCTCTTGTTGTTATTTAGGGTTGTTGTTGTTGTTGTAATTGTTGTTTAGGGTTGTTGTTGTTGTTGTTGTTGTTGTTGTTGTTGTTGTAATTGTTGTTTAGGATTGTTGTTGTTGATGTTGTTGTTGTTATTTAGGGTTGTTGTTGTTGTTGTTGTTGTTGTTGTTGTTGTTGTTATTTAGGGTTGTTATTGTTGTTCTTGTTGTTGTTATTGTTGTTGTTGTTGTTGGTTAGGGTTGTTGTTGTTGTTGTTGTTTTTATTTAGGGTTGTTGTTGTTGTTGCTTAGGGTTGTTGTTGTTGTTGTCTTGTTGTTCTTGTTGTTATTTAGGGTGGTTGTTGTGGTTGTTGTTGTTGTTGTTTAGGGTGTTTGTTGTTATTGTTGTTGTTGTTATTTAGGGTGGTTGTTGTTGTTGTTGTTGTTGTTGTTGTTTAGGTTGTTGTTATTGACGGTTGTTGTTGTTGTTGTTGTTTTTGTTGTTTAGGGTTGTTGTTGTTGCTGTTGTTGTTATTTAGGGTTGTTGCTGTTGTTGTTATTTTGGGTTGTTGCTGTTGTTGTTGTTTAGGGTTGTTGTTGTTGTTATTTAGGGTTGTTGTTGTTGTTGTTGTTGTTATTTAGGGTTGTTGTTGTTGTTGTTATTTAGGGTTATTGTTGTTGTTGTTGTTGTTGTTATTTAGGGTTGTTGTTGTTTAGGGTTTAGGGTTTAGGGAAAGGTTTTGTTATTGTTTTTGTTGTTGTTGTTGTTGTTATTTAGCGTTCTTGTTGTTGTTGTTGTTGTTTTTGTTTAGGGTTGTTGGTGTGTTGTTGTTGTTGTTTAGGGTTGTTGTTGTTGTTGTTGTTGTTGTTTAGGGTTGTTGTTAACATTGTTGATGTTGTTGTTGTTGTGCTTGTTGTTCTTGTTGTTATTTAGGGTGGTTGTTGTGGTTGTTGTTGTTGTTGTTTTTATGGTGGTTGTTGTTATTGTTGTTGTTGTTGTTGTTGTTGTTGTTTAGGGTTGTTGTTGTTATTTAGGGTTGTTGTTGTTGTTGTTGTTGTTGTTGTTTAGGGTTGTTGTTGCTGTTGTTGTTATTTAGGATTGTTGCGGTTGTTGTTATTTTGGGTTGTTGCTGTTGTTGTTGTTTAGGGTAGTTGTTGTTGTTATTTAGGGTTGTTGTTGTTGTTGTTATTTAGGGTTATTGTTGTTGTTGTTGTTGTTGTTGTTATTTAGGGTTATTGTTGTTTAGGGTTTAGGGTTTAGGGAAAGGTTATGTTATTGTTGTTGTTGTTGTAATTGTTATTTAGCGTTCTTGTTGTTGTTGTTGTTGTTTTTGTTTAGGGTTGTTGTTGTGTTGTTGTTGTTGTTTAGGGTTGTTGTTTTTGTTGTTGTTATTTAGGGTTGTTATTGTTCTTGTTATTCTTGTTGTTGTTGTTGTGCTTGTTGCTCTTGTTGTTATTTAGGGTTGTTGTTGTTGTTGTAATTGTTGTTTAGGATTGTTGTTGTTGTTGTTGTTGTTGTTGTTGTTGTTGTTATTGTTGTTGTTGTTTTTGTTGTTGTTTAGGGTTGTTGTTGTTGTTGTTGTTGTTATTTAGGGTTGTTGTTTTATTAAGGGTTATTGTTGTTGCTGTTGTTGTTGTTATTTATTGTTGTTGTTGTTGTTATTGTTGCAACTTCTTTAGGGTTTAGGGAAAAGTTTTGTTGTTGTTGTTGTTGTTATTGTTATTTAGGGTTCTTGTTGTTGTTGTTTAGGGTTGTTGTGGTTGTAGTTGTTGTTGTTGTTTAGGGTTGTTGTTGTTGTTGTTGTTGTTTAAGGTTGTTGTTGTTGTTGTTTAGGGTTGTTGTTGTTGTTGTTGTTGTTGTTGTTGTGGTTGTTTAAGGGTGTTGTTGTTGTAATTGTTGTTTAGGGTTGTTGTTGTTGTTGTTATTTAGGGTTGTTGTTGTTATTATTGTTGATGTTGTTGTTGTTGTCTTGTTGTTTTTGTTGTTATTTAGGGTGGTTGTTGTGGTTGTTGTTGTTGTTGTTTAGGGTGGTTGTTGTTATTGTTGTTGTTGTTATTTAGGGTGGTTGTTGTTGTTGTTGTTGTTGTTTAGGGTTGTTGTTGTTATTTAGGGTTGTTGTTGTTGTTGTTGTTTTTGTTGTTTAGGGTTGTTGTTGTTGTTGTTGTTTTTGTTGTTTAGGGTTGTTGTTGTTGCTGTTGTTGTTATTTAGGGTTGTTGCTGTTGTTGTTATTTTGGGTTGTTGTTGTTGTTGTTGTTTAGGGTTGTTGTTGTTGTTGTTATTTAGGGTTGTTGTTGTTGTTGTTGTTATTTAGGGTTGTTGTTGTTGTTGTTATTTAGGGTTATTGTTTATGTTGTTGTTGTTGTTATTTAGGGTTGTTGTTGTTTAGGGTTTTGGGTTTAGGGAAAGGTTTTGTTATTGTTGTTGTTGTTGTTGTTATTGTTATTTAGCGTTCTTGTTGTTGTTGTTGTTGTTTTTGTTTAGGGTTGTTGTTGTGTTGTTGTTGTTGTTTAGGGTTGTTGTTTTTGTTGTTGTTATTTAGGGTTGTTGTTGTTGTTGTTGTTGTTGTTTAGGGTTGTTGTTATTATTGTTGATGTTGTTGTTGTTGTGCTTGTTGTTCTTGTTGTTATTTAGGGTGGTTGTTGTGGTTGTTGTTGTTGTTTTTATGGTGGTTGTTGTTATTGTTGTTGTTGTTGTTGTTGTTGTTTAGGGTTGTTGTTGTTATTTAGGGTTGTTGTTGTTGTTGTTGTTTTTGTTGTTTAGGGTTGTTGTTGTTGTTGTTGTTGTTATTTAGGATTGTTGCGGTTGTTGTTATTTTGGGTTGTTGCTGTTGTTGTTGTTTTGGGTTGTTGTTGTTGTTATTTAGGGTTGTTGTTGTTGTTGTTATTTAGGGTTATTGTTGTTGTTGTTGTTGTTGTTGTTATTTAGGGTTATTGTTGTTTAGGGTTTAGGGTTTAGGGAAAGGTTATGTTATTGTTGTTGTTGTTGTTATTGTTATTTAGCGTTCTTGTTGTTGTTGTTGTTGTTTTTGTTTAGGGTTGTTGTTGTGTTGTTGTTGTTGTTTAGGGTTGTTGTTGTTGTTGTTGTTATTTAGGGTTGTTGTTGTTCTTGTTATTCTTGTTGTTGTTGTTGTGCTTGTTGCTCTTGTTGTTATTTAGGGTTGTTGTTGTTGTTGTAATTGTTGTTTAGGATTGTTGTTGTTGTTGTTGTTGTTGTTGTTGTTGTTGTAATTGTTGTTTAGGATTGTTGTTGTTGATGTTGTTGTTGTTATTTAGGGTTGTTGTTGTTGTTGTTGTTGTTGTTGTTGTTGTTGTTGTTATTTAGGGTTGTTATTGTTGTTCTTGTTGTTGTTATTGTTGATGTTGTTGTTGGTTAGGGTTGTTGTTGTTGTTGTTGTTTTTATTTAGGGTTGTTGTTGTTGTTGCTTAGGGTTGTTGTTGTTGTTGTCTTGTTGTTCTTGTTGTTATTTAGGGTGGTTGTTGTGGTTGTTGTTGTTGTTGTTTAGGGTGTTTGTTGTTATTGTTGTTGTTGTTATTTAGGGTGGTTGTTGTTGTTGTTGTTGTTGTTGTTGTTTAGGTTGTTGTTATTTACGGTTGTTGTTGTTGTTGTTGTTTTTGTTGTTTAGGGTTGTTGTTGTTGCTGTTGTTGTTATTTAGGGTTGTTGTTGTTGTTGTTATTTTGGGTTGTTGCTGTTGTTGTTGTTTAGGGTTGTTGTTG
>OX359289.1:57857303-57859459 GCA_947179395.2 Pulicaria dysenterica | reverse complement strand
GTTGTTGTTGTTGTTGTTGTTGTTATTTAGGGTTGTTGTTGTTGTTGTTGTAATTGTTGTTTAGGATTGTTGTTGTTGTTGTTGTTATTTAGGGTTGTTGTTGTTGTTGTTGTTGTTGTGGTTGTTGTTATTTAGGGTTCTTATTGTTGTTGTTGTTGTTGTTATTGTTGATGTTGTTGTTATTTAGGGTTGTCGTTGTTGTTGTTGTTTTTATTTAGGGTTATTGTTGTTGTTGTTTAGGGTTGTTGTTGTTGTTTTTGTTGTTATTTAGGGTTGTTGTTGTTGTTGTTGTTGTTGTTGTTATTTTGGGTTGTTGCTGTTGTTGTTTAGGGTTGTTATTGTTGTTGTTGTTGTTATTTAGGGTTGTTGTTTTATTTAGGGTTATTGTTGTTGCTGTTGTTGTTATTTAGGGTTGTTGTTGTTGTTGTTGTTATTTAGGGTTGTTGTTGTTGTTATTGTTGCAACTTGTTTAGGGTTTAGGGAAAAGTTTTGTTGTTGGTGTTGTTGTTATTGTTATTTAGGGTTCTTGTTGTTGTTGTTTAGGGTTGTTGTGGTTGTAGTTGTTGTTGTTGTTTAGGGTTGTTGTTGTTGTTGTTGTTGTTTAGGGTTGTTGTTGTTGTTGTTGTTTAGGGTTGTTGTTGTTGTTGTTTAAGGGTGTTGTTGTTGTAATTGTTGTTTAGGGTTGTTGTTGTTGTTGTTATTTAGGGTTGTTGTTGTTATTATTGTTGATGTTGTCGTTGTTGTCTTGTTGTTCTTGTTGTTATTTAGGGTGGTTGTTGTGGTTGTTGTTGTTGTTGTTTAGGGTGGTTGTTGTTATTGTTGTTGTTGTTATTTAGGGTGGTTGTTGTTGTTGTTGTTGTTATTGTTGTTGTTGTTGTTGTTTAGGGTTATTGTTGTTGTTGTTGTTGTTATTTAGGGTTGTTGTTGTTGTTGTTGTTATTTAGGGTTGTTGTTGTTGTTATTGTTGCAACTTGTTTAGGGTTTAGGGAAAAGTTTTGTTGTTGGTGTTGTTGTTATTGTTATTTAGGGTTCTTGTTGTTGTTGTTTAGGGTTGTTGTGGTTGTAGTTGTTGTTGTTGTTTAGGGTTGTTGTTGTTGTTGTTGTTGTTTAAGGTTGTTGTTGTTGTTGTTGTTTAGGGTTGTTGTTGTTGTTGTTGTTTAAGGGTGTTGTTTTTGTAATTGTTGTTTAGGGTTGTTGTTGTTGTTGTTATTTAGGGTTGTTGTTGTTATTATTGTTGATGTTGTCGTTGTTGTCTTGTTGTTCTTGTTGTTATTTAGGGTGGTTGTTGTGGTTGTTGTTGTTGTTGTTTAGGGTGGTTGTTGTTATTGTTGTTGTTGTTATTTAGGGTGGTTGTTGTTGTTGTTGTTGTTATTGTTGTTGTTGTTGTTGTTTAGGGTTGTTGTTGTTATTTAGGGTTGTTGTTGTTGTTGTTGTTATTTAGGGTTGTTGTTTTATTTAGGGTTATTGTTGTTGCTGTTGTTGTTGTTATTTAGGGTTGTTATTGTTGTTGTTGTTTTTTAGGGTTGTTGTTGTTGTTATTGTTGCAACTTGTTTTGGGTTTAGGGAAAAGTTTTGTTTTTGTTGTTGTTGTTATTGTTATTTAGGGTTCTTGTTGTTGTTGTTTAGGGTTGTTGTTGTTGTTGTTGTTTAGGGTTGTTGTTGTTGTTGTTGTTTAAGGTTGTTGTTGTTGTTGTTTAGGGTTGTTGTTGTTGTTGTTGTTGTTTAAGGTTGTTGTTGTTGTTGTTATTTAGGGTTGTTGTTGTTGTTATTGTTGTTATTGTTGTTTAGGGTTGTTGTTGTTATTATTGTTGATGTTGTTGTTGTTGTGCTTGTAGTTCTTGTTGTTATTTAGGGTGGTTGTTGTGGTTGTTCTTGTTGTTGTTTAGGGTTGTTGTTGTTGTTGTTTTTGTTGTTGTTATTTAGGGTTGTTGTTGTTGTTGTTGTAATTGTTGTTTAGGATTGTTGTTGTTGTTGTTGTTATTTAGGGTTGTTGTTGTTGTTGTTGTTGTTGTGGTTGTTGTTATTTAGGGTTCTTATTGTTGTTGTTGTTGTTGTTATTGTTGATGTTGTTGTTATTTTGGGTTGTCGTTGTTGTTGTTGTTTTTATTTAGGGTTGTTGTTGTTGTTGTTTAGGGTTGTTGTTGTTATTGTTGTTG
>OX359289.1:57829803-57832303 GCA_947179395.2 Pulicaria dysenterica | reverse complement strand
TTGTTGTTGTTTTTATTGTTGATGTTGTCGTTGTTGTCTTGTTGTTCTTGTTGTTATTTAGGGTGGTTGTTGTGGTTGTTGTTGTTGTTGTTTAGGGTGGTTGTTGTTATTGTTGTTGTTGTTATTTAGGGTGGTTGTTGTTGTTGTTGTTGTTGTTGTTATTGTTGTTGTTGTTGTTGTTTAGGGTTGTTGTTGTTATTTAGGGTTGTTGTTGTTGTTGTTGTTATTTAGGGTTGTTGTTTTATTTAGGGTTATTGTTGTTGCTGTTGTTGTTGTTATTTAGGGTTGTTGTTGTTGTTGTTGTTTTTTAGGGTTGTTGTTGTTGTTATTGTTGCAACTTGTTTTGGGTTTAGGGAAAAGTTTTGTTTTTGTTGTTGTTGTTATTGTTATTTAGGGTTCTTGTTGTTGTTGTTTAGGGTTGTTGTTGTTGTTGTTGTTTAGGGTTGTTGTTGTTGTTGTTGTTGTTGTTTAAGGTTGTTGTTGTTGTTGTTTAGGGTGTTGTTGTTGTTGTTGTTGTTTAAGGTTGTTGTTGTTGTTGTTATTTAGGGTTGTTGTTGTTGTTATTGTTGTTTAGGGTTGTTGTTGTTATTATTGTTGATGTTGTTGTTGTTGTGCTTGTTGTTCTTGTTGTTATTTAGGGTGGTTGTTGTTGTTGTTGTTGTTGTTGTTTAGGGTGATTGTTGTTGTTGTTGTTGTTGTTGTTGTTATTTAGGGTTGTTGTTGTTGTTGTTGTAATTGTTGTTTAGGATTGTTGTTGTTGTTGTTGTTATTTAGGGTTGTTGTTGTTGTTGTTGTTGTTGTGGTTGTTGTTATTTAGGGTTCTTATTGTTGTTGTTGTTGTTGTTATTGTTGATGTTGTTGTTATTTAGGGTTGTCGTTGTTGTTGTTGTTTTTATTTAGGGTTATTGTTGTTGTTGTTTAGGGTTGTTGTTGTTGTTGTTGTTGTTGTTGTTGTTGTTGTTATTTAGGGTTGTTGTTGTTGTTGTTGTTGTTGTTGTTATTTTGGGTTGTTGCTGTTGTTGTTTAGGGTTGTTATTGTTGTTGTTGTTGTTATTTAGGGTTGTTGTTTTATTTAGGGTTATTGTTGTTGCTGTTGTTGTTATTTAGGGTTGTTGTTGTTGTTATTTAGGGTTGTTGTTGTTGTTATTGTTGCAACTTGTTTAGGGTTTAGGGAAAAGTTTTGTTGTTGGTGTTGTTGTTATTGTTATTTAGGGTTCTTGTTGTTGTTGTTTAGGGTTGTTGTGGTTGTAGTTGTTGTTGTTGTTTAGGGTTGTTGTTGTTGTTGTTGTTGTTTAAGGTTGTTGTTGTTGTTATTGTTTAGGGTTGTTGTTGTTGTTGTTTAAGGGTGTTGTTGTTGTAATTGTTGTTTAGGGTTGTTGTTGTTGTTGTTATTTAGGGTTGTTGTTGTTATTATTGTTGATGTTGTCGTTGTTGTCTTGTTGTTCTTGTTGTTATTTAGGGTGGTTGTTGTGGTTGTTGTTGTTGTTGTTTAGGGTGGTTGTTGTTATTGTTGTTGTTGTTATTTAGGGTGGTTGTTGTTGTTGTTGTTGTTATTGTTGTTGTTGTTGTTGTTTAGGGTTGTTGTTGTTATTTAGGGTTGTTGTTGTTGTTGTTGTTATTTAGGGTTGTTGTTTTATGTAGGGTTATTGTTGTTGCTGTTGTTGTTGTTGTTATTTAGGGTTGTTATTGTTGTTGTTGTTTTTTAGGGTTGTTGTTGTTGTTATTGTTGCAACTTGGTTTGGGTTTAGGGAAAAGTTTTGTTTTTGTTGTTGTTGTTATTGTTATTTAGGGTTCTTGTTGTTGTTGTTTAGGGTTGTTGTTGTTGTTGTTGTTTAGGGTTGTTGTTGTTGTTTTTGTTTAAGGTTGTTGTTGTTGTTGTTTAGGGTTGTTGTTGTTGTTGTTGTTGTTTAAGGTTGTTGTTGTTGTTGTTATTTAGGGTTGTTGTTGTTGTTATTGTTGTTATTGTTGTTTAGGGTTGTTGTTGTTATTATTGTTGATGTTGTTGTTGTTGTGCTTGTTGTTCTTGTTGTTATTTAGGGTGGTTGTTGTGGTTGTTCTTGTTGTTGTTTAGGGTTGTTGTTGTTGTTGTTGTTGTTGTTATTTAGGGTTGTTGTTGTTGTTGTAATTGTTGTTTAGGATTGTTGTTGTTGTTGTTGTTATTTAGGGTTGTTGTTGTTGTTGTTGTTGTTGTGGTTGTTGTTATTTAGGGTTCTTATTGTTGTTGTTGTTGTTGTTATTGTTGATGTTGTTGTTATTTTGGGTTGTCGTTGTTGTTGTTGTTTTTATTTAGGGTTGTTGTTGTTGTTGTTTAGGGTTGTTGTTGTTGTTATTGTTGTTGTTGTTTTTGTTGTTATTTAGGGTTGTTGTTGTTCCTGTTGTTGTTGTTATTTTGGGTTGTTGCTGTTGTTGTTTAGGGTTGTTATTGTTGTTGTTGTTGTTATTTAGGGTTGTTGTTTTATTTAGGGTTTTTGTTGTTGCTGTTGTTGTTATTTAGGGTTGT
>OX359289.1:57817303-57819803 GCA_947179395.2 Pulicaria dysenterica | reverse complement strand
TTTAGGGTTGTTGTTGTTATTATTGTTGCTGTTGTTGTTGTTGTCTTGTTGTTCTTGTTGTTATTTAGGGTGGTTGTTGTGGTTGTTGTTGTTGTTGTTTAGGGTGGTTGTTGTTATTGTTGTTGTTGTTATTTAGGGTGGTTGTTGTTGTTGTTGTTTATTGTTGTTGTTGTTGTTGTTGTTTAGGGTTGTTGTTGTTATTTAGGGTTGTTGTTGTTGTTGTTTTTGTTGTTTAGGGTTGTTGTTGTTGCTGTTGTTGTTATTTAGGGTTGTTGCTGTTGTTGTTATTTTGGGTTGTTGCTGTTGTTGTTGTTTAGGGTTGTTGTTGTTGTTATTTAGGGTTGTTGTTGTTGTTGTTGTTGTTATTTATGGTTGTTGTTGTTGTTATTTAGGGTTATTGTTGTTGTTGTTGTTGTTGTTATTTAGGGTTGTTGTTGTTTAGGGTTTAGGGTTTAGGGAAAGGTTTTGTTATTGTTGTTTTTGTTGTTGTTATTGTTATTTAGCGTTCTTGTTGTTGTTGTTGTTGTTTTTGTTTAGGGTTGTTGTTGTGTTGTTGTTGTTGTTTAGGGTTGTTGTTTTTGTTGTTGTTATTTAGGGTTGTTGTTGTTCTTATTATTTTTGTTGTTGTTGTTGTGCTTGTTGCTCTTGTTGTTATTTAGGGTTGTTGTTGTTGTTGTAATTGTTGTTTAGGATTGTTGTTGTTGTTGTTGTTGTTGTTATTTAGGGTTGTTGTTGTTGTTGTTGTTGTTGTTGTTATTTAGGGTTGTTATTGTTGTTGTTGTTGTTGTTATTTATGATGTTGTTGTTGTTTAGGGTTGTTGTTGTTGTTTTTGTTGTTATTTAGGGTTGTTGTTGTTGTTGTTGTTTAGGGTTGTTATTGTTGTTGTTGTTGTTATTTAGGGTTGTTGTTGTTGTTGTTGTTGTGGTTGTTGTTATTTAGGGTTCTTATTGTTGTTGTTGTTGTTGTTATTGTTGATGTTGTTGTTATTTAGGGTTGTCGTTGTTGTTGTTGTTTTTATTTAGGGTTGTTGTTGTTGTTGTTTAGGGTTGTTGTTGTTGTTATTGTTGTTGTTGTTTTTGTTGTTTTTGTTGTTATTTAGGGTTGTTGTTGTTGCTGTTGTTGTTGTTATTTTGGGTTGTTGCTGTTGTTGTTTAGGGTTGTTATTGTTGTTGTTGTTGTTATTTAGGGTTGTTGTTTTATTTAGGGTTATTGTTGTTGCTGTTGTTGTTGTTATTTAGGGTTGTTATTGTTTTTGTTGTTTTTTAGGGTTGTTGTTGTTATTTAGGGTTGTTATTGTTTTTGTTGTTTTTTAGGGTTGTTGTTGTTATTGTTGCAACTTGTTTTGGGTTTAGGGAAAAGTTTTGTTTTTGTTGTTGTTGTTATTGTTATTTAGGGTTCTTGTTGTTGTTGTTTAGGGTTGTTGTTGTTGTTGTTGTTGTTGTTGTTTAGGGTTGTTGTTGTTATTGTTGTTGTTGTTGTTTAAGGTTGTTGTTGTTGTTGTTATTTAGGGTTGTTGTTGTTGTTATTGTTGTTTAGGGTTGTTGTTGTTATTATTGTTGATGTTGTTGTTGTTGTGCTTGTTGTTCTTGTTGTTATTTAGGGTGGTTGTTGTGGTTGTTCTTGTTGTTGTTTAGGGTGGTTGTTGTTGTTGTTATTTAGGGTTGTTGTTGTTGTTGTAATTGTTGTTTAGGATTGTTGTTGTTGTTGTTGTTATTTAGGGTTGTTTAGGGTGGTTATTGTTGTTGTTGTGGTTGATGTTATTTAGGGTTGTTATTGTTGTTGTTGTTGTTGTTATTGTTGATGTTGTTGTTATTTAGGGTTGTCGTTGTTGTTGTTGTTTTTATTTAGGGTTGTTGTTGTTGTTGTTGTTATTTAGGGTTGTTGTTTTTTTTGGGGTTATTGTTGTTGCTGTTGTTGTTGTTATTTAGGGTTGTTATTGTTGTTGTTGTTTTTTAGGGTTATTGTTGTTGTTATTGTTCCAACTTGTTTTGGGTTTAGGGAAAAGTTTTGTTTTTGTTGTTGTTGTTATTGTTATTTAGGGCTCTTGTTGTTGTTGTTTAGGGTTGTTGTTGTTGTTGTTGTTTAGGGTTGTTGTTGTTGTTGTTGTTGTTTAAGGTTGTTGTTGTTGTTGTTTAGGGTTGTTGTTGTTGTTGTTGTTGTTTAAGGTTGTTGTTGTTGTTGTTTAGGGTTGTTGTTGTTGTTGTTGTTGTTGTTTAAGGTTGTTGTTGTTGTTGTTATTTAGGGTTGTTGTTGTTGTTATTGTTGTTTAGGGTTGTTGTTGTTATTATTGTTGATGTTGTTGTTGTTGTGCTTGTTGTTCTTGTTGTTATTTAGGGTGGTTGTTGTGGTTGTTGTTGTTGTTGTTGTTGTTGTTGTTGTTGTTGTTATTTAGGGTTGTTGTTGTTGTTGTTGTAATTGTTGTTTAGGATTGTTGTTGTTGTTGTTGTTATTTAGGGTTGTTGTTGTTGTTGTTGTTGTTGTGGTTGTTGTTATTTAGGG
>OX359289.1:57807303-57812303 GCA_947179395.2 Pulicaria dysenterica | reverse complement strand
TTATTTAGGGTTATTGTTGTTGTTGTTGTTGTTGTTATTTAGGGTTGTTGTTGTTTAGGGTTTAGGGTTTAGGGAAAGGTTTTGTTATTGTTGTTTTTGTTGTTGTTATTGTTATTTAGCGTTCTTGTTGTTGTTGTTGTTGTTTTTGTTTAGGGTTGTTGTTGTGTTGTTGTTGTTGTTTAGGGTTGTTGTTTTTGTTGTTGTTATTTAGGGTTGTTGTTGTTCTTATTATTTTTGTTGTTGTTGTTGTGCTTGTTGCTCTTGTTGTTATTTAGGGTTGTTGTTGTTGTTGTAATTGTTGTTTAGGATTGTTGTTGTTGTTGTTGTTGTTGTTATTTAGGGTTGTTGTTGTTGTTGTTGTTGTTGTTATTTAGGGTTGTTATTGTTGTTGTTGTTGTTGTTATTTATGATGTTGTTGTTGTTTAGGGTTGTTGTTGTTGTT
The DNA here is from genome assembly GCA_947179395.2 of Pulicaria dysenterica. Classification (NCBI taxonomy): domain Eukaryota; kingdom Viridiplantae; phylum Streptophyta; class Magnoliopsida; order Asterales; family Asteraceae; genus Pulicaria; species Pulicaria dysenterica. The sequence goes on along the minus strand of OX359289.1, from coordinate 57,811,861 downwards.
TTTGTTGTTATTTAGGGTTGTTGTTGTTGTTGTTGTTTAGGGTTGTTATTGTTGTTGTTGTTGTTATTTAGGGTTGTTGTTGTTGTTGTTGTTGTGGTTGTTGTTATTTAGGGTTCTTATTGTTGTTGTTGTTGTTGTTATTGTTGATGTTGTTGTTATTTAGGGTTGTCGTTGTTGTTGTTGTTTTTATTTAGGGTTGTTGTTGTTGTTGTTTAGGGTTGTTGTTGTTGTTATTGTTGTTGTTGTTTTTGTTGTTTTTGTTGTTATTTAGGGTTGTTGTTGTTGCTGTTGTTGTTGTTATTTTGGGTTGTTGCTGTTGTTGTTTAGGGTTGTTATTGTTGTTGTTGTTGTTATTTAGGGTTGTTGTTTTATTTAGGGTTATTGTTGTTGCTGTTGTTGTTGTTATTTAGGGTTGTTATTGTTTTTGTTGTTTTTTAGGGTTGTTGTTGTTATTTAGGGTTGTTATTGTTTTTGTTGTTTTTTAGGGTTGTTGTTGTTATTGTTGCAACTTGTTTTGGGTTTAGGGAAAAGTTTTGTTTTTGTTGTTGTTGTTATTGTTATTTAGGGTTCTTGTTGTTGTTGTTTAGGGTTGTTGTTGTTGTTGTTGTTGTTGTTGTTTAGGGTTGTTGTTATTGTTGTTGTTGTTGTTTAAGGTTGTTGTTGTTGTTGTTATTTAGGGTTGTTGTTGTTGTTATTGTTGTTTAGGGTTGTTGTTGTTATTATTGTTGATGTTGTTGTTGTTGTGCTTGTTGTTCTTGTTGTTATTTAGGGTGGTTGTTGTGGTTGTTCTTGTTGTTGTTTAGGGTGGTTGTTGTTGTTGTTATTTAGGGTTGTTGTTGTTGTTGTAATTGTTGTTTAGGATTGTTGTTGTTGTTGTTGTTATTTAGGGTTGTTGTTGTTGTTGTTGTTGTTGTGGTTGATGTTATTTAGGGTTGTTATTGTTGTTGTTGTTGTTGTTATTGTTGATGTTGTTGTTATTTAGGGTTGTCGTTGTTGTTGTTGTTTTTATTTAGGGTTGTTGTTGTTGTTGTTGTTATTTAGGGTTGTTGTTTTATTTGGGGTTATTGTTGTTGCTGTTGTTGTTGTTATTTAGGGTTGTTATTGTTGTTGTTGTTTTTTAGGGTTATTGTTGTTGTTATTGTTGCAACTTGTTTTGGGTTTAGGGAAAAGTTTTGTTTTTGTTGTTGTTGTTATTGTTATTTAGGGCTCTTGTTGTTGTTGTTTAGGGTTGTTGTTGTTGTTGTTGTTTAGGGTTGTTGTTGTTGTTGTTGTTGTTTAAGGTTGTTGTTGTTGTTGTTTAGGGTTGTTGTTGTTGTTGTTGTTGTTTAAGGTTGTTGTTGTTGTTGTTTAGGGTTGTTGTTGTTGTTGTTGTTGTTGTTGTTGTTGTTATTTAGGGTTGTTGTTGTTGTTATTGTTGTTTAGGGTTGTTGTTGTTATTATTGTTGATGTTGTTGTTGTTGTGCTTGTTGTTCTTGTTGTTATTTAGGGTGGTTGTTGTTGTTGTTGTTGTTGTTGTTGTTGTTGTTGTTGTTGTTGTTATTTAGGGTTGTTGTTGTTGTTGTTGTAATTGTTGTTTAGGATTGTTGTTGTTGTTGTTGTTATTTAGGGTTGTTGTTGTTGTTGTTGTTGTTGTGGTTGTTGTTATTTAGGGTTCTTATTGTTGTTGTTATTGTTGATGTTGTTGTTATTTAGGGTTGTCGTTGTTGTTGTTGTTTTTATTTAAGGTTGTTGTTGTTGTTGTTGTTGTTTTTTTGGGTTGTTGTTTTATTTAGGGTTATTGTTGTTGCTGTTGTTGTTGTTTAGGGTTGTTGTTGTTGTTATTTAGGGTTGTTGTTGTTGTTGTTGTTGTTATTTAGGGTTGTTGTTGTTGTTATTTAGGGTTATTGTTGTTGTTGTTGTTTAGGGTTGTTGTTGTTATTTAGGGTTGTTGTTGTTGTTTAAGGTTGTTGTTGTTGTTGTTATTTAGGGTTGTTGTTGTTGTTATTGTTATTTAGGGTTGTTGTTGTTATTATTGTTGATGTTGTTGTTGTTGTGCTTGTTGTTCTTGTTGTTATTTAGGGTGGTTGTTGTGGTTGTTCTTGTTGTTGTTTAGGGTGGTTGTTGTTGTTGTTATTTAGGGTTGTTGTTGTTGTTGTAATTGTTGTTTAGGATTGTTGTTGTTGTTGTTGTTATTTAGGGTTGTTGTTGTTGTTGTTGTTGTTGTGGTTGATGTTATTTAGGGTTGTTATTGTTGTTGTTGTTGTTGTTATTGTTGATGTTGTTGTTATTTAGGGTTGTCGTTGTTGTTGTTGTTTTTATTTAGGGTTGTTGTTGTTGTTGTTGTTATTTAGGGTTGTTGTTTTATTTGGGGTTATTGTTGTTGCTGTTGTTGTTGTTATTTAGGGTTGTTATTGTTGTTGTTGTTTTTTAGGGTTGTTGTTGTTGTTATTGTTGCAACTTGTTTTGGGTTTAGGGAAAAGTTTTGTTTTTGTTGTTGTTGTTATTGTTATTTAGGGTTCTTGTTGTTGTTGTTTAGGGTTGTTGTTGTTGTTGTTGTTTAGGGTTGTTGTTGTTGTTGTTGTTTAAGGTTGTTGTTGTTGTTGTTTAGGGTTGTTGTTGTTGTTGTTGTTGTTTAAGGTTGTTGTTGTTGTTGTTATTTAGGGTTGTTGTTGTTGTTATTGTTGTTATTGTTGTTTAGGGTTGTTGTTGTTATTATTGTTGATGTTGTTGTTGTTGTGCTTGTTGTTCTTGTTGTTATTTAGGGTGGTTGTTGTGGTTGTTCTTGTTGTTGTTTAGGGTTGTTGTTGTTGTTGTTGTTGTTGTTGTTGTTATTTAGGGTTGTTGTTGTTGTTGTTGTAATTGTTGTTTAGGATTGTTGTTGTTGTTGTTGTTATTTAGGGTTGTTGTTGTTGTTGTTGTTGTGGTTGTTGTTATTTAGGGTTGTTATTGTTGTTGTTATTGTTGTTGTTGTTGTTATTTAGGGTTGTCGTTGTTGTTGTTGTTTTTATTTAGGGTTGTTGTTGTTGTTGTTGTTGTTATTTAGGGTTGTTGTTTTATTTAGGGTTATTGTTGTTGCTGTTGTTGTTGTTTAGGGTTGTTGTTGTTGTTATTTAGGGTTGTTGTTGTTGTTGTTGTTGTTATTTAGGGTTGTTGTTGTTGTTATTTAGGGTTATTGTTGTTGTTGTTGTTTAGGGTTGTTGTTGTTCTTGTCGTTATTTAGGGTTGTTGTTGTTGTTTAAGGTTGTTGTTGTTGTTGTTATTTAGGGTTGTTGTTGTTGTTATTGTTGTTTAGGGTTGTTGTTGTTATTATTGTTGATGTTGTTGTTGTTGTGCTTGTTGTTCTTGTTGTTATTTAGGGTGGTTGTTGTGGTTGTTCTTGTTGTTGTTAAGGGTTGTTGTTGTTGTTGTTATTTAGGGTTGTTGTTGTTGTTGTAATTGTTGTTTAGGAATGTTGTTGTTGTTGTTGTTATTTAGGGTTGTTGTTATTGTTGTTGTTGTTGTGGTTGATGTTATTTAGGGTTGTTATTGTTGTTGTTGTTGTTGTTATTGTTGATGTTGTTGTTATTTAGGGTTGTCGTTGTTGTTGTTGTTTTTATTTAGGGTTGTTGTTGTTGTTGTTGTTATTTAGGGTTGTTGTTTTATTTGGGGTTATTGTTGTTGTTCTTGTTGTTGTTATTTAGGGTTGTTATTGTTGTTGTTGTTTTTTAGGGTTGTTGTTGTTGTTATTGTTGCAACTTGTTTTGGGTTTAGGGAAAAGTTTTGTTTTTGTTGTTGTTGTTATTGTTATTTAGGGTTCTTGTTGTTGTTGTTTAGGGTTGTTGTTGTTGTTGTTGTTTAGGGTTGTTGTTGTTGTTGTTGTTTAAGGTTGTTGTTGTTGTTGTTTAGGGTTGTTGTTGTTGTTGTTGTTGTTTAAGGTTGTTGTTGTTGTTGTTATTTAGGGTTGTTGTTGTTGTTATTGTTGTTATTGTTGTTTAGGGTTGTTGTTGTTATTATTGTTGATGTTGTTGTTGTTGTGCTTGTTGTTCTTGTTGTTATTTAGGGTGGTTGTTGTGGTTGTTCTTGTTGTTGTTTAGGGTTGTTGTTGTTGTTGTTGTTGTTGTTGTTGTTTAGGGTTGTTGTTGTTGTTGTTGTAATTGTTGTTTAGGATTGTTGTTGTTGTTGTTGTTATTTAGGGTTGTTGTTGTTGTTGTTGTTGTGGTTGTTGTTATTTAGGGTTCTTATTGTTGTTGTTATTGTTGATGTTGTTGTTATTTAGGGTTGTCGTTGTTGTTGTTGTTTTTATTTAGGGTTGTTGTTGTTGTTGTTGTTGTTATTTAGGGTTGTTGTTTTATTTAGGGTTATTGTTGTTGCTGTTGTTGTTGTTTAGGGTTGTTGTTGTTGTTATTTAGGGTTGTTGTTGTTGTTGTTGTTGTTATTTAGGGTTGTTGTTGTTGTTATTTAGGGTTATTGTTGTTGTTGTTGTTTAGGGTTGTTGTTGTTATTTAGGGTTGTTGTTGTTGTTTAAGGTTGTTGTTGTTGTTGTTATTTAGGGTTGTTGTTGTTGTTATTGTTGTTTAGGGTTGTTGTTGTTATTATTGTT
>OX359289.1:57792303-57794803 GCA_947179395.2 Pulicaria dysenterica | reverse complement strand
TGTTGTTATTTAAGGTTGTCGTTGTTGTTGTTGTTTTTATTTAGGGTTGTTGTTGTTGTTGTTGTTGTTATTTAGGGTTGTTGTTTTATTTAGGGTTATTGTTGTTGCTGTTGTTGTTGTTTAGGGTTGTTGTTGTTGTTATTTAGGGTTGTTGTTGTTGTTGTTGTTGTTATTTAGGGTTGTTGTTGTTGTTATTTAGGGTTATTGTTGTTGTTGTTGTTTAGGGTTGTTGTTGTTATTTAGGGTTGTTGTTGTTGTTTAGGGTTGTTGTTGTTGTTGTTATTTAGGGTTGTTGTTGTTGTTATTGTTGTTTAGGGTTGTTGTTGTTATTATTGTTGATGTTGTTGTTGTTGTGCTTGTTGTTCTTGTTGTTATTTAGGGTGGTTGTTGTGGTTGTTCTTGTTGTTGTTAAGGGTGGTTGTTGTTGTTGTTATTTAGGGTTGTTGTTGTTGTTGTAATTGTTGTTTAGGAATGTTGTTGTTGTTGTTGTTATTTAGGGTTGTTGTTATTGTTGTTGTTGTTGTGGTTGATGTTATTTAGGGTTGTTATTGTTGTTGTTGTTGTTGTTATTGTTGATGTTGTTGTTATTTAGGGTTGTCGTTGTTGTTGTTGTTTTTATTTAGGGTTGTTGTTGTTGTTGTTGTTATTTAGGGTTGTTGTTTTATTTGGGGGTATTGTTGTTGCTGTTGTTGTTGTTATTTAGGGTTGTTATTGTTGTTGTTGTTTTTTAGGGTTGTTGTTGTTGTTATTGTTGCAACTTGTTTTGGGTTTAGGGAAAAGTTTTGTTTTTGTTGTTGTTGTTATTGTTATTTAGGGTTCTTGTTGTTGTTGTTTAGGGTTGTTGTTGTTGTTGTTGTTTAGGGTTGTTGTTGTTGTTGTTGTTGTTGTTTAAGGTTGTTGTTGTTGTTGTTTAGGGTTGTTGTTGTTGTTGTTGTTTAAGGTTGTTGTTGTTGTTGTTTAGGGTTGTTGTTGTTGTTGTTGTTGTTGTTGTTGTTGTTTAGGGTTGTTGTTGTTGTTGTTATTTAGGGTTGTTGTTGTTGTTATTGTTGTTTAGGGTTGTTGTTGTTATTATTTTTGATGTTGTTGTTGTTGTGCTTGTTGTTCTTGTTGTTATTTAGGGTGGTTGTTGTGGTTGTTGTTGTTGTTGTTTAGGGTGGTTGTTGTTGTTGTTGTTGTTGTTGTTATTTAGGGTTGTTGTTGTTGTTGTTGTAATTGTTGTTTAGGATTGTTGTTGTTGTTGTTGTTATTTAGGGTTGTTGTTGTTGTTGTTGTTGTTGTGGTTGTTGTTATTTAGGGTTCTTATTGTTGTTGTTATTGTTGATGTTGTTGTTATTTAGGGTTGTCGTTGTTGTTGTTGTTTTTATTTAGGGTTGTTGTTGTTGTTGTTTAGGGTTGTTGTTGTTGTTATTGTTGTTGTTGTTTTTGTTGTTATTTAGGGTTGTTGTTGTTGCTGTTGTTGTTGTTATTTTGGGTTGTTGCTGTTGTTGTTTAGGGTTGTTATTGTTGTTGTTGTTGTTGTTTAGGGTTGTTGTTTTATTTAGGGTTATTGTTGTTGTTGTTGTTGTTATTTAGGGTTGTTGTTGTTGTTGTTGTTATTTAGGGTTGTTGTTGTTGTTATTGTTGCAACTTGTTTAGGGTTTAGGGAAAAGTTTTGTTGTTGGTGTTGTTGTTATTGTTATTTAGGGTTCTGGTTGTTGTTGTTTAGGGTTGTTGTGGTTGTAGTTGTTGTTGTTGTTTAGGGTTGTTGTTGTTGTTGTTGTTGTTTAAGGTTGTTGTAGTTGTTGTTGTTTAGGGTTGTTGTTGTTGTTGTTTAAGGGTGTTGTTGTTGTAATTGTTGTTTAGGGTTGTTGTTGTTGTTGTTCTTTAGGGTTGTTGTTGTTATTATTGTTGATGTTGTCGTTGTTGTCTTGTTGTTCTTGTTGTTATTTAGGGTGGTTGTTGTGGTTGTTGTTGTTGTTGTTTAGGGTGGTTGTTGTTATTGTTGTTGTTGTTATTTAGGGTGGTTGTTGTTGTTGTTGTTGTTATTGTTGTTGTTGTTGTTGTTTAGGGTTGTTGTTGTTATTTAGGGTTGTTGTTGTTGTTGTTTTTGTTGTTTAGGGTTGTTGTTGTTGCTGTTGTTGTTATTTAGGGTTGTTGCTGTTGTTGTTATTTTGGGTTGTTGCTGTTGTTGTTGTTTAGGGTTGTTGTTGTTGTTATTTAGGGTTGTTGTTTTATTTAGGGTTATTGTTGTTGCTGTTGTTGTTGTTATTTAGGGTTGTTATTGTTGTTGTTGTTTTTTAGGGTTGTTGTTGTTGTTATTGTTGCAACTTGTTTTGGGTTTAGGGAAAAGTTTTGTTTTTGTTGTTGTTGTTATTGTTATTTAGGGCTCTTGTTGTTGTTGTTTAGGGTTGTTGTTGTTGTTGTTGTTGTTTAAGGTTGTTGTTGTTGTTGTTTAGGGTTGTTGTTGTTGTTGTTGTTGTTTAAGGTTGTTGTTGTTGTTGTTTAGGGTTGTTGTTGTTGT
>OX359289.1:57777303-57787303 GCA_947179395.2 Pulicaria dysenterica | reverse complement strand
GTTGTTATTTAGGGTTGTTGTTGTTGTTGTTGTTGTTGTTATTTAGGGTTGTTGTTGTTTAGGGTTTAGGGTTTAGGGAAAGGTTTTGTTATTGTTGTTGTTGTTGTTGTTATTGTTATTTAGCGTTCTTGTTGTTGTTGTTGTTGTTTTTGTTTAGGGTTGTTGTTGTGTTGTTGTTGTTGTTTAGGGTTGTTGTTTTTGTTGTTGTTATTTAGGGTTGTTGTTGTTCTTATTATTTTTGTTGTTGTTGTTGTGCTTGTTGCTCTTGTTGTTATTTAGGGTTGTTGTTGTTGTTGTAATTGTTGTTTAGGATTGTTGTTGTTGTTGTTGTTGTTGTTATTTAGGGTTGTTGTTGTTGTTGTTGTTGTTGTTGTTATTTAGGGTTGTTATTGTTGTTGTTGTTATTTATGATGTTGTTGTTGTTTAGGGTTGTTGTTGTTGTTTTTGTTGTTATTTAGGGTTGTTGTTGTTGCTGTTGTTGTTGTTATTTTGGGTTGTTGCTGTTGTTGTTGTTTAAGGTTGTTATTGTTGTTGTTGTTGTTATTTAGGGTTGTTGTTGTTGTTGTTGTTATTTAGGGTTGTTGTTTTATTTAGGGTTATTGTTGTTGCTGTTGTTGTTGTTATTTAGGGTTGTTATTGTTGTTGTTGTTTTTTATGGTTGTTGTTGTTGTTATTGTTGCAACTTGTTTTGGGTTTAGGGAAAAGTTTTGTTTTTGTTGTTGTTGTTATTGTTATTTAGGGTTCTTGTTGTTGTTGTTTAGGGTTGTTGTTGTTGTTGTTGTTTAGGGTTGTTGTTGTTGTTGTTGTTGTTTAAGGTTGTTGTTGTTGTTGTTTAGGGTTGTTGTTGTTGTTGTTGTTGTTGTTTAAGGTTGTTGTTGTTGTTGTTATTTAGGGTTGATGTTGTTGTTATTGTTGTTTAGGGTTTTTGTTGTTATTATTGTTGATGTTGTTGTTGTTGTGCTTGTTGTTCTTGTTGTTATTTAGGGTGGTTGTTGTTGTTGTTGTTTATTGTTGTTGTTGTTGTTGTTGTTTAGGGTTGTTGTTGTTATTTAGGGTTGTTGTTGTTGTTGTTTTTGTTGTTTAGGGTTGTTGTTGTTGCTGTTGTTGTTATTTAGGGTTGTTGCTGTTGTTGTTATTTTGGGTTGTTGCTGTTGTTGTTGTTTAGGGTTGTTGTTGTTGTTATTTAGGGTTGTTGTTGTTGTTGTTGTTGTTGTTATTTATGGTTGTTGTTGTTGTTATTTAGGGTTGTTGTTGTTGTTGTTGTTGTTGTTATTTAGGGTTGTTGTTGTTTAGGGTTTAGGGTTTAGGGAAAGGTTTTGTTATTGTTGTTGTTGTTGTTGTTATTGTTATTTAGCGTTCTTGTTGTTGTTGTTGTTGTTTTTGTTTAGGGTTGTTGTTGTGTTGTTGTTGTTGTTTAGGGTTGTTGTTTTTGTTGTTGTTATTTAGGGTTGTTGTTGTTCTTATTATTTTTGTTGTTGTTGTTGTGCTTGTTGCTCTTGTTGTTATTTAGGGTTGTTGTTGTTGTTGTAATTGTTGTTTAGGATTGTTGTTGTTGTTGTTGTTGTTGTTATTTAGGGTTGTTGTTGTTGTTGTTGTTGTTGTTGTTATTTAGGGTTGTTATTGTTGTTGTTGTTGTTGTTATTTATGATGTTGTTGTTGTTTCGGGTTGTTGTTGTTGTTTTTGTTGTTATTTAGGGTTGTTGTTGTTGCTGTTGTTGTTGTTATTTTGGGTTGTTGCTGTTGTTGTTGTTTAAGGTTGTTATTGTTGTTGTTGTTGTTATTTAGGGTTGTTGTTGTTGTTGTTGTTATTTAGGGTTGTTGTTTTATTTAGGGTTATTGTTGTTGCTGTTGTTGTTGTTATTTAGGGTTGTTATTGTTTTTGTTGTTTTTTAGGGTTGTTGTTGTTGTTATTGTTGCAACTTGTTTTAGGTTTAGGGAAAAGTTTTGTTTTTGTTGTTGTTGTTATTGTTATTTAGGGTTCTTGTTGTTGTTGTTTAGGGTTGTTGTTGTTGTTGTTGTTTAGGGTTGTTGTTGTTGTTTAAGGTTGTTGTTGTTGTTGTTGTTGTTGTTGTTGTTGTTTAGGGTTGTTGTTGTTGTTGTTGTTTAGGGTTGTTGTTGTTGTTATTGTTGTTTAGGGTTGTTGTTGTTATTATTGTTGATGTTGTTGTTGTTGTGCTTGTTGTTCTTGTTGTTATTTAGGGTGGTTGTTGTGGTTGTTCTTGTTGTTGTTTAGGGTGGTTGTTGTTGTTGTTGTTGTTGTTGTTATTTAGGGTTGTTGTTGTTGTTGTAATTGTTGTTTTGGATTGTTGTTGTTGTTGTTGTTATTTAGGGTTGTTGTTGTTGTTGTTGTTGTTGTGGTTGTTGTTATTTAGGGTTGTTATTGTTGTTGTTGTTGTTGTTATTGTTGATGTTGTTGTTATTTAGGGTTGTCGTTGTTGTTGTTGTTTTTATTTAGGGTTGTTGTTGTTGTTGTTGTTGTTATTTAGGGTTGTTGTTTTATTTAGGGTTATTGTTGTTGCTGTTGTTGTTGTTATTTAGGGTTGTTATTGTTGTTGTTGTTTTTTAGGGTTGTTGTTGTTGTTATTGTTGCAACTTGTTTTGGGTTTAGGGAAAAGTTTTGTTTTTGTTGTTGTTGTTATTGTTATTTAGGGTTCTTGTTGTTGTTGTTTAGGGTTGTTGTTGTTGTTGTTGTTGTTTAGGGTTGTTGTTGTTGTTGTTGTTGTTTAAGGTTGTTGTTGTTGTTGTTTAGGGTTGTTGTTGTTTAAGGTTGTTGTTGTTGTTGTTATTTAGGGTTGTTGTTGTTGTTGTTGTTGTTTAGGGTTTTTGTTGTTATTATTGTTGATGTTGTTGTTGTTGTGCTTGTTGTTCTTGTTGTTATTTAGGGTGGTTGTTGTTGTTGTTGTTTAGGGTTGTTGTTGTTGTTGTTGTTTAGGGTTGTTGTTGTTATTTAGGGTTGTTGTTGTTGTTGTTTTTGTTGTTTAGGGTTGTTGTTGTTGCTGTTGTTGTTATTTAGGGTTGTTGCTGTTGTTGTTATTTTGGGTTGTTGCTGTTGTTGTTGTTTAGGGTTGTTGTTGTTGTTATTTAGGGTTGTTGTTGTTGTTGTTGTTGTTGTTATTTATGGTTGTTGTTGTTGTTATTTAGGGTTGTTGTTGTTGTTGTTGTTGTTGTTATTTAGGGTTGTTGTTGTTTAGGGTTTAGGGTTTAGGGAAAGGTTTTGTTATTGTTGTTGTTGTTGTTGTTATTGTTATTTAGCGTTCTTGTTGTTGTTGTTGTTGTTTTTGTTTAGGGTTGTTGTTGTGTTGTTGTTGTTGTTTAGGGTTGTTGTTTTTGTTGTTGTTATTTAGGGTTGTTGTTGTTCTTATTATTTTTGTTGTTGTTGTTGTGCTTGTTGCTCTTGTTGTTATTTAGGGTTGTTGTTGTTGTTGTAATTGTTGTTTAGGATTGTTGTTGTTGTTGTTGTTGTTGTTATTTAGGGTTGTTGTTGTTGTTGTTGTTGTTGTTGTTATTTAGGGTTGTTATTGTTGTTGTTGTTGTTATTTATGATGTTGTTGTTGTTTAGGGTTGTTGTTGTTGTTTTTGTTGTTATTTAGGGTTGTTGTTGTTGCTGTTGTTGTTGTTATTTTGGGTTGTTGCTGTTGTTGTTGTTTAGGGTTGTTATTGTTGTTGTTGTTGTTATTTAGGGTTGTTGTTGTTGTTGTTGTTATTTAGGGTTGTTGTTTTATTTAGGGTTATTGTTGTTGCTGTTGTTGTTGTTATTTAGGGTTGTTGTTGTTGTTGTTGTTTTTTATGGTTGTTGTTGTTGTTATTGTTGCAACTTGTTTTGGGTTTAGGGAAAAGTTTTGTTTTTGTTGTTGTTGTTATTGTTATTTAGGGTTCTTGTTGTTGTTGTTTAGGGTTGTTGTTGTTGTTGTTGTTTAGGGTTGTTGTTGTTGTTGTTGTTGTTTAAGGTTGTTGTTGTTGTTGTTTAGGGTTGTTGTTGTTGTTGTTGTTGTTGTTTAAGGTTGTTGTTGTTGTTGTTATTTAGGGTTGTTGTTGTTGTTATTGTTGTTTAGGGTTTTTGTTGTTATTATTGTTGATGTTATTGTTGTTGTGCTTGTTGTTCTTGTTGTTATTTAGGGTGGTTGTTGTTGTTGTTGTTTATTGTTGTTGTTGTTGTTGTTGTTTAGGGTTGTTGTTGTTATTTAGGGTTGTTGTTGTTGTTGTTTTTGTTGTTTAGGGTTGTTGTTGTTGCTGTTGTTGTTATTTAGGGTTGTTGCTGTTGTTGTTATTTTGGGTTGTTGCTGTTGTTGTTGTTTAGGGTTGTTGTTGTTGTTATTTAGGGTTGTTGTTGTTGTTGTTGTTGTTGTTATTTATGGTTGTTGTTGTTGTTATTTAGGGTTGTTGTTGTTGTTGTTGTTGTTGTTATTTAGGGTTGTTGTTGTTTAGGGTTTAGGGTTTAGGGAAAGGTTTTGTTATTGTTGTTGTTGTTGTTGTTATTGTTATTTAGCGTTCTTGTTGTTGTTGTTGTTGTTTTTGTTTAGGGTTGTTGTTGTGTTGTTGTTGTTGTTTAGGGTTGTTGTTTTTGTTGTTGTTATTTAGGGTTGTTGTTGTTCTTATTATTTTTGTTGTTGTTGTTGTGCTTGTTGCTCTTGTTGTTATTTAGGGTTGTTGTTGTTGTTGTAATTGTTGTTTAGGATTGTTGTTGTTGTTGTTGTTGTTGTTATTTAGGGTTGTTGTTGTTGTTGTTGTTGTTGTTGTTATTTAGGGTTGTTATTGTTGTTGTTGTTGTTGTTATTTATGATGTTGTTGTTGTTTAGGGTTGTTGTTGTTGTTTTTGTTGTTATTTAGGGTTGTTGTTGTTGCTGTTGTTGTTGTTATTTTGGGTTGTTGCTGTTGTTGTTGTTTAAGGTTGTTATTGTTGTTGTTGTTGTTATTTAGGGTTGTTGTTGTTGTTGTTGTTATTTAGGGTTGTTGTTTTATTTAGGGTTATTGTTGTTGCTGTTGTTGTTGTTATTTAGGGTTGTTATTGTTTTTGTTGTTTTTTAGGGTTGTTGTTGTTGTTATTGTTGCAACTTGTTTTAGGTTTAGGGAAAAGTTTTGTTTTTGTTGTTGTTGTTATTGTTATTTAGGATTGTTGTTGTTGTTGTTGTTGTTTAAGGTTGTTGTTGTTGTTGTTGTTTAGGGTTGTTGTTGTTGTTTAAGGTTGTTGTTGTTGTTGTTGTTGTTGTTGTTGTTGTTTAGGTTTGTTGTTGTTGTTGTTATTTAGGGTTGTTGTTGTTGTTATTGTTGTTTAGGGTTGTTGTTGTTATTATTGTTGATGTTGTTGTTGTTGTGCTTGTTGTTCTTGTTGTTATTTAGGGTGGTTGTTGTGGTTGTTCTTGTTGTTGTTTAGGGTGGTTGTTGTTGTTGTTGTTGTTGTTGTTATTTAGGGTTGTTGTTGTTGTTGTAATTGTTGTTTTGGATTGTTGTTGTTGTTGTTGTTATTTAGGGTTGTTGTTGTTGTTGTTGTTGTTGTGGTTGTTGTTATTTAGGGTTGTTATTGTTGTTGTTGTTGTTGTTATTGTTGATGTTGTTGTTATTTAGGGTTGTCGTTGTTGTTGTTGTTTTTATTTAGGGTTGTTGTTGTTGTTGTTGTTATTTAGGGTTGTTGTTTTATTTAGGGTTATTGTTGTTGCTGTTGTTGTTGTTATTTAGGGTTGTTATTGTTGTTGTTGTTTTTTAGGGTTGTTGTTGTTGTTATTGTTGCAACTTGTTTTGGGTTTAGGGAAAAGTTTTGTTTTTGTTGTTGTTGTTATTGTTATTTAGGGTTCTTGTTGTTGTTGTTTAGGGTTGTTGTTGTTGTTGTTGTTGTTTAGGGTTGTTGTTGTTGTTGTTGTTGTTTAAGGTTGTTGTTGTTGTTGTTTAGGGTTGTTGTTGTTTAAGGTTGTTGTTGTTGTTGTTATTTAGGGTTGTTGTTGTTGTTATTGTTGTTTAGGGTTTTTGTTGTTATTATTGTTGATGTTGTTGTTGTTGTGCTTGTTGTTCTTGTTGTTATTTAGGGTGGTTGTTGTTGTTGTTGTTTATTGTTGTTGTTGTTGTTGTTGTTTAGGGTTGTTGTTGTTATTTAGGGTTGTTGTTGTTGTTGTTTTTGTTGTTTAGGGTTGTTGTTGTTGCTGTTGTTGTTATTTAGGGTTGTTGCTGTTGTTGTTATTTTGGGTTGTTGTTGTTGTTGTTGTTTAGGGTTGTTGTTGTTGTTATTTAGGGTTGTTGTTGTTGTTGTTGTTGTTGTTATTTATGGTTGTTGTTGTTGTTATTTAGGGTTATTGTTGTTGTTGTTGTTGTTGTTATTTAGGGTTGTTGTTGTTTAGGGTTTAGGGTTTAGGGAAAGGTTTTGTTATTGTTGTTGTTGTTGTTGTTATTGTTATTTAGCGTTCTTGTTGTTGTTGTTGTTGTTTTTGTTTAGGGTTGTTGTTGTGTTGTTGTTGTTGTTTAGGGTTGTTGTTTTTGTTGTTGTTATTTAGGGTTGTTGTTGTTCTTATTATTTTTGTTGTTGTTGTTGTGCTTGTTGCTCTTGTTGTTATTTAGGGTTGTTGTTGTTGTTGTAATTGTTGTTTAGGATTGTTGTTGTTGTTGTTGTTGTTGTTATTTAGGGTTGTTGTTGTTGTTGTTGTTGTTGTTGTTATTTAGGGTTGTTATTGTTGTTGTTGTTGTTATTTATGATGTTGTTGTTGTTTAGGGTTGTTGTTGTTGTTTTTGTTGTTATTTAGGGTTGTTGTTGTTGCTGTTGTTGTTGTTATTTTGGGTTGTTGCTGTTGTTGTTGTTTAAGGTTGTTATTGTTGTTGTTGTTGTTATTTAGGGTTGTTGTTGTTGTTGTTGTTATTTAGGGTTGTTGTTTTATTTAGGGTTATTGTTGTTGCTGTTGTTGTTGTTATTTAGGGTTGTTATTGTTGTTGTTGTTTTTTATGGTTGTTGTTGTTGTTATTGTTGCAACTTGTTTTGGGTTTAGGGAAAAGTTTTGTTTTTGTTGTTGTTGTTATTGTTATTTAGGGTTCTTGTTGTTGTTGTTTAGGGTTGTTGTTGTTGTTGTTGTTTAGGGTTGTTGTTGTTGTTGTTGTTGTTTAAGGTTGTTGTTGTTGTTGTTTAGGGTTGTTGTTGTTGTTGTTGTTGTTGTTTAAGGTTGTTGTTGTTGTTGTTATTTAGGGTTGTTGTTGTTGTTATTGTTGTTTAGGGTTTTTGTTGTTATTATTGTTGATGTTATTGTTGTTGTGCTTGTTGTTCTTGTTGTTATTTAGGGTGGTTGTTGTTGTTGTTGTTTATTGTTGTTGTTGTTGTTGTTGTTTAGGGTTGTTGTTGTTATTTAGGGTTGTTGTTGTTGTTGTTTTTGTTGTTTAGGGTTGTTGTTGTTGCTGTTGTTGTTATTTAGGGTTGTTGCTGTTGTTGTTATTTTGGGTTGTTGCTGTTGTTGTTGTTTAGGGTTGTTGTTGTTGTTGTTTAGGGTTGTTGTTGTTGTTGTTGTTGTTGTTATTTATGGTTGTTGTTGTTGTTATTTAGGGTTATTGTTGTTGTTGTTGTTGTTGTTATTTAGGGTTGTTGTTGTTTAGGGTTTAGGGTTTAGGGAAAGGTTTTGTTATTGTTGTTGTTGTTGTTGTTATTGTTATTTAGCGTTCTTGTTGTTGTTGTTGTTGTTTTTGTTTAGGGTTGTTGTTGTGTTGTTGTTGTTGTTTAGGGTTGTTGTTGTTGTTGTTGTTATTTAGGGTTGTTGTTGTTCTTATTATTTTTGTTGTTGTTGTTGTGCTTGTTGCTCTTGTTGTTATTTAGGGTTGTTGTTGTTGTTGTAATTGTTGTTTAGGATTGTTGTTGTTGTTGTTGTTGTTGTTATTTAGGGTTGTTGTTGTTGTTGTTGTTGTTGTTGTTATTTAGGGTTGTTATTGTTGTTGTTGTTGTTGTTATTTATGATGTTGTTGTTGTTTAGGGTTGTTGTTGTTGTTTTTGTTGTTATTTAGGGTTGTTGTTGTTGCTGTTGTTGTTGTTATTTTGGGTTGTTGCTGTTGTTGTTGTTTAAGGTTGTTATTGTTGTTGTTGTTGTTATTTAGGGTTGTTGTTGTTGTTGTTGTTATTTAGGGTTGTTGTTTTATTTAGGGTTATTGTTGTTGCTGTTGTTGTTGTTATTTAGGGTTGTTATTGTTTTTGTTGTTTTTTAGGGTTGTTGTTGTTGTTATTGTTGCAACTTGTTTTAGGTTTAGGGAAAAGTTTTGTTTTTGTTGTTGTTGTTATTGTTATTTAGGGTTGTTGTTGTTGTTGTTTAGGGTTGTTGTTGTTGTTGTTGTTTAGGGTTGTTGTTGTTGTTTAAGGTTGTTGTTGTTGTTGTTGTTGTTGTTGTTGTTGTTTAAGGTTGTTGTTGTTGTTGTTATTTAGGGTTGTTGTTGTTGTTATTGTTGTTTAGGGTTGTTGTTGTTATTATTGTTGATGTTGTTGTTGTTGTGCTTGTTGTTGTTGTTGTTATTTAGGGTGGTTGTTGTGGTTGTTCTTGTTGTTGTTTAGGGTGGTTGTTGTTGTTGTTGTTGTTGTTGTTATTTAGGGTTGTTGTTGTTGTTGTAATTAAGGGTTGTTGTTTTTTGTTGTTGTTGTTGTTATTTAGGGTTGTTGTTGTTGTTGTTGTTGTTGTGGTTGTTGTTATTTAGGGTTGTTATTGTTGTTGTTGTTGTTGTTATTGTTGATGTTGTTGTTATTTAGGGTTGTCGTTGTTGTTGTTGTTTTTATTTAGGGTTGTTGTTGTTGTTGTTGTTATTTAGGGTTGTTGTTTTATTTAGGGTTATTGTTGTTGCTGTTGTTGTTGTTATTTAGGGTTGTTATTGTTGTTGTTGTTTTTTAGGGTTGTTGTTGTTGTTATTGTTGCAACTTGTTTTGGGTTTAGGGAAAAGTTTTGTTTTTGTTGTTGTTGTTATTGTTATTTAGGGTTCTTGTTGTTGTTGTTTAGGGTTGTTGTTGTTGTTGTTGTTTAGGGTTGTTGTTGTTGTTGTTGTTGTTTAAGGTTGTTGTTGTTGTTGTTTAGAGTTGTTGTTTTTGTTGTTGTTATTTAGGGTTGTTGTTGTTCTTGTTATTCTTGTTGTTGTTGTTGTGCTTGTTGCTCTTGTTTTTATTTAGGGTTGTTGTTGTTGTTGTAATTGTTGTTTAGGATTGTTGTTGTTGTTGTTGTTGTTGTTGTTGTTGTTGTAATTGTTGTTTAGGATTGTTGTTGTTGTTGTTGTTGTTGTTGTTGTTATTTAGGGTTGTTGTTGTTGTTGTTGTTGTTGTTGTTGTTGTTGTTATTTAGGGTTGTTATTGTTGTTCTTGTTGTTGTTATTGTTGATGTTGTTGTTGTTTAGGGTTGTCGTTGTTGTTGTTGTTTTTATTTAGGGTTGTTGTTGTTGTTGTTTAGGGTTGTTGCTGTTGATATTGTTGTTGTTGTTTTTGTTGTTATTTAGGGTTGTTATTGTTGCTGTTGTTGTTGTTATTTTGGGTTGTTGGTGTTGTTGTTGTTTAGGGTTGTTATTGTTGTTGTTGTTGTTATTTAGGGTTGTTGTTGTTGTTGTTGTTATTTAGGGTTGTTGTTTTATTTAGGGTTATTGTTGTTGCTGTTGTTGTTGTTATTTAGGGTTGTTGTTGTTGTTGTTGTTATTTAGGGTTGTTGTTGTTGTTATTGTTGCAACTTGTTTATGGTTTAGGGAAAAGTTTTGTTGTTGGTGTTGTTGTTATTGTTATTTAGGGTTCTTGTTGTTGTTGTTTAGGGTTGTTGTGGTTGTAGTTGTTGTTGTTGTTTAGGGTTGTTGTTGTTGTTGTTTAAGGGTGTTGTTGTTGTAATTGTTGTTTAGGGTTGTTGTTGTTGTTGTTATTTAGGGTTGTTGTTGTTATTATTGTTGATGTTGTCGTTGTTGTCTTGTTGTTCTTGTTGTTATTTAGGGTGGTTGTTGTGGTTGTTGTTGTTGTTGTTTAGGGTGGTTGTTGTTATTGTTGTTGTTGTTATTTAGGGTGGTTGTTGTTGTTGTTGTTGTTGTTGTTATT
>OX359289.1:57762303-57774803 GCA_947179395.2 Pulicaria dysenterica | reverse complement strand
TTGTTGTTGTTAAGGGTGGTTGTTGTTGTTGTTATTTAGGGTTGTTGTTGTTGTTGTAATTGTTGTTTAGGAATGTTGTTGTTGTTGTTGTTATTTAGGGTTGTTGTTATTGTTGTTGTTGTTGTGGTTGATGTTATTTAGGGTTGTTATTGTTGTTGTTGTTGTTGTTATTGTTGATGTTGTTGTTATTTAGGGTTGTCGTTGTTGTTGTTGTTTTTATTTAGGGTTGTTGTTGTTGTTGTTGTTATTTAGGGTTGTTGTTTTATTTGGGGTTATTGTTGTTGCTGTTGTTGTTGTTATTTAGGGTTGTTATTGTTGTTGTTGTTTTTTAGGGTTGTTGTTGTTGTTATTGTTGCAACTTGTTTTGGGTTTAGGGAAAAGTTTTGTTTTTGTTGTTGTTGTTATTGTTATTTAGGGTTCTTGTTGTTGTTGTTTAGGGTTGTTGTTGTTGTTGTTGTTGTTTAGGGTTGTTGTTGTTGTTGTTGTTGTTTAAGGTTGTTGTTGTTGTTGTTTAGGGTTGTTGTTGTTGTTGTTGTTGTTGTTGTTGTTGTTTAAGGTTGTTGTTGTTGTTGTTATTTAGGGTTGTTGTTGTTGTTATTGTTGTTTAGGGTTGTTGTTGTTATTATTGTTGATGTTGTTGTTGTTGTGCTTGTTGTTCTTGTTGTTATTTAGGGTGGTTGTTGTGGTTGTTGTTGTTGTTGTTTAGGGTGGTTGTTGTTGTTGTTGTTGTTGTTGTTATTTAGGGTTGTTGTTGTTGTTGTTGTAATTGTTGTTTAGGATTGTTGTTGTTGTTGTTGTTATTTAGGGTTGTTGTTGTTGTTGTTGTTGTTGTGGTTGTTGTTATTTAGGGTTCTTATTGTTGTTGTTATTGTTGATGTTGTTGTTATTTAGGGTTGTCGTTGTTGTTGTTGTTTTTATTTAGGGTTGTTGTTGTTGTTGTTTAGGGTTGTTGTTGTTGTTATTGTTGTTGTTGTTTTTGTTGTTATTTAGGGTTGTTGTTGTTGCTGTTGTTGTTGTTATTTTGGGTTGTTGATGTTGTTGTTTAGGGTTGTTATTGTTGTTGTTGTTGTTATTTAGGGTTGTTGTTTTATTTAGGGTTATTGTTGTTGCTGTTGTTGTTATTTAGGGTTGTTGTTGTTGTTGTTGTTATTTAGGGTTGTTGTTGTTGTTATTGTTGCAACTTGTTTAGGGTTTAGGGAAAAGTTTTGTTGTTGGTGTTGTTGTTATTGTTATTTAGGGTTCTTGTTGTTGTTGTTTAGGGTTGTTGTGGTTGTAGTTGTTGTTGTTGGTTAGGGTTGTTGTTGTTGTTGTTGTTGTTTAAGGTTGTTGTTGTTGTTGTTGTTTAGGGTTGTTGTTGTTGTTGTTTAAGGGTGTTGTTGTTGTAATTGTTGTTTAGGGTTGTTGTTGTTGTTGTTATTTAGGGTTGTTGTTGTTATTATTGTTGATGTTGTCGTTGTTGTCTTGTTGTTCTTGTTGTTATTTAGGGTGGTTGTTGTGGTTGTTGTTGTTGTTGTTTAGGGTGGTTGTTGTTGTTGTTGTTGTTGTTATTTAGGGTGGTTGTTGTTGTTGTTGTTGTTATTGTTGTTGTTGTTGTTGTTTAGGGTTGTTGTTGTTATTTAGGGTTGTTGTTGTTGTTGTTGTTGTTGTTTAGGGTTGTTGTTGTTGTTGTTGTTGTTATTTAGGGTTGTTGCTGTTGTTGTTATTTTGGGTTGTTGCTGTTGTTGTTGTTTAGGGTTGTTGTTGTTGTTATTTAGGGTTGTTGTTGATGTTGTTATTGTTATTGTTGTTGCTGTTGTTGTTGTTATTTAGGGTTGTTATTGTTGTTGTTGTTTTTTAGGGTTGTTGTTGTTGTTATTGTTGCAACTTGTTTTGGGTTTAGGGAAAAGTTTTGTTTTTGTTGTTGTTGTTATTGTTATTTAGGGCTCTTGTTGTTGTTGTTTAGGGTTGTTGTTGTTGTTGTTGTTGTTTAAGGTTGTTGTTGTTGTTGTTTAGGGTTGTTGTTGTTGTTGTTGTTGTTTAAGGTTGTTGTTGTTGTTGTTTAGGGTTGTTGTTGTTGTTGTTGTTGTTGTTTAAGGTTGTTGTTGTTGTTGTTATTTAGGGTTGTTGTTGTTGTTATTGTTGTTTAGGGTTGTTGTTGTTATTATTGTTGATGTTGTTGTTGTTGTGCTTGTTGTTCTTGTTGTTATTTAGGGTGGTTGTTGTGGTTGTTGTTGTTGTTGTTGTTGTTGTTGTTGTTGTTGTTATTTAGGGTTGTTGTTGTTGTTGTTGTTGTAATTGTTGTTTAGGATTGTTGTTGTTGTTGTTGTTATTTAGGGTTGTTGTTGTTGTTGTTGTTGTTGTTGTTGTTGTTATTTAGGGTTCTTATTGTTGTTGTTATTGTTGATGTTGTTGTTATTTATGGTTGTCGTTGTTGTTGTTGTTTTTATTTAGGGTTGTTGTTGTTGTTGTTGTTGTTATTTAGGGTTGTTGTTTTATTTAGGGTTATTGTTGTTGCTGTTGTTGTTGTTTAGGGTTGTTGTTGTTGTTATTTAGGGTTGTTGTTGTTGTTGTTGTTGTTATTTAGGGTTGTTGTTGTTGTTATTTAGGGTTATTGTTGTTGTTGTTGTTTAGGGTTGTTCTTGTTATTTAGGGTTGTTGTTGTTGTTTAGGGTTGTTGTTGTTGTTGTTATTTAGGGTTGTTGTTGTTGTTATTGTTGTTTAGGGTTGTTGTTGTTATTATTGTTGATGTTGTTGTTGTTGTGCTTGTTGTTCTTGTTGTTATTTAGGGTGGTTGTTGTGGTTGTTCTTGTTGTTGTTTAGGGTGGTTGTTGTTGTTGTTATTTAGGGTTGTTGTTGTTGTAATTGTTGTTTAGGATTGTTGTTGTTGTTGTTGTTATTTAGGGTTGTTGTTGTTGTTGTTGTTGTTGTGGTTGATGTTATTTAGGGTTGTTATTGTTGTTGTTGTTGTTGTTATTGTTGATGTTGTTGTTATTTAGGGTTGTCGTTGTTGTTGTTGTTTTTATTTAGGGTTGTTGTTGTTGTTGTTGTTATTTAGGGTTGTTGTTTTATTTGGGGTTATTGTTGTTGCTGTTGTTGTTGTTATTTAGGGTTGTTATTGTTGTTGTTGTTTTTTAGGGTTGTTGTTGTTGTTATTGTTGCAACTTGTTTTGGGTTTAGGGAAAAGTTTTGTTTTTGTTGTTGTTGTTATTGTTATTTAGGGTTCTTGTTGTTGTTGTTTAGGGTTGTTGTTGTTGTTGTTGTTTAGGGTTGTTGTTGTTGTTGTTGTTGTTTAAGGTTGTTGTTGTTGTTGTTTAGGGTTGTTGTTGTTGTTGTTGTTGTTTAAGGTTGTTGTTGTTGTTGTTTAGGGTTGTTGTTGTTGTTGTTGTTGTTGTTTAGGGTTGTTGTTGTTGTTGTTATTTAGGGTTGTTGTTGTTGTTATTGTTGTTTAGGGTTGTTGTTGTTATTATTGTTGATGTTGTTGTTGTTGTGCTTGTTGTTCTTGTTGTTATTTAGGGTGGTTGTTGTGGTTGTTGTTGTTGTTGTTTAGGGTGGTTGTTGTTGTTGTTGTTGTTGTTGTTATTTAGGGTTGTTGTTGTTGTTGTTGTAATTGTTGTTTAGGATTGTTGTTGTTGTTGTTGTTATTTAGGGTTGTTGTTGTTGTTGTTGTTGTTGTGGTTGTTGTTATTTAGGGTTCTTATTGTTGTTGTTATTGTTGATGTTGTTGTTATTTAGGGTTGTCGTTGTTGTTGTTGTTTTTATTTAGGGTTGTTGTTGTTGTTGTTTAGGGTTGTTGTTGTTGTTATTGTTGTTGTTGTTTTTGTTGTTATTTAGGGTTGTTGTTGTTGCTGTTGTTGTTGTTATTTTGGGTTGTTGCTGTTGTTGTTTAGGGTTGTTATTGTTGTTGTTGTTGTTATTTAGGGTTGTTGTTTTATTTAGGGTTATTGTTGTTGCTGTTGTTGTTATTTAGGGTTGTTGTTGTTGTTGTTGTTATTTAGGGTTGTTGTTGTTGTTATTGTTGCAACTTGTTTATGGTTTAGGGAAAAGTTTTGTTGTTGGTGTTGTTGTTATTGTTATTTAGGGTTATTGTTGTTGTTGTTTAGGGTTGTTGTGGTTGTAGTTGTTGTTGTTGTTTAGGGTTGTTGTTGTTGTTGTTTAAGGGTGTTGTTGTTGTAATTGTTGTTTAGGGTTGTTGTTGTTGTTGTTATTTAGGGTTGTTGTTGTTATTATTGTTGATGTTGTCGTTGTTGTCTTGTTGTTCTTGTTGTTATTTAGGGTGGTTGTTGTGGTTGTTGTTGTTGTTGTTTAGGGTTGTTGTTATTGTTGTTGTTGTTATTTAGGGTGGTTGTTGTTGTTGTTGTTGTTGTTGTTATTGTTGTTGTTGTTGTTGTTTAGGGTTGTTGTTGTTATTTAGGGTTGTTGTTGTTGTTGTTTTTGTTGTTTAGGGTTGTTGTTGTTGCTGTTGTTGTTATTTAGGGTTGTTGCTGTTGTTGTTATTTTGGGTTGTTGCTGTTGTTGTTGTTTAGGGTTGTTGTTGTTGTTATTTAGGGTTGTTGTTGTTGTTGTTGTTGTTATTTAGGGTTGTTGTTGTTGTTATTTAGGGTTATTGTTGTTGTTGTTGTTGTTTTTATTTAGGGTTGTTGTTGTTTAGGGTTTAGGGTTTAGGGAAAGGTTTTGTTATTGTTGTTGTTGTTGTTGTTATTGTTATTTAGCGTTCTTGTTGTTGTTGTTGTTATTTAGGGTTGTTGCTGTTGTTGTTATTTTGGGTTGTTGCTGTTGTTGTTGTTTAGGGTTGTTGTTGTTGTTATTTAGGGTTGTTGTTTTATTTAGGGTTATTGTTGTTGCTGTTGTTGTTGTTATTTAGGGTTGTTATTGTTGTTGTTGTTTTTTAGGGTTGTTGTTGTTGTTATTGTTGCAACTTGTTTTGGGTTTAGGGAAAAGTTTTGTTTTTGTTGTTGTTGTTATTGTTATTTAGGGCTCTTGTTGTTGTTGTTTAGGGTTGTTGTTGTTGTTGTTGTTGTTTAAGGTTGTTGTTGTTGTTGTTTAGGGTTGTTGTTGTTGTTGTTGTTGTTTAAGGTTGTTGTTGTTGTTGTTTAGGGTTGTTGTTGTTGTTGTTGTTGTTGTTTAAGGTTGTTGTTGTTGTTGTTATTTAGGGTTGTTGTTGTTGTTATTGTTGTTTAGGGTTGTTGTTGTTATTATTGTTGATGTTGTTGTTGTTGTGCTTGTTGTTCTTGTTGTTATTTAGGGTGGTTGTTGTGGTTGTTGTTGTTGTTGTTGTTGTTGTTGTTGTTGTTGTTATTTAGGGTTGTTGTTGTTGTTGTTGTTGTAATTGTTGTTTAGGATTGTTGTTGTTGTTGTTGTTATTTAGGGTTGTTGTTGTTGTTGTTGTTGTTGTGGTTGTTGTTATTTAGGGTTCTTATTGTTGTTGTTATTGTTGATGTTGTTGTTATTTATGGTTGTCGTTGTTGTTGTTGTTTTTATTTAGGGTTGTTGTTGTTGTTGTTGTTGTTATTTAGGGTTGTTGTTTTATTTAGGGTTATTGTTGTTGTTGTTGTTGTTGTTTAGGGTTGTTGTTGTTGTTATTTAGGGTTGTTGTTGTTGTTGTTGTTGTTATTTAGGGTTGTTGTTGTTGTTATTTAGGGTTATTGTTGTTGTTGTTGTTTAGGGTTGTTCTTGTTATTTAGGGTTGTTGTTGTTGTTTAAGGTTGTTGTTGTTGTTGTTATTTAGGGTTGTTGTTGTTGTTATTGTTGTTTAGGGTTGTTGTTGTTATTATTGTTGATGTTGTTGTTGTTGTGCTTGTTGTTCTTGTTGTTATTTAGGGTGGTTGTTGTGGTTGTTCTTGTTGTTGTTTAGGGTGGTTGTTGTTGTTGTTATTTAGGGTTGTTGTTGTTGTAATTGTTGTTTAGGATTGTTGTTGTTGTTGTTGTTATTTAGGGTTGTTGTTATTGTTGTTGTTGTTGTGGTTGATGTTATTTAGGGTTGTTATTGTTGTTGTTGTTGTTGTTATTGTTGATGTTGTTGTTATTTAGGGTTGTCGTTGTTGTTGTTGTTTTTATTTAGGGTTGTTGTTGTTGTTGTTGTTATTTAGGGTTGTTGTTTTATTTGGGGTTATTGTTGTTGCTGTTGTTGTTGTTATTTAGGGTTGTTGTTGTTGTTGTTGTTATTTAGGGTTGTTGTTGTTGTTATTGTTGCAACTTGTTTTGGGTTTAGGGAAAAGTTTTGTTTTTGTTGTTGTTGTTATTGTTATTTAGGGTTCTTGTTGTTGTTGTTTAGGGTTGTTGTTGTTGTTGTTGTTTAGGGTTGTTGTTGTTGTTGTTGTTGTTTAAGGTTGTTGTTGTTGTTGTTTAGGGTTGTTGTTGTTGTTGTTGTTGTTTAAGGTTGTTGTTGTTGTTGTTTAGGGTTGTTGTTGTTGTTGTTGTTGTTGTTTAAGGTTGTTGTTGTTGTTGTTATTTAGGGTTGTTGTTGTTGTTATTGTTGTTTAGGGTTGTTGTTGTTATTATTGTTGATGTTGTTGTTGTTGTGCTTGTTGTTCTTGTTGTTATTTAGGGTGGTTGTTGTGGTTGTTGTTGTTGTTGTTTAGGGTGGTTGTTGTTGTTGTTGTTGTTGTTGTTATTTAGGGTTGTTGTTGTTGTTGTTGTAATTGTTGTTTAGGATTGTTGTTGTTGTTGTTTTATTTAGGGTTGTTGTTGTTGTTGTTGTTGTTGTGGTTGTTGTTATTTAGGGTTCTTATTGTTGTTGTTATTGTTGATGTTGTTGTTATTTAGGGTTGTCGTTGTTGTTGTTGTTTTTATTTAGGGTTGTTGTTGTTGTTGTTTAGGGTTGTTGTTGTTGTTATTGTTGTTGTTGTTTTTGTTGTTATTTAGGGTTGTTGTTGTTGCTGTTGTTGTTGTTATTTTGGGTTGTTGCTGTTGTTGTTTAGGGTTGTTATTGTTGTTGTTGTTGTTATTTAGGGTTGTTGTTTTATTTAGGGTTATTGTTGTTGCTGTTGTTGTTATTTAGGGTTGTTGTTGTTGTTGTTGTTATTTAGGGTTGTTGTTGTTGTTATTGTTGCAACTTGTTTATGGTTTAGGGAAAAGTTTTGTTGTTGGTGTTGTTGTTGTTGTTATTTAGGGTTCTTGTTGTTGTTGTTTAGGGTTGTTGTGGTTGTAGTTGTTGTTGTTGTTTAGGGTTGTTGTTGTTGTTGTTTAAGGGTGTTGTTGTTGTAATTGTTGTTTAGGGTTGTTGTTGTTGTTGTTATTTAGGGTTGTTGTTGTTATTATTGTTGATGTTGTCGTTGTTGTCTTGTTGTTCTTGTTGTTATTTAGGGTGGTTGTTGTGGTTGTTGTTGTTGTTGTTTAGGGTGGTTGTTGTTGTTGTTGTTGTTGTTATTTAGGGTGGTTGTTGTTGTTGTTGTTGTTGTTGTTATTGTTGTTGTTGTTGTTGTTTAGGGTTGTTGTTGTTATTTAGGGTTGTTGTTGTTGTTGTTTTTGTTGTTTAGGGTTGTTGTTGTTGCTGTTGTTGTTATTTAGGGTTGTTGCTGTTGTTGTTATTTTGGGTTGTTGCTGTTGTTGTTGTTTAGGGTTGTTGTTGTTGTTATTTAGGGTTGTTGTTGTTGTTGTTGTTGTTGTTTAGGGTTGTTGTTGTTGTTATTTAGGGTTGTTGTTGTTGTTGTTGTTGTTTTTATTTAGGGTTGTTGTTGTTTAGGGTTTAGGGTTTAGGGAAAGGTTTTGTTATTGTTGTTGTTGTTGTTGTTATTGTTATTTAGCGTTCTTGTTGTTGTTGTTGTTGTTTTTGTTTAGGGTTGTTGTTGTGTTGTTGTTGTTGTTTAGGGTTGTTGTTTTTGTTGTTGTTATTTAGGGTTGTTGTTGTTCTTATTATTTTTGTTGTTGTTATTGTGCTTGTTGCTCTTGTTGTTATTTAGGGTTGTTGTTGTTGTTGTAATTGTTGTTTAGGATTGTTGTTGTTGTTGTTGTTGTTGTTATTTAGGGTTGTTGTTGTTGTTGTTGTTGTTGTTGTTATTTAGGGTTGTTATTGTTGTTGTTGTTGTTGTTATTTATGATGTTGTTGTTGTTTAGGGTTGTTATTGTTGTTTTTGTTGTTATTTAGGGTTGTTGTTGTTGCTGTTGTTGTTGTTATTTTGGGTTGTTGCTGTTGTTGTTGTTTAAGGTTGTTATTGTTGTTGTTGTTGTTATTTAGGGT
Source organism: Pulicaria dysenterica (assembly GCA_947179395.2). Lineage (NCBI taxonomy): Eukaryota > Viridiplantae > Streptophyta > Magnoliopsida > Asterales > Asteraceae > Pulicaria > Pulicaria dysenterica. The sequence continues at coordinate 57,766,648 of OX359289.1, read as the reverse complement.
TGTTGTTGTTGTTGTTGTTATTTAGGGTTGTTGTTTTATTTAGGGTTATTGTTGTTGCTGTTGTTGTTGTTATTTAGGGTTGTTGTTGTTGTTGTTGTTTTTTATGGTTGTTGTTGTTGTTATTGTTGCAACTTGTTTTGGGTTTAGGGAAAAGTTTTGTTTTTGTTGTTGTTGTTATTGTTATTTAGGGTTGTTGTTGTTGTTGTTTAGGGTTGTTGTTGTTGTTGTTGTTTAGGGTTGTTGTTGTTGTTGTTGTGGTTTAAGGTTGTTGTTGTTGTTATTTTTGTTGTTGTTGTTGTTGTTGTTTTTGTTACTTAGGGTTGTTGTTGTTGTTGTTGTTATTTAGGGTTGTTGTTGTTGTTATTGTTGTTTAGGGTTTTTGTTGTTATTATTGTTGATGTTGTTGTTGTTGTGCTTGTTGTTCTTGTTGTTATTTAGGGTGGTTGTTGTTGTTGTTGTTTATTGTTGTTGTTGTTGTTGTTGTTTAGGGTTGTTGTTGTTATTTAGGGTTGTTGTTGTTGTTGTTTTTGTTGTTTAGGGTTGTTGTTGTTGCTGTTGTTGTTATTTAGGGTTGTTGCTGTTGTTGTTATTTTGGGTTGTTGCTGTTGTTGTTGTTTAGGGTTGTTGTTGTTGTTATTTAGGGTTGTTGTTGTTGTTGTTGTTGTTGTTATTTATGGTTGTTGTTGTTGTTATTTAGGGTTATTGTTGTTGTTGTTGTTGTTGTTATTTAGGGTTGTTGTTGTTTAGGGTTTAGGGTTTAGGGAAAGGTTTTGTTATTGTTGTTGTTGTTGTTGTTATTGTTATTTAGCGTTCTTGTTGTTGTTGTTGTTGTTTTTGTTTAGGGTTGTTGTTGTGTTGTTGTTGTTGTTTAGGGTTGTTGTTTTTGTTGTTGTTATTTAGGGTTGTTGTTGTTCTTATTATTTTTGTTGTTGTTGTTGTGCTTGTTGCTCTTGTTGTTATTTAGGGTTGTTGTTGTTGTTGTTGTTGTTGTTATTTAGGGTTGTTATTGTTGTTGTTGTTGTTGTTATTTATGATGTTGTTGTTGTTTAGGGTTGTTGTTGTTGTTTTTGTTGTTATTTAGGGTTGTTGTTGTTGCTGTTGTTGTTGTTATTTTGGGTTGTTGCTGTTGTTGTTGTTTAAGGTTGTTATTGTTGTTGTTGTTGTTATTTAGGGTTGTTGTTGTTGTTGTTGTTATTTAGGGTTGTTGTTTTATTTAGGGTTATTGTTGTTGCTGTTGTTGTTGTTATTTAGGGTTGTTATTGTTTTTGTTGTTTTTTAGGGTTGTTGTTGTTGTTATTGTTGCAACTTGTTTTAGGTTTAGGGAAAAGTTTTGTTTTTGTTGTTGTTGTTATTGTTATTTAGGGTTCTTGTTGTTGTTGTTTAGGGTTGTTGTTGTTGTTGTTGTTTAGGGTTGTTGTTGTTGTTTAAGGTTGTTGTTGTTGTTGTTGTTGTTGTTTAAGGTTGTTGTTGTTGTTGTTATTTAGGGTTGTTGTTGTTGTTATTGTTGTTTAGGGTTGTTGTTGTTATTATTGTTGATGTTGTTGTTGTTGTGCTTGTTGTTCTTGTTGTTATTTAGGGTGGTTGTTGTGGTTGTTCTTGTTGTTGTTTAGGGTGGTTGTTGTTGTTGTTGTTGTTGTTGTTATTTAGGGTTGTTGTTGTTGTTGTAATTGTTGTTTTGGATTGTTGTTGTTGTTGTTGTTATTTAGGGTTGTTGTTGTTGTTGTTGTTGTTGTGGTTGTTGTTATTTAGGGTTGTTATTGTTGTTGTTGTTGTTGTTATTGTTGATGTTGTTGTTATTTAGGGTTGTCGTTGTTGTTGTTGTTTTTATTTAGGGTTGTTGTTGTTGTTGTTGTTATTTAGGGTTGTTGTTTTATTTAGGGTTATTGTTGTTGCTGTTGTTGTTGTTATTTAGGGTTGTTATTGTTGTTGTTGTTTTTTAGGGTTGTTGTTGTTGTTATTGTTGCAACTTGTTTTGGGTTTAGGGAAAAGTTTTGTTTTTGTTGTTGTTGTTATTGTTATTTAGGGTTCTTGTTGTTGTTGTTTAGGGTTGTTGTTGTTGTTGTTGTTTAGGGTTGTTGTTGTTGTTGTTGTTGTTTAAGGTTGTTGTTGTTGTTGTTTAGGGTTGTTGTTGTTTAAGGTTGTTGTTGTTGTTGTTATTTAGGGTTGTTGTTGTTGTTATTGTTGTTTAGGGTTTTTGTTGTTATTATTGTTGATGTTGTTGTTGTTGTGCTTGTTGTTCTTGTTGTTATTTAGGGTGGTTGTTGTTGTTGTTGTTTATTGTTGTTGTTGTTGTTGTTGTTTAGGGTTGTTGTTGTTATTTAGGGTTGTTGTTGTTGTTGTTTTTGTTGTTTAGGGTTGTTGTTGTTGCTGTTGTTGTTATTTAGGGTTGTTGCTGTTGTTGTTATTTAGGGTTGTTGCTGTTGTTGTTGTTTAGGGTTGTTGTTGTTGTTATTTAGGGTTGTTGTTGTTGTTGTTGTTGTTATTTATGGTTGTTGTTGTTGTTATTTAGGGTTATTGTTGTTGTTGTTGTTGTTGTTATTTAGGGTTGTTGTTGTTTAGGGTTTAGGGTTTAGGGAAAGGTTTTGTTATTGTTGTTGTTGTTGTTGTTATTGTTATTTAGCGTTCTTGTTGTTGTTGTTGTTGTTTTTGTTTAGGGTTGTTGTTGTGTTGTTGTTGTTGTTTAGGGTTGTTGTTTTTGTTGTTGTTATTTAGGGTTGTTGTTGTTCTTATTATTTTTGTTGTTGTTGTTGTGCTTGTTGCTCTTGTTGTTATTTAGGGTTGTTGTTGTTGTAATTGTTGTTTAGGATTGTTGTTGTTGTTGTTGTTGTTGTTGTTATTTAGGGTTGTTGTTGTTGTTGTTGTTGTTGTTGTTATTTAGGGTTGTTATTGTTGTTGTTGTTGTTGTTATTTATGATGTTGTTGTTGTTTAGGGTTGTTGTTGTTGTTTTTGTTGTTATTTAGGGTTGTTGTTGTTGCTGTTGTTGTTGTTATTTTGGGTTGTTGCTGTTGTTGTTGTTTAAGGTTGTTATTGTTGTTGTTGTTGTTATTTAGGGTTGTTGTTGTTGTTGTTGTTATTTAGGGTTGTTGTTTTATTTAGGGTTATTGTTGTTGCTGTTGTTGTTGTTATTTAGGGTTGTTATTGTTTTTGTTGTTTTTTAGGGTTGTTGTTGTTGTTATTGTTGCAACTTGTTTTAGGTTTAGGGAAAAGTTTTGTTTTTGTTGTTGTTGTTATTGTTATTTAGGGTTCTTGTTGTTGTTGTTTAGGGTTGTTGTTGTTGTTGTTGTTTAGGGTTGTTGTTGTTGTTTAAGGTTGTTGTTGTTGTTGTTGTTGTTGTTGTTTAAGGTTGTTGTTGTTGTTGTTATTTAGGGTTGTTGTTGTTGTTATTGTTGTTTAGGGTTGTTGTTGTTATTATTGTTGATGTTGTTGTTGTTGTGCTTGTTGTTCTTGTTGTTATTTAGGGTGGTTGTTGTGGTTGTTCTTGTTGTTGTTTAGGGTGGTTGTTGTTGTTGTTGTTGTTGTTGTTATTTAGGGTTGTTGTTGTTGTTGTAATTGTTGTTTTGGATTGTTGTTGTTGTTGTTGTTATTTAGGGTTGTTGTTGTTGTTGTTGTTGTTGTGGTTGTTGTTATTTAGGGTTGTTATTGTTGTTGTTGTTGTTGTTATTGTTGATGTTGTTGTTATTTAGGGTTGTCGTTGTTGTTGTTGTTTTTATTTAGGGTTGTTGTTGTTGTTGTTGTTATTTAGGGTTGTTGTTTTATTTAGGGTTATTGTTGTTGCTGTTGTTGTTGTTATTTAGGGTTGTTATTGTTGTTGTTGTTTTTTAGGGTTGTTGTTGTTGTTATTGTTGCAACTTGTTTTGGGTTTAGGGAAAAGTTTTGTTTTTGTTGTTGTTGTTATTGTTATTTAGGGTTCTTGTTGTTGTTGTTTAGGGTTGTTGTTGTTGTTGTTGTTTAGGGTTGTTGTTGTTGTTGTTGTTGTTGTTGTTGTTGTTGTTGTTTAGAGTTGTTGTTTTTGTTGTTGTTATTTAGGGTTGTTGTTGTTCTTGTTATTCTTGTTGTTGTTGTTGTGCTTGTTGCTCTTGTTTTTATTTAGGGTTGTTGTTGTTGTTGTAATTGTTGTTTAGGATTGTTGTTGTTGTTGTTGTTGTTGTTGTTGTTGTTGTAATTGTTGTTTAGGATTGTTGTTGTTGTTGTTGTTATTTAGGGTTGTTGTTGTTGTTGTTGTCGTTGTTGTTGTTGTTGTTATTTAGGGTTGTTATTGTTGTTCTTGTTGTTGTTATTGTTGATGTTGTTGTTGTTTAGGGTTGTCGTTGTTGTTGTTGTTTTTATTTAGGGTTGTTGTTGTTG
>OX359289.1:57742303-57747303 GCA_947179395.2 Pulicaria dysenterica | reverse complement strand
TATTGTTGTTTAGGGTTGTTGTTGTTATTATTGTTGATGTTGTTGTTGTTGTGCTTGTTGTTCTTGTTGTTATTTAGGGTGGTTGTTGTTGTTGTTGTTTATTGTTGTTGTTGTTGTTGTTGTTTAGGGTTGTTGTTGTTATTTAGGGTTGTTGTTGTTGTTGTTTTTGTTGTTTAGGGTTGTTGTTGTTGCTGTTGTTGTTATTTAGGGTTGTTGCTGTTGTTGTTATTTTGGGTTGTTGCTGTTGTTGTTGTTTAGGGTTGTTGTTGTTGTTATTTAGGGTTGTTGTTGTTGTTGTTGTTGTTGTTATTTAGGGTTGTTGTTGTTGTTATTTAGGGTTATTGTTGTTGTTGTTGTTGTTTTTATTTAGGGTTGTTGTTTAGGGTTTAGGGTTTAGGGAAAGGTTTTGTTATTGTTGTTGTTGTTGTTGTTATTGTTATTTAGCGTTCTTGTTGTTGTTGTTGTTGTTTTTGTTTAGGGTTGTTGTTGTGTTGTTGTTGTTGTTTAGGGTTGTTGTTTTTGTTGTTGTTATTTAGGGTTGTTGTTGTTCTTATTATTTTTGTTGTTGTTGTTGTGCTTGTTGCTCATGTTGTTATTTAGGGTTGTTGTTGTTGTTGTAATTGTTGTTTAGGATTGTTGTTGTTGTTGTTGTTGTTGTTATTTAGGGTTGTTGTTGTTGTTGTTATTTAGGGTTGTTATTGTTGTTGTTGTTGTTGTTATTTATGATGTTGTTGTTGTTTAGGGTTGTTGTTGTTGTTTTTATTGTTATTTAGGGTTGTTGTTGTTGCTGTTGTTGTTGTTATTTTGGGTTGTTGCTGTTGTTGTTGTTTAAGGTTGTTATTGTTGTTGTTGTTGTTATTTAGGGTTGTTGTTGTTGTTGTTGTTATTTAGGGTTGTTGTTTTATTTAGGGTTATTGTTGTTGCTGTTGTTGTTGTTATTTAGGGTTGTTATTGTTTTTGTTGTTTTTTAGGGTTGTTGTTGTTGTTATTGTTGCAACTTGTTTTAGGTTTAGGGAAAAGTTTTGTTTTTGTTGTTGTTGTTATTGTTATTTAGGGTTCTTGTTGTTGTTGTTTAGAGTTGTTGTTGTTGTTGTTGTTTAGGGTTGTTGTTGTTGTTTAAGGTTGTTGTTGTTGTTGTTGTTGTTGTTGTTGTTGTTGTTTAAGGTTGTTGTTGTTGTTGTTATTTAGGGTTGTTGTTGTTGTTATTGTTGTTTAGGGTTGTTGTTGTTATTATTGTTGATGTTGTTGTTGTTGTGCTTGTTGTTCTTGTTGTTATTTAGGGTGGTTGTTGTGGTTGTTCTTGTTGTTGTTTAGGGTGGTTGTTGTTGTTGTTGTTGTTGTTGTTATTTAGGGTTGTTGTTGTTGTTGTAATTGTTGTTTAGGATTGTTGTTGTTGTTGTTGTTATTTAGGGTTGTTGTTGTTGTTGTTGTTGTTGTGGTTGTTGTTATTTAGGGTTGTTATTGTTGTTGTTGTTGTTGTTATTGTTGATGTTGTTGTTATTTAGGGTTGTCGTTGTTGTTGTTGTTTTTATTTAGGGTTGTTATTGTTGTTGTTGTTATTTAGGGTTGTTGTTTTATTTAGGGTTATTGTTGTTGCTGTTGTTGTTGTTATTTAGGGTTGTTATTGTTGTTGTTGTTTTTTAGGGTTGTTGTTGTTGTTATTGTTGCAACTTGTTTTGGGTTTAGGGAAAAGTTTTGTTTTTGTTGTTGTTGTTATTGTTATTTAGGGTTCTTGTTGTTGTTGTTTAGGGTTGTTGTTGTTGTTGTTGTTTAGGGTTGTTGTTGTTGTTGTTGTTTAAGGTTGTTGTTGTTGTTGTTTAGGGTTGTTGTTGTTGTTGTTGTTGTTGTTGTTTAAGGTTGTTGTTGTTGTTGTTATTTAGGGTTGTTGTTGTTGTTATTGTTGTTTAGGGTTGTTGTTGTTATTATTGTTGAAGTTGTTGTTGTTGTGCTTGTTGTTCTTGTTGTTATTTAGGGTGGTTGTTGTTGTTGTTGTTTATTGTTGTTGTTGTTGTTGTTGTTTAGGGTTGTTGTTGTTATTTAGGGTTGTTGTTGTTGTTGTTTTTGTTGTTTAGGGTTGTTGTTGTTGCTGTTGTTGTTATTTAGGGTTGTTGCTGTTGTTGTTATTTTGGGTTGTTGCTGTTGTTGTTGTTTAGGGTTGTTGTTGTTGTTATTTAGGGTTGTTGTTGTTGTTGTTGTTGTTGTTATTTAGGGTTGTTGTTGTTGTTATTTAGGGTTATTGTTGTTGTTGTTGTTGTTTTTATTTAGGGTTGTTGTTTAGGGTTTAGGGTTTAGGGAAAGGTTTTGTTATTGTTGTTGTTGTTGTTGTTATTGTTATTTAGCGTTCTTGTTGTTGTTGATGTTGTTTTTGTTTAGGGTTGTTGTTGTGTTGTTGTTGTTGTTTAGGGTTGTTGTTTTTGTTGTTGTTATTTAGGGTTGTTGTTGTTCTTATTATTTTTGTTGTTGTTGTTGTGCTTGTTGCTCATGTTGTTATTTAGGGTTGTTGTTGTTGTTGTAATTGTTGTTTAGGATTGTTGTTGTTGTTGTTGTTGTTGTTATTTAGGGTTGTTGTTGTTGTTGTTGTTGTTGTTATTTAGGGTTGTTATTGTTGTTGTTGTTGTTGTTATTTATGATGTTGTTGTTGTTTAGGGTTGTTGTTGTTGTTTTTATTGTTATTTAGGGTTGTTGTTGTTGCTGTTGTTGTTGTTATTTTGGGTTGTTGCTGTTGTTGTTGTTTAAGGTTGTTATTGTTGTTGTTGTTGTTATTTAGGGTTGTTGTTGTTGTTGTTGTTATTTAGGGTTGTTGTTTTATTTAGGGTTATTGTTGTTGCTGTTGTTGTTGTTATTTAGGGTTGTTATTGTTTTTGTTGTTTTTTAGGGTTGTTGTTGTTGTTATTGTTGCAACTTGTTTTAGGTTTAGGGAAAAGTTTTGTTTTTGTTGTTGTTGTTATTGTTATTTAGGGTTCTTGTTGTTGTTGTTTAGAGTTGTTGTTGTTGTTGTTGTTTAGGGTTGTTGTTGTTGTTTAAGGTTGTTGTTGTTGTTGTTGTTGTTGTTGTTGTTGTTGTTTAAGGTTGTTGTTGTTGTTGTTGTTATTTAGGGTTCTTGTTGTTGTTATTGTTGTTTAGGGTTGTTGTTGTTATTATTGTTGATGTTGTTGTTGTTGTGCTTGTTGTTCTTGTTGTTATTTAGGGTGGTTGTTGTGGTTGTTCTTGTTGTTGTTTAGGGTGGTTGTTGTTGTTGTTGTTGTTATTTAGGGTTGTTGTTGTTGTTGTAATTGTTGTTTAGGATTGTTGTTGTTGTTGTTGTTATTTAGGGTTGTTGTTGTTGTTGTTGTTGTTGTGGTTGTTGTTATTTAGGGTTGTTATTGTTGTTGTTGTTGTTGTTATTGTTGATGTTGTTGTTATTTAGGGTTGTCGTTGTTGTTGTTGTTTTTATTTAGGGTTGTTGTTGTTGTTGTTGTTATTTAGGGTTGTTGTTTTATTTAGGGTTATTGTTGTTGCTGTTGTTGTTGTTATTTAGGGTTGTTATTGTTGTTGTTGTTTTTTAGGGTTGTTGTTGTTGTTATTGTTGCAACTTGTTTTGGGTTTAGGGAAAAGTTTTGTTTTTGTTGTTGTTGTTATTGTTATTTAGGGTTCTTGTTGTTGTTGTTTAGGGTTGTTGTTGTTGTTGTTTAGGGTTGTTGTTGTTGTTGTTGTTGTTTAAGGTTGTTGTTGTTGTTGTTTAGGGTTGTTGTTGTTGTTGTTGTTGTTGTTGTTGTTATTTAGGGTTGTTGTTGTTGTTATTGTTGTTTAGGGTTGTTGTTGTTATTATTGTTGATGTTGTTGTTGTTGTGCTTGTTGTTCTTGTTGTTATTTAGGGTGGTTGTGTGGTTGTTGTTGTTGTTGTTTAGGGTGGTTGTTGTTGTTGTTGTTGTTGTTGTTATTTAGGGTTGTTGTTTTATTTAGGGTTATTGTTGTTGCTGTTGTTGTTATTTAGGGTTGTTGTTGTTGTTGTTGTTATTTAGGGTTGTTGTTGTTGTTATTGTTGCAACTTGTTTAGGGTTTAGGGAAAAGTTTTGTTGTTGGTGTTGTTGTTATTGTTATTTAGGGTTCTTGTTGTTGTTGTTTAGGGTTGTTGTGGTTGTAGTTGTTGTTGTTGTTTAGGGTTGTTGTTGTTGCTGTTGTTGTTATTTAGGGTTGTTGCTGTTGTTGTTATTTTGGGTTGTTGCTGTTGTTGTTGTTTAGGGTTGTTGTTGTTGTTATTTAGGGTTGTTGTTGTTGTTGTTGTTGTTGTTATTTAGGGTTGTTGTTGTTGTTATTTAGGGTTATTGTTGTTGTTGTTTTTATTTAGGGTTGTTGTTTAGGGTTTAGGGTTTAGGGAAAGGTTTTGTTATTGTTGTTGTTGTTGTTGTTATTGTTATTTAGCGTTCTTGTTGTTGTTGTTGTTGTTTTTGTTTAGGGTTGTTGTTGTGTTGTTGTTGTTGTTTAGGGTTGTTGTTTTTGTTGTTGTTATTTAGGGTTGTTGTTGTTCTTATTATTTTTGTTGTTGTTGTTGTGCTTGTTGCTCTTGTTGTTATTTAGGGTTGTTGTTGTTGTTGTAATTGTTGTTTAGGATTGTTGTTGTTGTTGTTGTTGTTGTTATTTAGGGTTGTTGTTGTTGTTGTTGTTGTTGTTGTTATTTAGGGTTGTTATTGTTGTTGTTGTTGTTGTTATTTATGATGTTGTTGTTGTTTAGGGTTGTTGTTGTTGTTTTTGTTGTTATTTAGGGTTGTTGTTGTTGCTGTTGTTGTTGTTATTTTGGGTTGTTGCTGTTGTTGTTGTTTAAGGTTGTTATTGTTGTTGTTGTTGTTATTTAGGGTTGTTGTTGTTGTTGTTGTTATTTAGGGTTGTTGTTTTATTTAGGGTTATTGTTGTTGCTGTTGTTGTTGTTATTTAGGGTTGTTATTGTTTTTGTTGTTTTTTAGGGTTGTTGTTGTTGTTATTGTTGCAACTTGTTTTAGGTTTAGGGAAAAGTTTTGTTTTTG
>OX359289.1:57727303-57737303 GCA_947179395.2 Pulicaria dysenterica | reverse complement strand
GTTGTTGTTATTTAGGGTTGTTGTTGTTGTTGTTGTTATTTAGGGTTGTTGTTTTATTTAGGGTTATTGTTGTTGCTGTTGTTGTTGTTATTTAGGGTTGTTATTGTTTTTGTTGTTTTTTAGGGTTGTTGTTGTTATTGTTGCAACTTGTTTTGGGTTTAGGGAAAAGTTTTGTTTTTGTTGTTGTTGTTATTGTTATTTAGGGTTCTTGTTGTTGTTGTTTAGGGTTGTTGTTGTTGTTGTTGTTGTTGTTGTTTAGGGTTGTTGTTGTTATTGTTGTTGTTGTTGTTTAAGGTTGTTGTTGTTGTTGTTATTTAGGGTTGTTGTTGTTGTTATTGTTGTTTAGGGTTGTTGTTGTTATTATTGTTGATGTTGTTGTTGTTGTGCTTGTTGTTCTTGTTGTTATTTAGGGTGGTTGTTGTGGTTGTTCTTGTTGTTGTTTAGGGTGGTTGTTGTTGTTGTTATTTAGGGTTGTTGTTGTTGTTGTAATTGTTGTTTAGGATTGTTGTTGTTGTTGTTGTTATTTAGGGTTGTTGTTGTTGTTGTTGTTGTTGTGGTTGATGTTATTTAGGGTTGTTATTGTTGTTGTTGTTGTTGTTATTGTTGATGTTGTTGTTATTTAGGGTTGTCGTTGTTGTTGTTGTTTTTATTTAGGGTTGTTGTTGTTGTTGTTGTTATTTAGGGTTGTTGTTTTATTTGGGGTTATTGTTGTTGCTGTTGTTGTTGTTATTTAGGGTTGTTGTTGTTGTTGTTGTTGTTATTTAGGGTTGTTGTTGTTGTTATTTAGGGTTATTGTTGTTGTTGTTTTTATTTAGGGTTGTTGTTTAGGGTTTAGGGTTTAGGGAAAGGTTTTGTTATTGTTGTTGTTTTTGTTGTTATTGTTATTTAGCGTTCTTGTTGTTGTTGTTGTTGTTTTTGTTTAGGGTTGTTGTTGTGTTGTTGTTGTTGTTTAGGGTTGTTGTTTTTGTTGTTGTTATTTAGGGTTGTTGTTGTTCTTATTATTTTTGTTGTTGTTGTTGTGCTTGTTGCTCTTGTTGTTATTTAGGGTTGTTGTTGTTGTTGTAATTGTTGTTTAGGATTGTTGTTGTTGTTGTTGTTGTTGTTATTTAGGGTTGTTGTTGTTGTTGTTGTTGTTGTTATTTAGGGTTGTTATTGTTGTTGTTGTTGTTGTTATTTATGATGTTGTTGTTGTTTAGGGTTGTTGTTGTTGTTTTTGTTGTTATTTAGGGTTGTTGTTGTTGCTGTTGTTGTTGTTATTTTGGGTTGTTGCTGTTGTTGTTGTTTAAGGTTGTTATTGTTGTTGTTGTTGTTATTTAGGGTTGTTGTTGTTGTTGTTGTTATTTAGGGTTGTTGTTTTATTTAGGGTATTGTTGTTGCTGTTGTTGTTGTTATTTAGGGTTGTTATTGTTTTTGTTGTTTTTTAGGGTGGTTGTTGTTGTTATTGTTGCAACTTGTTTTAGGTTTAGGGAAAAGTTTTGTTTTTGTTGTTGTTGTTATTGTTATTTAGGGTTCTTGTTGTTGTTGTTTAGGGTTGTTGTTGTTGTTGTTGTTTAGGGTTGTTGTTGTTGTTTAAGGTTGTTGTTGTTGTTGTTGTTGTTGTTGTTGTTTAAGGTTGTTGTTGTTGTTGTTATTTAGGGTTGTTGTTGTTGTTATTGTTGTTTAGGGTTGTTGTTGTTATTATTGTTGATGTTGTTGTTGTTGTGCTTGTTGTTCTTGTTGTTATTTAGGGTGGTTGTTGTGGTTGTTCTTGTTGTTGTTTAGGGTGGTTGTTGTTGTTGTTGTTGTTGTTGTTATTTAGGGTTGTTGTTGTTGTTGTAATTGTTGTTTTGGATTGTTGTTGTTGTTGTTGTTATTTAGGGTTGTTGTTGTTGTTGTTGTTGTTGTGGTTGTTGTTATTTAGGGTTGTTATTGTTGTTGTTGTTGTTGTTATTGTTGATGTTGTTGTTATTTAGGGTTGTCGTTGTTGTTGTTGTTTTTATTTAGGGTTGTTGTTGTTGTTGTTGTTATTTAGGGTTGTTGTTTTATTTAGGGTTATTGTTGTTGCTGTTGTTGTTGTTATTTAGGGTTGTTATTGTTGTTGTTGTTTTTTAGGGTTGTTGTTGTTGTTATTGTTGCAACTTGTTTTGGGTTTAGGGAAAAGTTTTGTTTTTGTTGTTGTTGTTATTGTTATTTAGGGTTCTTGTTGTTGTTGTTTAGGGTTGTTGTTGTTGTTGTTGTTTAGGGTTGTTGTTGTTGTTGTTGTTGTTTAAGGTTGTTGTTGTTGTTGTTTAGGGTTGTTGTTGTTGTTGTTGTTGTTGTTTAAGGTTGTTGTTGTTGTTGTTATTTAGGGTTGTTGTTGTTGTTATTGTTGTTTAGGGTTTTTGTTGTTATTATTGTTGATGTTGTTGTTGTTGTGCTTGTTGTTCTTGTTGTTATTTAGGGTGGTTGTTGTTGTTGTTGTTTATTGTTGTTGTTGTTGTTGTTGTTTAGGGTTGTTGTTGTTATTTAGGGTTGTTGTTGTTGTTGTTTTTGTTGTTTAGGGTTGTTGTTGTTGCTGTTGTTGTTATTTAGGGTTGTTGCTGTTGTTGTTATTTTGGGTTGTTGCTGTTGTTGTTGTTTAGGGTTGTTGTTGTTGTTATTTAGGGTTGTTGTTGTTGTTGTTGTTGTTATTTATGGTTGTTGTTGTTGTTATTTAGGGTTATTGTTGTTGTTGTTGTTGTTGTTATTTAGGGTTGTTGTTGTTTAGGGTTTAGGGTTTAGGGAAAGGTTTTGTTATTGTTGTTGTTGTTGTTGTTATTGTTATTTAGCGTTCTTGTTGTTGTTGTTGTTGTTTTTGTTTAGGGTTGTTGTTGTGTTGTTGTTGTTGTTTAGGGTTGTTGTTTTTGTTGTTGTTATTTAGGGTTGTTGTTGTTCTTATTATTTTTGTTGTTGTTGTTGTGCTTGTTGCTCTTGTTGTTATTTAGGGTTGTTGTTGTTGTTGTAATTGTTGTTTAGGATTGTTGTTGTTGTTGTTGTTATTTAGGGTTGTTGTTGTTGTTGTTGTTGTTGTTGTTATTTAGGGTTGTTATTGTTGTTGTTGTTGTTGTTATTTATGATGTTGTTGTTGTTTAGGGTTGTTGTTGTTGTTTTTGTTGTTATTTAGGGTTGTTGTTGTTGCTGTTGTTGTTGTTATTTTGGGTTGTTGCTGTTGTTGTTGTTTAAGGTTGTTATTGTTGTTGTTGTTGTTATTTAGGGTTGTTGTTGTTGTTGTTGTTATTTAGGGTTGTTGTTTTATTTAGGGTTATTGTTGTTGCTGTTGTTGTTGTTATTTAGGATTGTTATTGTTTTTGTTGTTTTTTAGGGTTGTTGTTGTTGTTATTGTTGCAACTTGTTTTAGGTTTAGGGAAAAGTTTTGTTTTTGTTGTTGTTGTTATTGTTATTTAGGGTTCTTGTTGTTGTTGTTTAGGGTTGTTGTTGTTGTTGTTGTTTAGGGTTGTTGTTGTTGTTTAAGGTTGTTGTTGTTGTTGTTGTTGTTGTTTAAGGTTGTTGTTGTTGTTGTTATTTAGGGTTGTTGTTGTTGTTATTGTTGTTTAGGGTTGTTGTTGTTATTATTGTTGATGTTGTTGTTGTTGTGCTTGTTGTTCTTGTTGTTATTTAGGGTGGTTGTTGTGGTTGTTCTTGTTGTTGTTTAGGGTGGTTGTTGTTGTTGTTGTTGTTGTTGTTATTTAGGGTTGTTGTTGTTGTTGTAATTGTTGTTTTGGATTGTTGTTGTTGTTGTTGTTATTTAGGGTTGTTGTTGTTGTTGTTGTTGTTGTGGTTGTTGTTATTTAGGGTTGTTATTGTTGTTGTTGTTGTTGTTATTGTTGATGTTGTTGTTATTTAGGGTTGTCGTTGTTGTTGTTGTTTTTATTTAGGGTTGTTGTTGTTGTTGTTGTTATTTAGGGTTGTTGTTTTATTTAGGGTTATTGTTGTTGCTGTTGTTGTTGTTATTTAGGGTTGTTATTGTTGTTGTTGTTTTTTAGGGTTGTTGTTGTTGTTATTGTTGCAACTTGTTTTGGGTTTAGGGAAAAGTTTTGTTTTTGTTGTTGTTGTTATTGTTATTTAGGGTTGTTGTTGTTGTTGTTTAGGGTTGTTGTTGTTGTTGTTGTTTAGGGTTGTTGTTGTTGTTGTTGTTGTTTAAGGTTGTTGTTGTTGTTGTTTAGAGTTGTTGTTTTTGTTGTTGTTATTTAGGGTTGTTGTTGTTCTTGTTATTCTTGTTGTTGTTGTTGTGCTTGTTGCTCTTGTTTTTATTTAGGGTTGTTGTTGTTGTTGTAATTGTTGTTTAGGATTGTTGTTGTTGTTGTTGTTGTTTTTGTTGTTGTTGTTATTGTTGTTTAGGATTGTTGTTGTTGTTGTTGTTGTTGTTGTTATTTAGGGTTGTTGTTGTTGTTGTTGTTGTTGTTGTTGTTGTTGTTATTTAGGGTTGTTATTGTTGTTCTTGTTGTTGTTATTGTTGATGTTGTTGTTGTTTAGGGTTGTCGTTGTTGTTGTTGTTTTTATTTAGGGTTGTTGTTGTTGTTGTTTAGGGTTGTTGTTGTTGATATTGTTGTTGTTGTTTTTGTTGTTATTTAGGGTTGTTATTGTTGCTGTTGTTGTTGTTATTTTGGGTTGTTGGTGTTGTTGTTGTTTAGGGTTGTTATTGTTGTTGTTGTTGTTATTTAGGGTTGTTGTTGTTGTTGTTGTTATTTAGGGTTGTTGTTTTATTTAGGGTTATTGTTGTTGCTGTTGTTGTTGTTATTTAGGGTTGTTATTGTTTTTGTTGTTTTTTAGGGTTGTTGTTGTTATTGTTGCAACTTGTTTTGGGTTTAGGGAAAAGTTTTGTTTTTGTTGTTGTTGTTATTGTTATTTAGGGTTCTTGTTGTTGTTGTTTAGGGTTGTTGTTGTTGTTGTTGTTGTTGTTTAGGGTTGTTGTTGTTATTGTTGTTGTTGTTGTTTAAGGTTGTTGTTGTTGTTGTTATTTAGGGTTGTTGTTGTTGTTATTGTTGTTTAGGGTTGTTGTTATTATTGTTGATGTTGTTGTTGTTGTGCTTGTTGTTCTTGTTGTTATTTAGGGTGGTTGTTGTGGTTGTTCTTGTTGTTGTTTAGGGTGGTTGTTGTTGTTGTTATTTAGGGTTGTTGTTGTTGTTGTAATTGTTGTTTAGGATTGTTGTTGTTGTTGTTGTTATTTAGGGTTGTTGTTGTTGTTGTTGTTGTTGTGGTTGATGTTATTTAGGGTTGTTATTGTTGTTGTTGTTGTTGTTATTGTTGATGTTGTTGTTATTTAGGGTTGTCGTTGTTGTTGTTGTTTTTATTTAGGGTTGTTGTTGTTGTTGTTGTTATTTAGGGTTGTTGTTTTATTTGGGGTTATTGTTGTTGCTGTTGTTGTTGTTATTTAGGGTTGTTATTGTTGTTGTTGTTTTTTAGGGTTGTTGTTGTTGTTATTGTTGCAACTTGTTTTGGGTTTAGGGAAAAGTTTTGTTTTTGTTGTTGTTGTTATTGTTATTTAGGGTTCTTGTTGTTGTTGTTTAGGGTTGTTGTTGTTGTTGTTGTTGTTTAAGGTTGTTGTTGTTGTTGTTTAGGGTTGTTGTTGTTGTTGTTGTTGTTTAAGGTTGTTGTTGTTGTTGTTTAGGGTTGTTGTTGTTGTTGTTGTTGTTGTTTAAGGTTGTTGTTGTTGTTGTTATTTAGGGTTGTTGTTGTTGTTATTGTTGTTTAGGGTTGTTGTTGTTATTATTGTTGATGTTGTTGTTGTTGTGCTTGTTGTTCTTGTTGTTATTTAGGGTGGTTGTTGTGGTTGTTCTTGTTGTTGTTTAGGGTGGTTGTTGTTGTTGTTGTTGTTGTTGTTATTTAGGGTTGTTGTTGTTGTTGTAATTGTTGTTTAGGATTGTTGTTGTTGTTGTTGTTATTTAGGGTTGTTGTTGTTGTTGTTGTTGTTGTGGTTGTTGTTATTTAGGGTTGTTATTGTTGTTGTTGTTGTTGTTATTGTTGATGTTGTTGTTATTTAGGGTTGTCGTTGTTGTTGTTGTTTTTATTTAGGGTTGTTGTTGTTGTTGTTGTTATTTAGGGTTGTTGTTTTATTTAGGGTTATTGTTGTTGCTGTTGTTGTTGTTATTTAGGGTTGTTATTGTTGTTGTTGTTTTTTAGGGTTGTTGTTGTTGTTATTGTTGCAACTTGTTTTGGGTTTAGGGAAAAGTTTTGTTTTTGTTGTTGTTGTTATTGTTATTTAGGGTTGTTGTTGTTGTTGTTTAGGGTTGTTGTTGTTGTTGTTATTTAGGGTTGTTGTTGTTGTTGTTGTTGTTTAAGGTTGTTGTTGTTGTTGTTTAGAGTTGTTGTTTTTGTTGTTGTTATTTAGGGTTGTTGTTGTTCTTGTTATTCTTGTTGTTGTTGTTGTGCTTGTTGCTCTTGTTTTTATTTAGGGTTGTTGTTGTTGTTGTAATTGTTGTTTAGGATTGTTGTTGTTGTTGTTGTTGTTTTTGTTGTTGTTGTAATTGTTGTTTAGGGTTGTTGTTGTTGTTGTTGTTGTTGTTGTTATTTAGGGTTGTTGTTGTTGTTGTTGTTGTTGTTGTTGTTGTTGTTATTTAGGGTTGTTATTGTTGTTCTTGTTGTTGTTATTGTTGATGTTGTTGTTGTTTAGGGTTGTCGTTGTTGTTGTTGTTTTTATTTAGGGTTGTTGTTGTTGTTGTTTAGGGTTGTTGTTGTTGATATTGTTGTTGTTGTTTTTGTTGTTATTTAGGGTTGTTATTGTTGCTGTTGTTGTTGTTATTTTGGGTTGTTGGTGTTGTTGTTGTTTAGGGTTGTTATTGTTGTTGTTGTTGTTATTTAGGGTTGTTGTTTTATTTAGGGTTATTGTTGTTGCTGTTGTTGTTGTTATTTAGGGTTGTTATTGTTTTTGTTGTTTTTTAGGGTTGTTGTTGTTATTGTTGCAACTTGTTTTGGGTTTAGGGAAAAGTTTTGTTTTTGTTGTTGTTGTTATTGTTATTTAGGGTTCTTGTTGTTGTTGTTTAGGGTTGTTGTTGTTGTTGTTGTTGTTGTTTAGGGTTGTTGTTGTTGTTTAAGGTTGTTGTTGTTGTTGTTGTTGTTGTTGTTGTTGTTGTTATTTAGGGTTGTTGTTGTTGTTATTGTTGTTTAGGGTTGTTGTTGTTATTATTGTTGATGTTGTTGTTGTTGTGCTTGTTGTTCTTGTTGTTATTTAGGGTGGTTGTTGTGGTTGTTCTTGTTGTTGTTTAGGGTGGTTGTTGTTGTTGTTATTTAGGGTTCTTGTTGTTGTTGTAATTGTTGTTTAGGATTGTTGTTGTTGTTGTTGTTATTTAGGGTTGTTGTTGTTGTTGTTGTTGTTGTGGTTGATGTTATTTAGGGTTGTTATTGTTGTTGTTGTTGTTGTTATTGTTGATGTTGTTGTTATTTAGGGTTGTCGTTGTTGTTGTTGTTTTTATTTAGGGTTGTTGTTGTTGTTGTTGTTATTTAGGGTTGTTGTTTTATTTGGGGTTATTGTTGTTGCTGTTGTTGTTGTTATTTAGGGTTGTTATTGTTGTTGTTGTTTTTTAGGGTTGTTGTTGTTGTTATTGTTGCAACTTGTTTTGGGTTTAGGGAAAAGTTTTGTTTTTGTTGTTGTTGTTATTGTTATTTAGGGTTCTTGTTGTTGTTGTTTAGGGTTGTTGTTGTTGTTGTTGTTGTTTAAGGTTGTTGTTGTTGTTGTTTAGGGTTGTTGTTGTTGTTGTTGTTGTTTAAGGTTGTTGTTGTTGTTGTTTAGGGTTGTTGTTGTTGTTGTTGTTATTTAGGGTTGTTGTTTTATTTAGGGTTGTTGTTTTTGTTGTTGTTATTTAGGGTTGTTGTTGTTCTTATTATTTTTGTTGTTGTTGTTGTGCTTGTTGCTCTTGTTGTTATTTAGGGTTGTTGTTGTTGTTGTAATTGTTGTTTAGGATTGTTGTTGTTGTTGTTGTTGTTGTTGTTATTTAGGGTTGTTGTTGTTGTTGTTGTTGTTGTTGTTATTTAGGGTTGTTATTGTTGTTGTTGTTGTTGTTATTTATGATGTTGTTGTTGTTTAGTGTTGTTGTTGTTGTTTTTGTTGTTATTTAGGGTTGTTGTTGTTGCTGTTGTTGTTGTTATTTTGGGTTGTTGGTGTTGTTGTTGTTTAGGGTTGTTATTGTTGTTGTTGTTGTTATTTAGGGTTGTTGTTGTTGTTGTTGTTATTTAGGGTTGTTGTTTTATTTAGGGTTATTGTTGTTGCTGTTGTTGTTGTTATTTAGGGTTGTTATTGTTGTTGTTGTTTTTTAGGGTTGTTGTTGTTGTTATTGTTGCAACTTGTTTTGGGTTTAGGGAAAAGTTTTGTTTTTGTTGTTGTTGTTATTGTTATTTAGGGTTCTTGTTGTTGTTGTTTAGGGTTGTTGTTGTTGTTGTTTAGGGTTGTTGTTGTTGTTGTTGTTGTTTAAGGTTGTTGTTGTTGTTGTTTAGGGTTGTTGTTGTTGTTGTTGTTGTTGTTGTTGTTATTTAGGGTTGTTGTTGTTGTTATTGTTGTTTAGGGTTGTTGTTGTTATTATTGTTGATGTTGTTGTTGTTGTGCTTGTTGTTCTTGTTGTTATTTAGGGTGGTTGTGTGGTTGTTGTTGTTGTTGTTTAGGGTGGTTGTTGTTGTTGTTGTTGTTGTTATTTAGGGTTGTTGTTTTATTTAGGGTTATTGTTGTTGCTGTTGTTGTTATTTAGGGTTGTTGTTGTTGTTGTTGTTATTTAGGGTTGTTGTTGTTGTTATTGTTGCAACTTGTTTAGGGTTTAGGGAAAAGTTTTGTTGTTGGTGTTGTTGTTATTGTTATTTAGGGTTCTTGTTGTTGTTGTTTAGGGTTGTTGTGGTTGTAGTTGTTGTTGTTGTTTAGGGTTGTTGTTGTTGTTGTTGTTGTTTAAGGTTGTTGTTGTTGTTGTTGTTTAGGGTTGTTGTTGTTGTTGTTTAAGGGTGTTGTTTTTGTAATTGTTGTTTAGGGTTGTTGTTGTTGTTGTTATTATTGTTGATGTTGTCGTTGTTGTCTTGTTGTTCTTGTTGTTATTTAGGGTGGTTGTTGTGGTTGTTGTTGTTGTTGTTTAGGGTGGTTGTTGTTATTGTTGTTGTTGTTATTTAGGGTGGTTGTTGTTGTTGTTGTTGTTGTTATTGTTGTTGTTGTTGTTGTTTAGGGTTGTTGTTGTTATTTAGGGTTGTTGTTGTTGTTGTTTTTGTTGTTTAGGGTTGTTGTTGTTGCTGTTGTTGTTATTTAGGGTTGTTGCTGTTGTTGTTATTTTGGGTTGTTGCTGTTGTTGTTGTTTAGGGTTGTTGTTGTTGTTATTTAGGGTTGTTGTTGTTGTTGTTGTTGTTATTTATGGTTGTTGTTGTTGTTATTTAGGGTTATTGTTGTTGTTGTTGTTGTTTTTATTTAGGGTTGTTGTTGTTTAGGGTTTAGGGTTTAGGGAAAGGTTTTGTTATTGTTGTTGTTGTTGTTGTTATTGTTATTTAGCGTTCTTGTTGTTGTTGTTGTTGTTTTTGTTTAGGGTTGTTGTTGTGTTGTTGTTGTTGTTTAGGGTTGTTGTTTTTGTTGTTGTTATTTAGGGTTGTTGTTGTTCTTATTATTTTTGTTGTTGTTGTTGTGCTTGTTGCTCTTGTTGTTATTTAGGGTTGTTGTTGTTGTTGTAATTGTTGTTTAGGATTGTTGTTGTTGTTGTTGTTGTTTTTATTTAGGGTTGTTGTTGTTGTTGTTGTTGTTGTTGTTATTTAGGGTTGTTATTGTTGTTGTTGTTGTTGTTATTTATGATGTTGTTGTTGTTTAGGGTTGTTGTTGTTGTTTTTGTTGTTATTTAGGGTTGTTGTTGTTGCTGTTGTTGTTGTTATTTTGGGTTGTTGCTGTTGTTGTTGTTTAAGGTTGTTATTGTTGTTGTTGTTGTTATTTAGGGTTGTTGTTGTTGTTGTTGTTATTTAGGGTTGTTGTTTTATTTAGGGTTATTGTTGTTGCTGTTGTTGTTGTTATTTAGGGTTGTTATTGTTTTTGTTGTTTTTTAGGGTTGTTGTTGTT
>OX359289.1:57684803-57697303 GCA_947179395.2 Pulicaria dysenterica | reverse complement strand
TTAGGGTTGTTGTTTTATTTAGGGTTATTGTTGTTGCTGTTGTTGTTATTTAGGGTTGTTGTTGTTGTTGTTATTGTTGCAACTTGTTTAGGGTTTAGGGAAAAGTTTTGTTGTTGGTGTTGTTGTTATTGTTATTTAGGGTTCTTGTTGTTGTTGTTTAGGGTTGTTGTTGTTGTTGTTGTTGTTGTTGTTTAGGGTTGTTGTTGTTGTTGTTGTTGTTTAAGGTTGTTGTTGTTGTTGTTGTTTAGGGTTGTTGTTGTTGTTGTTTAAGGGTGTTGTTTTTGTAATTGTTGTTTAGGGTTGTTGTTGTTGTTGTTATTTAGGGTTGTTGTTGTTATTATTGTTGATGTTGTCGTTGTTGTCTTGTTGTTCTTGTTGTTATTTAGGGTGGTTGTTGTGGTTGTTGTTGTTGTTGTTTAGGGTGGTTGTTGTTATTGTTGTTGTTGTTATTTAGGGTGGTTGTTGTTGTTGTTGTTGTTATTGTTGTTGTTGTTGTTGTTTAGGGTTGTTGTTGTTATTTAGGGATGTTGTTGTTGTTGTTTTTGTTGTTTAGGGTTGTTGTTGTTGCTGTTGTTGTTATTTAGGGTTGTTGCTGTTGTTGTTATTTAGGGTTGTTGCTCTTGTTGTTGTTTAGGGTTGTTGCTGTTGTTATTTAGGGTTGTTGTTGTTGTTGTTGTTGTTGTTGTTATTTCGGGTTGTTGTTGTTGTTATTTAGGGTTATTGTTGTTGTTGTTGTTGTTTTTATTTAGGGTTGTTGTTGTTTAGGGTTTAGGGTTTAGGGAAAGGTTTTGTTATTGTTGTTGTTGTTGTTGTTACTGTTATTTAGCGTTCTTGTTGTTGTTGTTGTTGTTTTTGTTTAGGGTTGTTGTTGTGTTGTTGTTGTTGTTTAGGGTTGTTGTTTTTGTTGTTGTTATTTAGGGTTGTTGTTGTTCTTATTATTTTTGTTGTTGTTGTTGTGCTTGTTGCTCTTGTTGTTATTTAGGGTTGTTGTTGTTGTTGTAATTGTTGTTTAGGATTGTTGTTGTTGTTGTTATTTAGGGTTGTTGTTGTTGTTGTTGTTGTTGTTATTTAGGGTTGTTATTGTTGTTGTTGTTGTTGTTATTTATGATGTTGTTGTTGTTTAGGGTTGTTGTTGTTGTTTTTGTCGTTATTTAGGGTTGTTGTTGTTGCTGTTGTTGTTGTTATTTTGGGTTGTTGCTGTTGTTGTTGTTTAAGGTTGTTATTGTTGTTGTTGTTGTTATTTAGGGTTGTTGTTGTTGTTGTTGTTATTTAGGGTTGTTGTTTTATTTAGGGTTATTGTTGTTGCTGTTGTTGTTGTTATTTAGGGTTGTTATTGTTTTTGGTTTATTTTAGGGTTGTTGTTGTTGGTATTGTTGCAACTTGTTTTAGGTTTAGGGAAAAGTTTTGTTTTTGTTGTTGTTGTTATTGTTATTTAGGGTTCTTGTTGTTGTTGTTTAGGGTTGTTATTGTTGTTGTTGTTTAGGGTTGTTGTTGTTGTTTAAGGTTGTTGTTGTTGTTGTTGTTGTTGTTGTTGTTGTTGTTGTTGTTGTTGTTGTTATTTAGGGTTGTTGTTGTTGTTATTGTTGTTTAGGGTTGTTGTTGTTATTATTGTTGATGTTGTTGTTGTTGTGCTTGTTGTTCTTGTTGTTATTTAGGGTGGTTGTTGTGGTTGTTCTTGTTGTTGTTTAGGGTGGTTGTTCTTGTTGTTGTTGTTGTTGTTATTTAGGGTTGTTGTTGTTGTTGTTGTTTAGGGTTGTTGTTGTTGTTGTTGTTGTTTAGGGTTGTTGTTGTTGTTGTTTAGGGTTGTTGTTGTTGTTGTTGTTGTTGTTTAAGGTTGTTGTTGTTGTTGTTATTTAGGGTTGTTGTTGTTGTTATTGTTGTTTAGGGTTGTTGTTGTTATTATTGTTGATGTTGTTGTTGTTGTGCTTGTTGTTCTTGTTGTTATTTAGGGTGGTTGTGTGGTTGTTGTTGTTGTTGTTTAGGGTGGTTGTTGTTGTTGTTGTTGTTGTTATTTAGGGTTGTTGTTTTATTTAGGGTTATTGTTGTTGCTGTTGTTGTTATTTAGGGTTGTTGTTGTTGTTGTTATTGTTGCAACTTGTTTAGGGTTTAGGGAAAAGTTTTGTTGTTGGTGTTGTTGTTATTGTTATTTAGGGTTCTTGTTGTTGTTGTTTAGGGTTGTTGTGGTTGTAGTTGTTGTTGTTGTTTAGGGTTGTTGTTGTTGTTATTGTTATTTAAGGTTGTTGTTGTTGTTGTTGTTTAGGGTTGTTGTTGTTGTTGTTTAAGGGTGTTGTTTTTGTAATTGTTGTTTAGGGTTGTTGTTGTTGTTGTTATTTAGGGTTGTTGTTGTTATTATTGTTGATGTTGTCGTTGTTGTCTTGTTGTTCTTGTTGTTATTTAGGGTGGTTGTTGTGGTTGTTGTTGTTGTTGTTTAGGGTGGTTGTTGTTATTGTTGTTGTTGTTATTTAGGGTGGTTGTTGTTGTTGTTGTTGTTATTGTTGTTGTTGTTGTTGTTTAGGGTTGTTGTTGTTATTTAGGGATGTTGTTGTTGTTGTTTTTGTTGTTTAGGGTTGTTGTTGTTGCTGTTGTTGTTATTTAGGGTTGTTGCTGTTGTTGTTATTTTGGGTTGTTGCTGTTGTTGTTGTTTAGGGTTGTTGCTGTTGTTATTTAGGGTGGTTGTTGTTGTTGTTGTTGTTGTTGTTATTTCGGGTTGTTGTTGTTGTTATTTAGGGTTATTGTTGTTGTTGTTGTTGTTTTTATTTAGGGTTGTTGTTGTTTAGGGTTTAGGGTTTAGGGAAAGGTTTTGTTATTGTTGTTGTTGTTGTTGTTACTGTTATTTAGCGTTCTTGTTGTTGTTGTTGTTGTTTTTGTTTAGGGTTGTTGTTGTGTTGTTGTTGTTGTTTAGGGTTGTTGTTTTTGTTGTTGTTATTTAGGGTTGTTGTTGATCTTATTATTTTTGTTGTTGTTGTTGTGCTTGTTGCTCTTGTTGTTATTTAGGGTTGTTGTTGTTGTTGTAATTGTTGTTTAGGATTGTTGTTGTTGTTGTTATTTAGGGTTGTTGTTGTTGTTGTTGTTGTTGTTATTTAGGGTTGTTATTGTTGTTGTTGTTGTTGTTATTTATGATGTTGTTGTTGTTTAGGGTTGTTGTTGTTGTTTTTGTCGTTATTTAGGGTTGTTGTTGTTGCTGTTGTTGTTGTTATTTTGGGTTGTTGCTGTTGTTGTTGTTTAAGGTTGTTATTGTTGTTGTTGTTGTTATTTAGGGTTGTTGTTGTTGTTGTTGTTATTTAGGGTTGTTGTTTTATTTAAGGTTATTGTTGTTGCTGTTGTTGTTGTTATTTAGGGTTGTTATTGTTTTTGGTTTATTTTAGGGTTGTTGTTGTTGGTATTGTTGCAACTTGTTTTAGGTTTAGGGAAAAGTTTTGTTTTTGTTGTTGTTGTTATTGTTATTTAGGGTTCTTGTTGTTGTTGTTTAGGGTTGTTATTGTTGTTGTTGTTTAGGGTTGTTGTTGTTGTTTAAGGTTGTTGTTGTTGTTGTTGTTGTTGTTGTTGTTGTTTAAGGTTGTTGTTGTTGTTGTTATTTAGGGTTGTTGTTGTTGTTATTGTTGTTTAGGGTTGTTGTTGTTATTATTGTTGATGTTGTTGTTGTTGTGCTTGTTGTTCTTGTTGTTATTTAGGGTGGTTGTTGTGGTTGTTCTTGTTGTTGTTTAGGGTGGTTGTTCTTGTTGTTGTTGTTGTTGTTATTTAGGGTTGTTGTTGTTGTTGTTGTTTAGGGTTGTTGTTGTTGTTGTTGTTGTTTAAGGTTGTTGTTGTTGTTGTTTAGGGTTGTTGTTGTTGTTGTTGTTGTTGTTTAGGGTTGTTGTTGTTGTTGTTATTTAGGGTTGTTGTTGTTGTTATTGTTGTTTAGGGTTGTTGTTGTTATTATTGTTGATGTTGTTGTTGTTGTGCTTGTTGTTCTTGTTGTTATTTAGGGTGGTTGTGTGGTTGTTGTTGTTGTTGTTTAGGGTGGTTGTTGTTGTTGTTGTTGTTGTTATTTAGGGTTGTTGTTTTATTTAGGGTTATTGTTGTTGCTGTTGTTGTTATTTAGGGTTGTTGTTGTTGTTGTTGTTATTGTTGCAACTTGTTTAGGGTTTAGGGAAAAGTTTTGTTGTTGGTGTTGTTGTTATTGTTATTTAGGGTTCTTGTTGTTGTTGTTGTTGTTGTTGTTTAAGGTTGTTGTTGTTGTTGTTGTTTAGGGTTGTTGTTGTTGTTGTTTAAGGGTGTTGTTTTTGTAATTGTTGTTTAGGGTTGTTGTTGTTGTTGTTATTTAGGGTTGTTGTTGTTATTATTGTTGATGTTGTCGTTGTTGTCTTGTTGTTCTTGTTGTTATTTAGGGTGGTTGTTGTGGTTGTTGTTGTTGTTGTTTAGGGTGGTTGTTGTTATTGTTGTTGTTGTTATTTAGGGTGGTTGTTGTTGTTGTTGTTGTTATTGTTGTTGTTGTTGTTGTTTAGGGTTGTTGTTGTTATTTAGGGATGTTGTTGTTGTTGTTTTTGTTGTTTAGGGTTGTTGTTGTTGCTGTTGTTGTTATTTAGGGTTGTTGCTGTTGTTGTTATTTTGGGTTGTTGCTGTTGTTGTTGTTTAGGGTTGTTGTTGTTGTTATTTAGGGTTGTTGTTGTTGTTGTTGTTGTTGTTGTTATTTCGGGTTGTTGTTGTTGTTATTTAGGGTTATTGTTGTTGTTGTTGTTGTTTTTATTTAGGGTTGTTGTTGTTTAGGGTTTAGGGTTTAGGCAAAGGTTTTGTTATTGTTGTTGTTGTTGTTGTTACTGTTATTTAGCGTTCTTGTTGTTGTTGTTGTTGTTTTTGTTTAGGGTTGTTGTTGTGTTGTTGTTGTTGTTTAGGGTTGTTGTTTTTGTTGTTGTTATTTAGGGTTGTTGTTGTTCTTATTATTTTTGTTGTTGTTGTTGTGCTTGTTGCTCTTGTTGTTATTTAGGGTTGTTGTTGTTGTTGTAATTGTTGTTTAGGATTGTTGTTGTTGTTGTTATTTAGGGTTGTTGTTGTTGTTGTTGTTGTTGTTATTTAGGGTTGTTATTGTTGTTGTTGTTGTTGTTATTTATGATGTTGTTGTTGTTTAGGGTTGTTGTTGTTGTTTTTGTCGTTATTTAGGGTTGTTGTTGTTGCTGTTGTTGTTGTTATTTTGGGTTGTTGCTGTTGTTGTTGTTTAAGGTTGTTATTGTTGTTGTTGTTGTTATTTAGGGTTGTTGTTGTTGTTTTTGTTATTTAGGGTTGTTGTTTTATTTAGGGTTATTGTTGTTGCTATTGTTGTTGTTATTTAGGGTTGTTATTGTTTTTGGTTTATTTTAGGGTTGTTGTTGTTGTTATTGTTGCAACTTGTTTTAGGTTTAGGGAAAAGTTTTGTTTTTGTTGTTGTTGTTATTGTTATTTAGGGTTCTTGTTGTTGTTGTTTAGGGTTGTTGTTGTTGTTGTTGTTTAGGGTTGTTGTTGTTGTTTAAGGTTGTTGTTGTTGTTGTTGTTGTTGTTGTTGTTGTTTAAGGTTGTTGTTGTTGTTGTTATTTAGGGTTGTTGTTGTTGTTATTGTTGTTTAGGGTTGTTGTTGTTATTATTGTTGATGTTGTTGTTGTTGTGCTTGTTGTTCTTGTTGTTATTTAGGGTGGTTGTTGTGGTTGTTCTTGTTGTTGTTTAGGGTGGTTGTTCTTGTTGTTGTTGTTGTTGTTATTTAGGGTTGTTGTTGTTGTTGTAATTGTTGTTTAGGATTGTTGTTGTTGTTGTTGTTATTTAGGGTTGTTGTTGTTGTTGTTGTTGTTGTGGTTGTTGTTATTTAGGGTTGTTATTGTTGTTGTTGTTGTTGTTATTGTTGATGTTGTTGTTATTTAGGGTTGTCGTTGTTGTTGTTGTTTTTATTTAGGGTTGTTGTTGTTGTTGTTGTTATTTAGGGTTGTTGTTTTATTTAGGGTTATTGTTGTTGCTGTTGTTGTTGTTATTTAGGGTTGTTATTGTTGTTGTTGTTTTTTAGGGTTGTTGTTGTTGTTATTGTTGCAACTTGTTTAGGGAAATGTTTTGTTTTTGTTGTTGTTGTTATTGTTATTTAGGGTTCTTGTTGTTGTTGTTTAGGGTTGTTGTTGTTGTTGTTGTTTAGGGTTGTTGTTGTTGTTGTTGTTGTTTAAGGTTGTTGTTGTTGTTGTTTAGGGTTGTTGTTGTTGTTGTTGTTGTTGTTTAAGGTTGTTGTTGTTGTTGTTATTTAGGGTTGTTGTTGTTGTTATTGTTGTTTAGGGTTGTTGTTGTTATTATTGTTGATGTTGTTGTTGTGCTTGTTGTTCTTGTTGTTATTTAGGGTGGTTGTGTGGTTGTTGTTGTTGTTGTTTAGGGTGGTTGTTGTTGTTGTTGTTGTTATTTAGGGTTGTTGTTTTATTTAGGGTTATTGTTGTTGATGTTGTTGTTATTTAGGGTTGTTGTTGTTGTTGTTGTTATTTAGGGTTGTTGTTGTTGTTATTGTTGCAACTTGTTTAGGGTTTAGGGAAAAGTTTTGTTGTTGGTGTTGTTGTTATTGTTATTTAGGGTTCTTGTTGTTGTTGTTTAGGGTTGTTGTGGTTGTAGTTGTTGTTGTTGTTTAGGGTTGTTGTTGTTTAAGGTTGTTGTTGTTGTTGTTGTTTAGGGTTGTTGTTGTTGTTGTTTAAGGGTGTTGTTTTTGTAATTGTTGTTTAGGGTTGTTGTTGTTGTTGTTATTTAGGGTTGTTGTTGTTATTATTGTTGATGTTGTCGTTGTTGTCTTGTTGTTCTTGTTGTTATTTAGGGTGGTTGTTGTGATTGTTGTTGTTGTTGTTTAGGGTGGTTGTTGTTATTGTTGTTGTTGTTCTTTAGGGTGGTTGTTGTTGTTGTTGTTGTTGTTGTTGTTGTTGTTGTTGTTGTTGTTTAGGGTTGTTGTTGTTATTTAGGGTTGTTGTTGTTGTTGTTTTTGTTGTTTAGGGTTGTTGTTGTTGCTGTTGTTGTTATTTAGGGTTGTTGCTGTTGTTGTTATTTTGGGTTGTTGCTGTTGTTGTTGTTTAGGGTTGTTGTTGTTGTTATTTAGGGTTGTTGTTGTTTAGGGTTTAGGGTTTAGGGAAAGGTTTTGTTATTGTTGTTGTTGTTGTTGTTGTTATTGTTATTTAGCGTTCTTGTTGTTGTTGTTGTTGTTTTTGTTTAGGGTTGTTGTGTTGTTGTTGTTGTTTAGGGTTGTTGTTTTTGTTGTTGTTATTTAGGGTTGTTGTTGTTATTATTATTTTTGTTGTTGTTGTTGTGCTTGTTGCTCTTGTTGTTATTTAGGGTTGTTGTTGTTGTTGTAATTGTTGTTTAGGATTGTTGTTATTGTTGTTGTTGTTGTTATTTAGGGTTGTTGTTGTTGTTGTTGTTGTTGTTGTTATTTAGGGTTGTTATTGTTGTTGTTGTTGTTGTTATTTATGATGTTGTTGTTGTTTAGGGTTGTTGTTGTTGTTGTTGTTGTTTTTGTTGTTATTTAGGGTTGTTGTTGTTGCTGTTGTTGTTGTTATTTTGGGTTGTTGCTGTTGTTGTTGTTTAGGGTTGTTATTGTTGTTGTTGTTGTTATTTAGGGTTGTTGTTGTTGTTGTTGTTGTTGTTTTTGTTGTTATTTAGGGTTGTTGTTGTTGCTGTTGTTGTTGTTATTTTGGGTTGTTGCTGTTGTTGTTGTGTAGGGTTGTTATTGTTGTTGTTGTTGTTATTTAGGGTTGTTGTTGTTGTTGTTGTTATTTAGGGTTGTTGTTTTATTTAGGGTTATTGTTGTTGCTGTTGTTGTTGTTATTTAGGGTTGTTATTGTTTTTGTTGTTTTTTAGGGTTGTTGTTGTTGTTGTTATTGTTGCAACTTGTTTTGGGTTTAGGGAAAAGTTTTGTTTTTGTTGTTGTTGTTATTGTTATTTAGGATTCTTGTTGTTGTTGTTTAGGGTTGTTGTTGTTGTTGTTGTTTAGGGTTGTTGTTGTTGTTTAAGGTTGTTGTTGTTGTTGTTGAGGGTTGTTGTTGTTGTTGTTGTTGTTGTTGTTGTTTAAGGTTGTTGTTTTTGTTGTTGTTATTTAGGGTTGTTGTTGTTCTTATTATTTTTGTTGTTGTTGTTGTGCTTGTTGCTCTTGTTGTTATTTAGGGTTGTTGTTGTTGTTGTAATTGTTGTTTAGGATTGTTGTTGTTGTTGTTATTTAGGGTTGTTGTTGTTGTTGTTGTTGTTGTTATTTAGGGTTGTTATTGTTGTTGTTGTTGTTGTTATTTATGATGTTGTTGTTGTTTAGGGTTGTTGTTGTTGTTTTTGTCGTTATTTAGGGTTGTTGTTGTTGCTATTTTGGGTTGTTGCTGTTGTTGTTGTTTAAGGTTGTTATTGTTGTTGTTGTTGTTATTTAGGGTTGTTGTTGTTGTTGTTGTTATTTAGGGTTGTTGTTTTATTTAGGGTTATTGTTGTTGCTGTTGTTGTTGTTATTTAGGGTTGTTATTGTTTTTGGTTTATTTTAGGGTTGTTGTTGTTGGTATTGTTGCAACTTGTTTTAGGTTTAGGGAAAAGTTTTGTTTTTGTTGTTGTTGTTATTGTTATTTAGGGTTCTTGTTGTTGTTGTTTAGGGTTGTTGTTGTTGTTGTTGTTTAGGGTTGTTGTTGTTGTTTAAGGTTGTTGTTGTTGTTGTTGTTGTTGTTGTTGTTGTTTAAGGTTGTTGTTGTTGTTGTTATTTAGGGTTGTTGTTGTTGTTATTGTTGTTTAGGGTTGTTGTTGTTATTATTGTTGATGTTGTTGTTGTTGTGCTTGTTGTTCTTGTTGTTATTTAGGGTGGTTGTTGTGGTTGTTCTTGTTGTTGTTTAGGGTGGTTGTTCTTGTTGTTGTTGTTGTTGTTATTTAGGGTTGTTGTTGTTGTTGTTGTTTAGGGTTGTTGTTGTTGTTGTTGTTGTTTAAGGTTGTTGTTGTTGTTGTTTAGGGTTGTTGTTGTTGTTGTTGTTGTTGTTTAAGGTTGTTGTTGTTGTTGTTATTTAGGGTTGTTGTTGTTGTTATTGTTGTTTAGGGTTGTTGTTGTTATTTTTGTTGATGTTGTTGTTGTTGTGCTTGTTGTTCTTGTTGTTATTTAGGGTGGTTGTGTGGTTGTTGTTGTTGTTGTTTAGGGTGGTTGTTGTTGTTGTTGTTGTTGTTATTTAGGGTTGTTGTTTTATTTAGGGTTATTGTTGTTGCTGTTGTTGTTATTTAGGGTTGTTGTTGTTGTTGTTGTTATTGTTGCAACTTGTTTAGGGTTTAGGGAAAAGTTTTGTTGTTGGTGTTGTTGTTATTGTTATTTAGGGTTCTTGTTGTTGTTGTTTAGGGTTGTTGTGGTTGTAGTTGTTGTTGTTGTTTAGGGTTGTTGTTGTTGTTGTTGTTGTTTAAGGTTGTTGTTGTTGTTGTTGTTTAGGGTTGTTGTTGTTGTTGTTTAAGGGTGTTGTTTTTGTAATTGTTGTTTAGGGTTGTTGTTGTTGTTGTTATTTAGGGTTGTTGTTGTTATTATTGTTGATGTTGTCGTTGTTGTCTTGTTGTTCTTGTTGTTATTTAGGGTGGTTGTTGTGGTTGTTGTTGTTGTTGTTTAGGGTGGTTGTTGTTATTGTTGTTGTTGTTATTTAGGGTGGTTGTTGTTGTTGTTGTTGTTATTGTTGTTGTTGTTGTTGTTATAATTTCTGGTTGTTGTTGTTATTTAGGGATGTTGTTGTTGTTGTTGTTGTTGTTTAGGGTTGTTGTTGTTGCTGTTGTTGTTATTTAGGGTTGTTGCTCTTGTTGTTATTTAGGGTTGTTGCTCTTGTTGTTGTTTAGGGTTGTTGCTGTTGTTATTTAGGGTTGTTGTTGTTGTTGTTGTTGTTGTTGTTATTTCGGGTTGTTGTTGTTGTTATTTAGGGTTATTGTTGTTGTTGTTGTTGTTTTTATTTAGGGTTGTTGTTGTTTAGGGTTTAGGGTTTAGGGAAAGGTTTTGTTATTGTTGTTGTTGTTGTTGTTACTGTTATTTAGCGTTCTTGTTGTTGTTGTTGTTGTTTTTGTTTAGGGTTGTTGTTGTGTTGTTGTTGTTGTTTAGGGTTGTTGTTTTTGTTGTTGTTATTTAGGGTTGTTGTTGTTCTTATTATTTTTGTTGTTGTTGTTGTGCTTGTTGCTCTTGTTGTTATTTAGGGTTGTTGTTGTTGTTGTAATTGTTGTTTAGGATTGTTGTTGTTGTTGTTATTTAGGGTTGTTGTTGTTGTTGTTGTTGTAGTTATTTAGGGTTGTTATTGTTGTTGTTGTTGTTGTTATTTATGATGTTGTTGTTGTTTAGGGTTGTTGTTGTTGTTTTTGTCGTTATTTAGGGTTGTTGTTGTTGCTGTTGTTGTTGTTATTTTGGGTTGTTGCTGTTGTTGTTCTTTAAGGTTGTTATTGTTGTTGTTGTTGTTATTTAGGGTTGTTGTTGTTGTTTTTGTTATTTAGGGTTGTTGTTTTATTTAGGGTTATTGTTGTTGCTATTGTTGTTGTTATTTAGGGTTGTTATTGTTTTTGGTTTATTTTAGGGTTGTTGTTGTTGTTATTGTTGCAACTTGTTTTAGGTTTAGGGAAAAGTTTTGTTTTTGTTGTTGTTGTTATTGTTATTTAGGGTTCTTGTTGTTGTTGTTTAGGGTTGTTGTTGTTGTTGTTGTTTAGGGTTGTTGTTGTTGTTTAAGGTTGTTGTTGTTGTTGTTGTTGTTGTTGTTGTTGTTTAAGGTTGTTGTTGTTGTTGTTATTTAGGGTTGTTGTTGTTGTTATTGTTGATTAGGGTTGTTGTTGTTATTATTGTTGATGTTGTTGTTGTTGTGCTTGTTGTTCTTGTTGTTATTTAGGGTGGTTGTTGTGGTTGTTCTTGTTGTTGTTTAGGGTGGTTGTTCTTGTTGTTGTTGTTGTTGTTATTTAGGGTTGTTGTTGTTGTTGTAATTGTTGTTTAGGATTGTTGTTGTTGTTGTTGTTATTTAGGGTTGTTGTTGTTGTTGTTGTTGTTGTTGTTGTTGTTATTTAGGGTTGTTATTGTTGTTGTTGTTGTTGTTATTGTTGATGTTGTTGTTATTTAGGGTTGTTGTTGTTGTTGTTGTTTTTATTTAGGGTTGTTGTTGTTGTTGTTGTTATTTAGGGTTGTTGTTTTATTTAGGGTTATTGTTGTTGCTGTTGTTGTTGTTATTTAGGGTTGTTATTGTTGTTGTTGTTTTTTAGGGTTGTTGTTGTTGTTATTGTTGCAACTTGTTTAGGGAAATGTTTTGTTTTTGTTGTTGTTGTTATTGTTATTTAGGGTTCTTGTTGTTGTTGTTTAGGGTTGTTGTTGTTGTTGTTGTTTAGGGTTGTTGTTGTTGTTGTTGTTGTTTAAGGTTGTTGTTGTTGTTGTTTAGGGTTGTTGTTGTTGTTGTTGTTGTTGTTTAAGGTTGTTGTTGTTGTTGTTATTTAGGGTTGTTGTTGTTGTTATTGTTGATTAGGGTTGTTGTTGTTATTATTGTTGATGTTGTTGTTGTTGTGCTTGTTGTTCTTGTTGTTATTTAGGGTGGTTGTGTGGTTGTTGTTGTTGTTGTTTAGGGTGGTTGTTGTTGTTGTTGTTGTTATTTAGGGTTGTTGTTTTATTTAGGGTTATTGTTGTTGATGTTGTTGTTATTTAGGGTTGTTGTTGTTGTTGTTGTTATTTAGGGTTGTTGTTGTTGTTATTGTTGCAACTTGTTTAGGGTTTAGGGAAAAGTTTTGTTGTTGGTGTTGTTGTTATTGTTATTTAGGGTTCTTGTTGTTGTTGTTTAGGGTTGTTGTGGTTGTAGTTGTTGTTGTTGTTTAGGGTTGTTGTTGTTGTTGTTGTTGTTTAAGGTTGTTGTTGTTGTTGTTGTTTAGGGTTGTTGTTGTTGTTGTTTAAGGGTGTTGTTTTTGTAATTGTTGTTTAGGGTTGTTGTTGTTGTTGTTATTTAGGATTGTTGTTGTTATTATTGTTGATGTTGTCGTTGTTGTCTTGTTGTTCTTGTTGTTATTTAGGGTGGTTGTTGTGGTTGTTGTTGTTGTTGTTTAGGGTGGTTGTTGTTATTGTTGTTGTTGTTCTTTAGGGTGGTTGTTGTTGTTGTTGTTGTTGTTGTTGTTGTTGTTTAGGGTTGTTGTTGTTATTTAGGGTTGTTGTTGTTGTTGTTTTTGTTGTTTAGGGTTGTTGTTGTTGCTGTTGTTGTTATTTAGGGTTGTTGCTGTTGTTGTTATTTTGGGTTGTTGCTGTTGTTGTTGTTTAGGGTTGTTGTTGTTGTTATTTAGGGTTGTTGTTGTTTAGGGTTTAGGGTTTAGGGAAAGGTTTTGTTATTGTTGTTGTTGTTGTTGTTGTTATTGTTATTTAGCGTTCTTGTTGTTGTTGTTGTTGTTTTTGTTTAGGGTTGTTGTGTTGTTGTTGTTGTTTAGGGTTGTTGTTTTTGTTGTTGTTATTTAGGGTTGTTGTTGTTATTATTATTTTTGTTGTTGTTGTTGTGCTTGTTGCTCTTGTTGTTATTTAGGGTTGTTGTTGTTGTTGTAATTGTTGTTTAGGATTGTTG
>OX359289.1:57669803-57674803 GCA_947179395.2 Pulicaria dysenterica | reverse complement strand
AGGGTTGTTGTTGTGTTGTTGTTGTTGTTGTTTAGGGTTGTTGTTTTTGTTGTTGTTATTTAGGGTTGTTGTTGTTCTTATTATTTTTGTTGTTGTTGTTGTGCTTGTTGCTCTTGTTGTTATTTAGGGTTGTTGTTGTTGTTATTTAGGGTTGTTGTTGTTGTTGTTGTTGTTGTTGTTATTTAGGGTTGTTATTGTTGTTGTTGTTGTTGTTATTTATGATGTTGTTGTTGTTTAGGGTTGTTGTTGTTGTTTTTGTTGTTATTTAGGGTTGTTGTTGTTGCTGTTGTTGTTGTTATTTTGGGTTGTTGCTGTTGTTGTTGTTTAAAGTTGTTATTGTTGTTGTTATTTAGGGTTGTTGTTGTTGTTGTTGTTTTATTTAGGGTTGTTGTTTTATTTAGGGTTATTGTTGTTGCTGTTGTTGTTGTTATTTAGGGTTGTTATTGTTTTTGTTGTTTTTTAAGGTTGTTGTTGTTGTTATTGTTGCAACTTGTTTTAGGTTTAGGGAAAAGTTTTGTTTTTGTTGTTGTTGTTATTGTTATTTAGGGTTCTTGTTGTTGTTGTTTAGGGTTGTTGTTGTTGTTGTTGTTTAGGGTTGTTGTTGTTGTTTAAGGTTGTTGTTTAAGGTTGTTGTTGTTGTTGTTGTTGTTTAAGGTTGTTGTTGTTGTTGTTATTTAGGGTTGTTGTTGTTGTTATTGTTGTTTAGGGTTGTTATTGTTATTATTGTTGATGTTGTTGTTGTTGTGCTTGTTGTTCTTGTTGTTATTTAGGGTGGTTGTTGTGGTTGTTCTTGTTGTTGTTTAGGGTGGTTGTTGTTGTTGTTGTTGTTGTTGTTATTTAGGGTTGTTGTTGTTGTTGTAATTGTTGTTTAGGATTGTTGTTGTTGTTGTTGTTATTTAGGGTTGTTGTTGTTGTTGTTGTTGTTGTGGTTGTTGTTATTTAGGGTTGTTATTGTTGTTGTTATTGTTGTTATTGTTGATGTTGTTGTTATTTAGGGTTGTCGTTGTTGTTGTTGTTTTTATTTAGGGTTGTTGTTGTTGTTGTTTAGGGTTGTTGTTGTTGTTATTGTTGTTGTTGTTTTTGTTGTTATTTAGGGTTGTTGTTGTTGCTGTTGTTGTTGTTATTTTGGGTTGTTGCTGTTGTTGTTTAGGGTTGTTATTGTTGTTGTTGTTGTTATTTAGGGTTGTTGTTTTATTTAGGGTTATTGTTGTTGTTGTTGTTGTTGTTATTTAGGGTTGTTGTTGTTGTTGTTGTTATTTAGGGTTGTTGTTGTTGTTATTGTTGCAACTTGTTTAGGGTTTAGGGAAAAGTTATGTTGTTGTTGTTGTTATTGTTATTTAGGGTTCTTGTTGTTGTTGTTTAGGGTTGTTGTAGTTGTAGTTGTTGTTGTTGTTTAGGGTTGTTGTTGTTGTTGTTGTTGTTTAAGGTTGTTGTTGTTGTTGTTGTTTAGGGTTGTTGTTGTTGTGATTGTTGTTTAGGGTTGTTGTTGTTGTTGTTATTTAGGGTTGTTGTTGTTATTATTGTTGATGTTGTTGATGTTGTTGTTGTTGTCTTGTTGTTCTTGTTGTTATTTAGGGTGGTTGTTGTGGTTGTTGTTGTTGTTGTTTAGGGTGGTTGTTGTTATTGTTGTTGTTGTTATTTAGGGTGGTGGTTGTTGTTGTTGTTGTTGTTGTTGTTGTTTAGGGTTGTTGTTGTTATTTAGGGTTGTTGTTGTTGTTGTTGTTGTTTTTGTTGTTTAGGGTTGTTGTTGTTGCTGTTGTTGTTATTTAGGGTTATTGCTGTTGTTGTTATTTTGGGCTGTTTCTGTTGTTGTTTAGGGTTGTTGTTGTTGTTATTTAGGGTTGTTGTTGTTGTTGTTGTTATTTAGGGTTGTTGTTGTTGTTGTTATTTAGGGTTATTGTTGTTGTTGTTGTTGTTATTTAGGGTTGTTGTTGTTGTTGTTGTTATTTAGGGTTGTTGTTGTTGTTGTTGTTATTTAGGGTTGTTGTTGTTGTTGTTATTTAGGGTTATTGTTGTTGTTGTTGTTGTTATTTAGGGTTGTTGTTGTTTAGGGTTTAGGGTTTAGGGAAAGGTTTTGTTATTGTTGTTGTTGTTGTTGTTATTGTTATTTAGCGTTCTTGTTGTTGTTGTTGTTGTTTTTGTTTAGGGTTGTTGTTGTGTTGTTGTTGTTGTTGTTTAGGGTTGTTGTTTTTGTTGTTGTTATTTAGGGTTGTTGTTGTTCTTATTATTTTTGTTGTTGTTGTTGTGCTTGTTGCTCTTGTTGTTATTTAGGGTTGTTGTTGTTGTTATTTAGGGTTGTTGTTGTTGTTGTTGTTGTTGTTGTTATTTAGGGTTGTTATTGTTGTTGTTGTTGTTGTTGTTGTTGTTGTTGTTTAGGGTTGTTGTTGTTGTTTTTGTTGTTATTTAGGGTTGTTGTTGTTGCTGTTGTTGTTGTTATTTTGGGTTGTTGCTGTTGTTGTTGTTTAAAGTTGTTATTGTTGTTGTTATTTAGGGTTGTTGTTGTTGTTGTTGTTATTTAGGGTTGTTGTTTTATTTA
Source organism: Pulicaria dysenterica (assembly GCA_947179395.2). NCBI lineage: Eukaryota > Viridiplantae > Streptophyta > Magnoliopsida > Asterales > Asteraceae > Pulicaria > Pulicaria dysenterica. Next base: position 57,672,267 of record OX359289.1, on the reverse strand, counting down.
GGGTTATTGTTGTTGCTGTTGTTGTTGTTATTTAGGGTTGTTATTGTTTTTGTTGTTTTTTAAGGTTGTTGTTGTTGTTATTGTTGCAACTTGTTTTAGGTTTAGGGAAAAGTTTTGTTTTTGTTGTTGTTGTTATTGTTATTTAGGGTTCTTGTTGTTGTTGTTTAGGGTTGTTGTTGTTGTTGTTGTTTAGGGTTGTTGTTGTTGTTTAAGGTTGTTGTTTAAGGTTGTTGTTGTTGTTGTTGTTGTTTAAGGTTGTTGTTGTTGTTGTTATTTAGGGTTGTTGTTGTTGTTATTGTTGTTTAGGGTTGTTGTTGTTATTATTGTTGTTGTTGTTGTTGTTGTGCTTGTTGTTGTTGTTGTTATTTAGGGTGGTTGTTGTGGTTGTTCTTGTTGTTGTTTAGGGTGGTTGTTGTTGTTGTTGTTGTTGTTGTTATTTAGGGTTGTTGTTGTTGTTGTTGTTGTTGTTTAGGATTGTTGTTGTTGTTGTTGTTATTTAGGGTTGTTGTTGTTGTTGTTGTTGTTGTTGTTGTTGTTGTTTAGGGTTGTTGTTGTTGTTGTTATTGTTGTTATTGTTGATGTTGTTGTTATTTAGGGTTGTCGTTGTTGTTGTTGTTTTTATTTAGGGTTGTTGTTGTTGTTGTTGTTATTTAGGGTTGTTGTTTTATTTAGGGTTATTGTTGTTGCTGTTGTTGTTGTTATTTAGGGTTGTTGATGTTGTTGTTGTTGTTGTTGTTGTTGTTGTTGTTATTTAGGGTTGTTGTTGTTGTTGTTGTTGTGGTTGTTGTTATTTAGGGTTGTTATTGTTGTTGTTGTTGTTGTTATTTAGGGTTGTCGTTGTTGTTGTTGTTTTTATTTAGGATTGTTGTTTTTGTTGTTGTTATTTAGGGTTGTTGTTTTATTTAGGGTTATTGTTGTTGCTGTTGTTGTTGTTATTTAGGGTTGTTATTGTTGTTGTTGTTTTTTAGGGTTGTTGTTGTTGTTATTGTTGCAACTTGTTTTGGGTTTAGGGAAAAGTTTTGTTTTTGTTGTTGTTGTTATTGTTATTTAGGGTTGTTGTTGTTGTTGTTTAGGGTTGTTGTTGTTGTTGTTGTTTAGGGTTGTTGTTGTTGTTGTTGTTGTTTAAGGTTGTTGTTGTTGTTGTTAAGGGTTGTTGTTGTTGTTGTTGTTGTTGTTTAAGGTTGTTGTTGTTGTTATTATTTAGGGTTGTTGTTGTTGTTATTGTTGTTTAGGGTTGTTGTTGTTATTATTGTTGATGTTGTTGTTGTTATTGTTGCAACTTGTTTTGGGTTTAGGGAAAAGTTTTGTTTTTGTTGTTGTTGTTATTGTTATTTAGGGTTCTTGTTGTTGTTGTTTAGGGTTGTTGTTTAGGGTTGTTGTTGTTGTTGTTGTTGTTTAAGGTTGTTGTTGTTGTTGTTTAGGGTTGTTGTTGTTGTTGTTGTTGTTTAAGGTTGTTGTTGTTGTTGTTTAGGGTTGTTGTTGTTGTTGTTGTTGTTGTTGTTTAAGGTTGTTGTTGTTGTTGTTATTTAGGGTTGTTGTTGTTGTTATTGTTGTTTAGGGTTGTTGTTGTTATTATTGTTGATGTTGTTGTTGTTGTGCTTGTTGTTCTTGTTGTTATTTAGGGTGGTTGTGTGGTTGTTGTTGTTGTTGTTTAGGGTGGTTGTTGTTGTTGTTGTTGTTGTTGTTTAGGGTTGTTGTTGTTGTTGTTGTAATTGTTGTTTAGGATTGTTGTTGTTGTTGTTGTTATTTAGGGTTGTTGTTGTTGTTGTTGTTGTTGTGGTTGTTGTTATTTAGGGTTCTTATTGTTGTTGTTGTTTTTGTTGTTGTTGATGTTGTTGTTTTTTAGGGTTGTCGTTGTTGTTGTTGTTTTTATTTAGGGTTGTTGTTGTTGTTGTTTAGGGTTGTTGTTGTTGTTATTGTTGTTGTTGTTTTTGTTGTTATTTAGGGTTGTTGTTGTTGCTGTTGTTGTTGTTATTTTGGGTTGTTGCTGTTGTTGTTTAGGGTTGTTATTGTTGTTGTTGTTGTTATTTAGGGTTGTTGTTTTATTTAGGGTTATTGTTGTTGTTGTTGTTGTTGTTATTTAGGGTTGTTGTTGTTGTTGTTGTTATTTAGGGTTGTTGTTGTTGTTATTGTTGCAACTTGTTTAGGGTTTAGGGAAAAGTTATGTTGTTGTTGTTGTTATTGTTATTTAGGGTTCTTGTTGTTGTTGTTTAGGGTTGTTGTTGTTGTTGTTGTTGTTGTTGTTTAGGGTTGTTGTTGTTGTTGTTGTTGTTTAAGGTTGTTGTTGTTGTTGTTGTTTAGGGTTGTTGTTGTTGTGATTGTTGTTTAGGGTTGTTGTTGTTGTTGTTATTTAGGGTTGTTGTTGTTATTATTGTTGATGTTGTTGATGTTGTTGTTGTTGTCTTGTTGTTCTTGTTGTTATTTAGGGTGGTTGTTGTGGTTGTTGTTGTTGTTGTTTAGGGTT
>OX359289.1:57659803-57664803 GCA_947179395.2 Pulicaria dysenterica | reverse complement strand
TGTTGTTGTTATTTTGGGTTGTTGCTGTTGTTGTTTAGGGTTGTTATTGTTGTTGTTGTTGTTATTTAGGGTTGTTGTTTTATTTAGGGTTATTGTTGTTGTTGTTGTTGTTGTTATTTAGGGTTGTTGTTGTTGTTGTTGTTATTTAGGGTTGTTGTTGTTGTTGTTGTTGCAACTTGTTTAGGGTTTAGGGAAAAGTTATGTTGTTGTTGTTGTTATTGTTATTTAGGGTTCTTGTTGTTGTTGTTTAGGGTTGTTGTTGTTGTTGTTGTTTAGGGTTGTTGTTGTTGTTGTTGTTGTTTAAGGTTGTTGTTGTTGTTGTTGTTTAGGGTTGTTGTTGTTGTGATTGTTGTTTAGGGTTGTTGTTGTTGTTGTTATTTAGGGTTGTTGTTGTTATTATTGTTGATGTTGTTGATGTTGTTGTTGTTGTCTTGTTGTTCTTGTTGTTATTTAGGGTGGTTGTTGTGGTTGTTGTTGTTGTTGTTTAGGGTGGTTGTTGTTATTGTTGTTGTTGTTATTTAGGGTGGTGGTTGTTGTTGTTGTTGTTGTTGTTGTTGTTTAGGGTTGTTGTTGTTATTTAGGGTTGTTGTTGTTGTTGTTGTTGTTTTTGTTGTTTAGGGTTGTTGTTGTTGCTGTTGTTGTTATTTAGGGTTATTGCTGTTGTTGTTATTTTGGGCTGTTTCTGTTGTTGTTTAGGGTTGTTGTTGTTGTTATTTAGGGTTGTTGTTGTTGTTGTTGTTATTTAGGGTTGTTGTTGTTGTTGTTATTTAGGGTTATTGTTGTTGTTGTTGTTGTTATTTAGGGTTGTTGTTGTTGTTGTTGTTATTTAGGGTTGTTGTTGTTGTTGTTATTTAGGGTTATTGTTGTTGTTGTTGTTGTTATTTAGGGTTGTTGTTGTTTAGGGTTTAGGGTTTAGGGAAAGGTTTTGTTATTGCTGTTGTTGTTGTTGTTATTGTTATTTAGCGTTCTTGTTGTTGTTGTTGTTGTTTTTGTTTAGGGTTGTTGTTGTGTTGTTGTTGTTGTTGTTTAGGGTTGTTGTTTTTGTTGTTGTTATTTAGGGTTGTTGTTGTTCTTATTATTTTTGTTGTTGTTGTTGTGCTTGTTGCTCTTGTTGTTATTTAGGGTTGTTGTTGTTGTTATTTAGGGTTGTTGTTGTTGTTGTTGTTGTTGTTGTTATTTAGGGTGGTTGTTGTTGTTGTTGTTGTTGTTATTTATGATGTTGTTGTTGTTTAGGGTTGTTGTTGTTGTTTTTGTTGTTATTTAGGGTTGTTGTTGCTGTTGTTGTTATATAAAGTTGTTGTTGCTGTTGTTGTTGTTTAAAGTTGTTATTGTTGTTGTTATTTAGGGTTGTTGTTGTTGTTGTTGTTATTTAGGGTTGTTGTTTTATTTAGGGTTATTGTTGTTGCTGTTGTTGTTGTTATTTAGGGTTGTTATTGTTTTTGTTGTTTTTTAAGGTTGTTGTTGTTGTTATTGTTGCAACTTGTTTTAGGTTTAGGGAAAAGTTTTGTTTTTGTTGTTGTTGTTATTGTTATTTAGGGTTCTTGTTGTTGTTGTTTAGGGTTGTTGTTGTTGTTGTTGTTTAGGGTTGTTGTTGTTGTTTAAGGTTGTTGTTTAAGGTTGTTGTTGTTGTTGTTGTTGTTGTTGTTGTTGTTGTTGTTATTTAGGGTTGTTGTTGTTGTTATTGTTGTTTAGGGTTGTTGTTGTTATTATTGTTGATGTTGTTGTTGTTGTGCTTGTTGTTCTTGTTGTTATTTAGGGTGGTTGTTGTGGTTGTTCTTGTTGTTGTTTAGGGTGGTTGTTGTTGTTGTTGTTGTTGTTGTTATTTAGGGTTGTTGTTGTTGTTGTAATTGTTGTTTAGGATTGTTGTTGTTGTTGTTGTTATTTAGGGTTGTTGTTGTTGTTGTTGTTGTTGTGGTTGTTGTTATTTAGGGTTGTTATTGTTGTTGTTATTGTTGTTGTTGTTGTTGTTGTTGTTATTTAGGGTTGTCGTTGTTGTTGTTGTTTTTATTTAGGGTTGTTGTTGTTGTTGTTTAGGGTTGTTGTTGTTGTTATTGTTGTTGTTGTTTTTGTTGTTATTTAGGGTTGTTGTTGTTGCTGTTGTTGTTGTTATTTTGGGTTGTTGCTGTTGTTGTTTAGGGTTGTTATTGTTGTTGTTGTTGTTATTTAGGGTTGTTGTTTTATTTAGGGTTATTGTTGTTGTTGTTGTTGTTGTTATTTAGGGTTGTTGTTGTTGTTGTTGTTATTTAGGGTTGTTGTTGTTGTTATTGTTGCAACTTGTTTAGGGTTTAGGGAAAAGTTATGTTGTTGTTGTTGTTATTGTTATTTAGGGTTCTTGTTGTTGTTGTTTAGGGTTGTTGTGGTTGTAGTTGTTGTTGTTGTTTAGGGTTGTTGTTGTTGTTGTTGTTGTTTAAGGTTGTTGTTGTTGTTGTTGTTTAGGGTTGTTGTTGTTGTGATTGTTGTTTAGGGTTGTTGTTGTTGTTGTTATTTAGGGTTGTTGTTGTTATTATTGTTGATGTTGTTGATGTTGTTGTTGTTGTCTTGTTGTTCTTGTTGTTATTTAGGGTGGTTGTTGTGGTTGTTGTTGTTGTTGTTTAGGGTGGTTGTTGTTATTGTTGTTGTTGTTATTTAGGGTGGTGGTTGTTGTTGTTGTTGTTGTTGTTGTTGTTTAGGGTTGTTGTTGTTATTTAGGGTTGTTGTTGTTGTTGTTGTTGTTTTTGTTGTTTAGGGTTGTTGTTGTTGTTGTTGTTGTTATTTAGGGTTATTGCTGTTGTTGTTATTTTGGGCTGTTTCTGTTGTTGTTTAGGGTTGTTGTTGTTGTTATTTAGGGTTGTTGTTGTTGTTGTTGTTATTTAGGGTTGTTGTTGTTGTTGTTATTTAGGGTTATTGTTGTTGTTGTTGTTGTTATTTAGGGTTGTTGTTGTTGTTGTTGTTATTTAGGGTTGTTGTTGTTGTTGTTGTTATTTAGGGTTGTTGTTGTTGTTGTTATTTAGGGTTATTGTTGTTGTTGTTGTTGTTATTTAGGGTTGTTGTTGTTTAGGGTTTAGGGTTTAGGGAAAGGTTTTGTTATTGCTGTTGTTGTTGTTGTTATTGTTATTTAGCGTTCTTGTTGTTGTTGTTGTTGTTTTTGTTTAGGGTTGTTGTTGTGTTGTTGTTGTTGTTGTTTAGGGTTGTTGTTTTTGTTGTTGTTATTTAGGGTTGTTGTTGTTCTTATTATTTTTGTTGTTGTTGTTGTGCTTGTTGCTCTTGTTGTTATTTAGGGTTGTTGTTGTTGTTATTTAGGGTTGTTGTTGTTGTTGTTGTTGTTGTTGTTATTTAGGGTTGTTGTTGTTGTTGTTGTTGTTGTTATTTATGATGTTGTTGTTGTTTAGGGTTGTTGTTGTTGTTTTTGTTGTTATTTAGGGTTGTTGTTGTTGCTGTTGTTGTTGTTATTTTGGGTTGTTGCTGTTGTTGTTGTTTAAAGTTGTTATTGTTGTTGTTATTTAGGGTTGTTGTTGTTGTTGTTGTTATTTAGGGTTGTTGTTTTATTTAGGGTTATTGTTGTTGCTGTTGTTGTTGTTATTTAGGGTTGTTATTGTTTTTGTTGTTTTTTAAGGTTGTTGTTGTTGTTATTGTTGCAACTTGTTTTAGGTTTAGGGAAAAGTTTTGTTTTTGTTGTTGTTGTTATTGTTATTTAGGGTTCTTGTTGTTGTTGTTTAGGGTTGTTGTTGTTGTTGTTGTTTAGGGTTTGTTGTTGTTGTTGTTTAAGGTTGTTGTTTTCGGTTGTTGTTGTTGTTGTTGTTGTTTAAGGTTGTTGTTGTTGTTGTTATTTAGGGTTGTTGTTGTTGTTGTTGTTGTTTAGGGTTGTTGTTGTTATTATTGTTGATGTTGTTGTTGTTGTGCTTGTTGTTCTTGTTGTTATTTAGGGTGGTTGTTGTGGTTGTTCTTGTTGTTGTTTAGGGTGGTTGTTGTTGTTGTTGTTGTTGTTGTTATTTAGGGTTGTTGTTGTTGTTGTAATTGTTGTTTAGGATTGTTGTTGTTGTTGTTGTTATTTAGGGTTGTTGTTGTTGTTGTTGTTGTTGTGGTTGTTGTTATTTAGGGTTGTTATTGTTGTTGTTATTGTTGTTATTGTTGATGTTGTTGTTATTTAGGGTTGTCGTTGTTGTTGTTGTTTTTATTTAGGGTTGTTGTTGTTGTTGTTGTTATTTAGGGTTGTTGTTTTATTTAGGGTTATTGTTGTTGCTGTTGTTGTTGTTATTTAGGGTTGTTGATGTTGTTGCTGTTGTTGTTGTTGTTGTTGTTGTTATTTAGGGTTGTTGTTGTTGTTGTTGTTGTTGTTGTTGTTATTTAGGGTTGTTATTGTTGTTGTTGTTGTTGTTATTTAGGGTTGTTGTTGTTGTTGTTGTTTTTATTTAGGATTGTTGTTTTTGTTGTTGTTATTTAGGGTTGTTGTTTTATTTAGGGTTATTGTTGTTGCTGTTGTTGTTGTTATTTAGGGTTGTTATTGTTGTTGTTGTTTTTTAGGGTTGTTGTTGTTGTTATTGTTGCAACTTGTTTTGGGTTTAGGGAAAAGTTTTGTTTTTGTTGTTGTTGTTATTGTTATTTAGGGTTCTTGTTGTTGTTGTTTAGGGTTGTTGTTGTTGTTGTTGTTTAGGGTTGTTGTTGTTGTTGTTGTTGTTTAAGGTTGTTGTTGTTGTTGTTAAGGGTTGTTGTTGTTGTTGTTGTTGTTGTTTAAGGTTGTTGTTGTTGTTATTATTTAGGGTTGTTGTTGTTGTTATTGTTGTTTAGGGTTGTTGTTGTTATTATTGTTGATGTTGTTGTTGTTGTGCTTGTTGTTCTTGTTGTTATTTAGGGTGATTGTGTGGTTGTTGTTGTTGTTGTTTAGGGTGGTTGTTGTTGTTGTTGTTGTTGTTATTTAGGGTTGTTGTTTTATTTAGGGTTATTGTTGTTGCTGTTGTTGTTATTCAGGGTTGTTGTTGTTGTTGTTGTTATTTAGGGTTGTTGTTGTTGTTATTGTTGCTACT
>OX359289.1:57642303-57657303 GCA_947179395.2 Pulicaria dysenterica | reverse complement strand
GTTTGTTGTTGTTGTTGTTGTTGTTGTGGTTGTTGTTATTTAGGGTTGTTATTGTTGTTGTTGTTGTTGTTATTGTTGATGTTGTAGTTATTTAGGGTTGTCGTTGTTGTTGTTGTTTTTATTTAGGATTGTTGTTTTTGTTGTTGTTATTTAGGGTTGTTGTTTTATTTAAGGTTATTGTTGTTGCTGTTGTTGTTGTTATTTAGGGTTGTTATTGTTGTTGTTGTTTTTTAGGGTGGTTGTTGTTGTTATTGTTGCAACTTGTTTTGGGTTTAGGGAAAAGTTTTGTTTTTGTTGTTGTTGTTATTGTTATTTAGGGTTCTTGTTGTTGTTGTTTAGGGTTGTTGTTGTTGTTGTTGTTTAGGGTTGTTGTTGTTGTTGTTGTTGTTTAAGGTTGTTGTTGTTGTTGTTTAGGGTTGTTGTTGTTGTTGTTGTTGTTTAAGGTTGTTGTTGTTGTTGTTATTTAGGGTTGTTGTTGTTGTTATTGTTGTTTAGGGTTGTTGTTGTTATTATTGTTGATGTTGTTGTTGTTGTGCTTGTTGTTCTTGTTGTTATTTAGGGTGGTTGTGTGGTTGTTGTTGTTGTTGTTTAGGGTGGTGGTTGTTGTTGTTGTTGTTGTTATTTAGGGTTGTTGTTTTATTTAGGGTTATTGTTGTTGCTGTTGTTGTTATTTAGGGTTGTTGTTGTTGTTGTTGTTATTTAGGGTTGTTGTTGTTGTTATTGTTGCAACTTGTTTAGGGTTTAGGGAAAAGTTTTGTTGTTGATGTTGTTGTTATTGTTATTTAGGGTTCTTGTTGTTGTTGTTGTTTAGGGTTGTTGTGGTTGTAGTTGTTGTTGTTGTTTAGGGTTGTTGTTGTTGTTGTTGTTGTTTAAGGTTGTTGTTGTTGTTGTTGTTTAGGGTTGTTGTTGTTGTTGTTTAAGGGTGTTGTTTTTGTAATTGTTGTTTAGGGTTGTTGTTGTTGTTGTTATTTAGGGTTGTTGTTGTTATTATTGTTGATGTTGTCGTTGTTGTCTTGTTGTTATTTAGGGTGGTTGTTGTGGTTGTTGTTGTTGTTGTTTAGGGTGGTTGTTGTTATTGTTGTTGTTGTTATTTAGGGTTGTTGTTGTTGTTGTTGTTGTTGTTGTTGTTGTTGTTTAGGGTTGTTGTTGTTATTTAGGGTTGTTGTTGTTGTTGTTTTTGTTGTTTAGGGTTGTTGTTGTTGCTGTTGTTGTTATTTAGGGTTGTTGCTGTTGTTGTTATTTTGGGTTGTTGCTGTTGTTGTTGTTTAGGGTTGTTGTTGTTGTTATTTAGGGTTGTTGTTGTTTAGGGTTTAGGGTTTAGGGAAAGGTTTTGTTATTGTTGTTGTTGTTGTTGTTATTGTTATTTAGCGTTCTTGTTGTTGTTGTTGTTGTTTTTGTTTAGGGTTGTTGTTGTGTTGTTGTTGTTGTTTAGGGTTGTTGTTTTTGTTGTTGTTATTTAGGGTTGTTGTTGTTATTATTATTTTTGTTGTTGTTGTTGTGCTTGTTGCTCTTGTTGTTATTTAGGGTTGTTGTTGTTGTTGTAATTGTTGTTTAGGATTGTTGTTGTTGTTGTTGTTGTTGTTATTTAGGGTTGTTGTTGTTGTTGTTGTTGTTGTTGTTATTTAGGGTTGTTATTGTTGTTGTTATTTATGATGTTGTTGTTGTTTAGGGTTGTTGTTGTTGTTTTTGTTGTTATTTAGGGTTGTTGTTTTTGCTGTTGTTGTTGTTATTTTGGGTTGTTGCTGTTGTTGTTGTTTAGGGTTGTTATTGTTGTTGTTGTTGTTATTTAGGGTTGTTGTTGTTGTTGTTGTTATTTAGGGTTGTTGTTTTATTTAGGGTTATTGTTGTTGCTGTTGTTGTTGTTATTTAGGGTTGTTATTGTTTTTGTTGTTTTTTAGGGTTGTTGTTGTTGTTGTTGTTGTTGCAACTTGTTTTGGGTTTAGGGAAAAGTTTTGTTTTTGTTGTTGTTGTTATTGTCATTTAGGATTCTTGTTGTTGTTGTTTAGGGTTGTTGTTGTTGTTGTTGTTTAGGGTTGTTGTTGTTGTTTAAGGTTGTTGTTGTTGTTGTTGAGGGTTGTTGTTGTTGTTGTTGTTGTTGTTGTTGTTGTTTAAGGTTGTTGTTGTTGTTGTTATTTAGGGTTGTTGTTGTTGTTATTGTTGTTTAGGGTTGTTGTTGTTATTATTGTTGATGTTGTTGTTGTTGTGCTTGTTGTTCTTGTTGTTATTTAGGGTGGTTGTTGTTGCTGTTGTTGTTGTTATTTTGGGTTGTTGCTGTTGTTGTTGTTTAGGGTTGTTATTGTTGTTGTTGTTGTTATTTAGGGTTGTTGTTGTTGTTGTTGTTATTTAGGGTTGTTGTTTTATTTAGGGTTATTGTTGTTGCTGTTGTTGTTGTTATTTAGGGTTTTTATTGTTTTTGTTGTTTTTTAGGGTTGTTGTTGTTGTTGTTATTGTTGCAACTTGTTTTGGGTTTAGGGAAAAGTTTTGTTTTTGTTGTTGTTGTTATTGTCATTTAGGATTCTTGTTGTTGTTGTTTAGGGTTGTTGTTGTTGTTGTTGTTTAGGGTTGTTGTTGTTGTTTAAGGTTGTTGTTGTTGTTGTTGAGGGTTGTTGTTGTTGTTGTTTTTGTTGTTGTTGTTGTTTAAGGTTGTTGTTGTTGTTGTTATTTAGGGTTGTTGTTGTTGTTATTGTTGTTTAGGGTTGTTGTTGTTATTATTGTTGATGTTGTTGTTGTTGTGCTTGTTGTTCTTGTTGTTATTTAGGGTGGTTGTTGTGGTTGTTCTTGTTGTTGTTTAGGGTGGTTATTGTTGTTGTTGTGGTTGATGTTATTTTGGGTTGTTGTTGTTGTTGTAATTGTTGTTTAGGATTGTTGTTGTTGTTGTTGTTATTTAGGGTTGTTGTTGTTGTTGTTGTTGTTGTTGTGGTTGTTGTTATTTAGGGTTGTTATTGTTGTTGTTGTTGTTGTTATTGTTGATGTTGTTGTTATTTAGGGTTGTCGTTGTTGTTGTTGTTATTATTTAGGGTTGTTGTTGTTGTTGTTGTTATTTAGGGTTGTTGTTTTATTTAGGGTTATTGTTGTTGCTGTTGTTGTTGTTATTTAGGGTTGTTATTGTTGTTGTTGTTTTTTAGGGTTGTTGTTGTTGTTATTGTTGCAACTTGTTTTGGGTTTAGGGAAAAGTTTTGTTTTTGTTGTTGTTGTTATTGTTATTTAGGGTTCTTGTTGTTGTTGTTTAGGGTTGTTGTTGTTGTTGTTGTTGTTGTTTAGGGTTGTTGTTGTTGTTGTTGTTGTTTAAGGTTGTTGTTGTTGTTGTTAAGGGTTGTTGTTGTTGTTGTTGTTGTTGTTTAAGGTTGTTGTTGTTGTTATTATTTAGGGTTGTTGTTGTTGTTATTGTTGTTTAGGGTTGTTGTTGTTATTATTGTTGATGTTGTTGTTGTTATTGTTGCAACTTGTTTTGGGTTTAGGGAAAAGTTTTGTTTTTGTTGTTGTTGTTATTGTTATTTAGGGTTCTTGTTGTTGTTGTTTAGGGTTGTTGTTGTTGTTGTTGTTTAGGGTTGTTGTTGTTGTTGTTGTTGTTTAAGGTTGTTGTTGTTGTTGTTTAGGGTTGTTGTTGTTGTTTAGGGTTGTTGTTGTTGTTGTTGTTGTTGTTGTTTAAGGTTGTTGTTGTTGTTATTATTTAGGGTTGTTGTTGTTGTTATTGTTGTTTAGGGTTGTTGTTGTTATTATTGTTGTTGTTGTTGTTGTTATTGTTGCAACTTGTTTTGGGTTTAGGGAAAAGTTTTGTTTTTGTTGTTGTTGTTATTGTTATTTAGGGTTCTTGTTGTTGTTGTTTAGGGTTGTTGTTGTTGTTGTTGTTTAGGGTTGTTGTTGTTGTTGTTGTTGTTTAAGGTTGTTGTTGTTGTTGTTTAGGGTTGTTGTTGTTGTTGTTGTTGTTTAGGATTGTTGTTGTTGTTGTTGTTATTTAGGGTTGTTGTTGTTGTTGTTGTTGTTGTTGTGGTTGTTGTTATTTAGGGTTGTTATTGTTGTTGTTGTTGTTGTTATTGTTGATGTTGTTGTTATTTAGGGTTGTCGTTGTTGTTGTTGTTATTATTTAGGGTTGTTGTTGTTGTTGTTGTTGTTATTTAGGGTTGTTGTTGTAGTTGTTGTTATTGTTGTTTAGGGTGGTTGTTGTTGTTGTTGTTGTTGTTGTTATTTTGGGTTGTTGTTGTTGTTGTAATTGTTGTTTAGGATTGTTGTTGTTGTTGTTGTTATTTAGGGTTGTTGTTGTTGTTGTTGTTGTTGTTGTTGTGGTTGTTGTTATTTAGGGTTGTTATTGTTGTTGTTGTTGTTGTTATTGTTGATGTTGTTGTTATTTAGGGTTGTCGTTGTTGTTGTTGTTATTATTTAGGGTTGTTGTTGTTGTTGTTGTTATTTAGGGTTGTTGTTTTATTTAGGGTTATTGTTGTTGCTGTTGTTGTTGTTATTTAGGGTTGTTATTGTTGTTGTTGTTTTTTAGGGTTGTTGTTGTTGTTATTGTTGCAACTTGTTTTGGGTTTAGGGAAAAGTTTTGTTTTTGTTGTTGTTGTTATTGTTATTTAGGGTTCTTGTTGTTGTTGTTTAGGGTTGTTGTTGTTGTTGTTGTTTAGGGTTGTTGTTGTTGTTGTTGTTGTTTAAGGTTGTTGTTGTTGTTGTTAAGGGTTGTTGTTGTTGTTGTTGTTGTTGTTTAAGGTTGTTGTTGTTGTTGTTATTTAGGGTTGTTGTTGTTGTTGTTGTTGTTTAGGGTTGTTGTTGTTATTATTGTTGTTGTTGTTGTTGTTATTGTTGCAACTTGTTTTGGGTTTAGGGAAAAGTTTTGTTTTTGTTGTTGTTGTTATTATTATTTAGGGTTCTTGTTGTTGTTGTTTAGGGTTGTTGTTTAGGGTTGTTGTTGTTGTTGTTGTTGTTTAAGGTTGTTGTTGTTGTTGTTTAGGGTTGTTGTTGTTGTTGTTGTTGTTTAAGGTTGTTGTTGTTGTTATTGTTATTTAGGGTTCTTGTTGTTGTTGTTTAGGGTTGTTGTTGTTGTTGTTGTTTAGGGTTGTTGTTGTTGTTGTTGTTGTTTAAGGTTGTTGTTGTTGTTGTTTAGGGTTGTTGTTGTTGTTGTTGTTGTTTAGGATTGTTGTTGTTGTTGTTGTTATTTAGGGTTGTTGTTGTTGTTGTTGTTGTTGTGGTTGTTGTTATTTAGGGTTGTTATTGTTGTTGTTGTTGTTGTTATTGTTGATGTTGTTGTTATTTAGGGTTGTCGTTGTTGTTGTTGTTATTATTTAGGGTTGTTGTTGTTGTTGTTGTTGTTATTTAGGGTGGTTGTTGTGGTTGTTGTTATTGTTGTTTAGGGTGGTTATTGTTGTTGTTGTGGTTGATGTTATTTTGGGTTGTTGTTGTTGTTGTAATTGTTGTTTAGGATTGTTGTTGTTGTTGTTGTTATTTAGGGTTGTTGTTGTTGTTGTTGTTGTTGTTGTGGTTGTTGTTATTTAGGGTTGTTATTGTTGTTGTTGTTGTTGTTATTGTTGATGTTGTTGTTATTTAGGGTTGTCGTTGTTGTTGTTGTTATTATTTAGGGTTGTTGTTGTTGTTGTTGTTATTTAGGGTTGTTGTTTTATTTAGGGTTATTGTTGTTGCTGTTGTTGTTGTTATTTAGGGTTGTTATTGTTGTTGTTGTTTTTTAGGGTTGTTGTTGTTGTTATTGTTGCAACTTGTTTTGGGTTTAGGGAAAAGTTTTGTTTTTGTTGTTGTTGTTATTGTTATTTAGGGTTCTTGTTGTTGTTGTTTAGGGTTGTTGTTGTTGTTGTTGTTTAGGGTTGTTGTTGTTGTTGTTGTTGTTTAAGGTTGTTGTTGTTGTTGTTAAGGGTTGTTGTTGTTGTTGTTGTTGTTGTTTAAGGTTGTTGTTGTTGTTATTATTTAGGGTTGTTGTTGTTGTTATTGTTGTTTAGGGTTGTTGTTGTTATTATTGTTGATGTTGTTGTTGTTATTGTTGCAACTTGTTTTGGGTTTAGGGAAAAGTTTTGTTTTTGTTGTTGTTGTTATTATTATTTAGGGTTCTTGTTGTTGTTGTTTAGGGTTGTTGTTTAGGGTTGTTGTTGTTGTTGTTGTTGTTTAAGGTTGTTGTTGTTGTTGTTTAGGGTTGTTGTTGTTGTTGTTGTTGTTTAAGGTTGTTGTTGTTGTTGTTATTTAGGGTTGTTGTTGTTGTTATTGTTGTTTAGGGTTGTTGTTGTTATTATTGTTGATGTTGTTGTTGTTGTGCTTGTTGTTCTTGTTGTTATTTAGGGTGGTTGTGTGGTTGTTGTTGTTGTTGTTTAGGGTGGTGGTTGTTGTTGTTGTTGTTGTTATTTAGGGTTGTTGTTTTATTTAGGGTTATTGTTGTTGCTGTTGTTGTTATTTAGGGTTGTTGTTGTTGTTGTTGTTATTTAGGGTTGTTGTTGTTGTTATTGTTGCAACTTGTTTAGGGTTTAGGGAAAAGTTTTGTTGTTGATGTTGTTGTTATTGTTATTTAGGGTTCTTGTTGTTGTTGTTGTTTAGGGTTGTTGTTGTTGTAGTTGTTGTTGTTGTTTAGGGTTGTTGTTGTTGTTGTTGTTTAAGGTTGTTGTTGTTGTTGTTGTTTAGGGTTGTTGTTGTTGTTGTTTAAGGGTGTTGTTTTTGTAATTGTTGTTTAGGGTTGTTGTTGTTGTTGTTATTTAGGGTTGTTGTTGTTATTATTGTTGATGTTGTCGTTGTTGTCTTGTTGTTATTTAGGGTGGTTGTTGTGGTTGTTGTTGTTGTTGTTTAGGGTGGTTGTTATTATTGTTGTTGTTGTTGTTATTTAGGGTGGTTGTTGTTGTTGTTGTTGTTGTTGTTGTTGTTGTTTAGGGTTGTTGTTGTTATTTAGGGTTGTTGTTGTTGTTGTTTTTGTTGTTTAGGGTTGTTGTTGTTGCTGTTGTTGTTATTTAGGGTTGTTGCTGTTGTTGTTATTTTGGGTTGTTGCTGTTGTTGTTGTTTAGGGTTGTTGTTGTTGTTATTTAGGGTTGTTGTTGTTTAGGGTTTAGGGTTTAGGGAAAGGTTTTGTTATTGTTGTTGTTGTTGTTGTTATTGTTATTTAGCGTTCTTGTTGTTGTTGTTGTTGTTTTTGTTTAAGGTTGTTGTTGTGTTGTTGTTGTTGTTTAGGGTTGTTGTTTTTGTTGTTGTTATTTAGGGTTGTTGTTGTTATTATTATTTTTGTTGTTGTTGTTGTGCTTGTTGCTCTTGTTGTTATTTAGGGTTGTTGTTGTTGTTGTAATTGTTGTTTAGGATTGTTGTTGTTGTTGTTGTTGTTGTTATTTAGGGTTGTTGTTGTTGTTGTTGTTGTTGTTGTTGTTATTTAGGGTTGTTATTGTTGTTGTTATTTATGATGTTGTTGTTGTTTAGGGTTGTTGTTGTTGTTTTTGTTGTTATTTAGGGTTGTTGTTGTTGCTGTTGTTGTTGTTATTTTGGGTTGTTGCTGTTGTTGTTGTTTAGGGTTGTTATTGTTGTTGTTGTTGTTATTTAGGGTTGTTGTTGTTGTTGTTTCTATTTAGGGTTGTTGTTTTATTTAGGGTTATTGTTGTTGCTGTTGTTGTTGTTATTTAGGGTTGTTATTGTTTTTGTTGTTTTTTAGGGTTGTTGTTGTTGTTGTTATTGTTGCAACTTGTTTTGGGTTTAGGGAAAAGTTTTGTTTTTGTTGTTGTTGTTATTGTCATTTAGGATTCTTGTTGTTGTTGTTTAGGGTTGTTGTTGTTGTTGTTGTTTAGGGTTGTTGTTGTTGTTTAAGGTTGTTGTTGTTGTTGTTGAGGGTTGTTGTTGTTGTTGTTGTTGTTGTTGTTGTTGTTTAAGGTTGTTGTTGTTGTTGTTATTTAGGGTTGTTGTTGTTGTTATTGTTGTTTAGGGTTGTTGTTGTTATTATTGTTGATGTTGTTGTTGTTATTGTTGCAACTTGTTTTGGGTTTAGGGAAAAGTTTTGTTTTTGTTGTTGTTGTTATTGTTATTTAGGGTTCTTGTTGTTGTTGTTTAGGGTTGTTGTTGTTGTTGTTGTTTAGGGTTGTTGTTGTTGTTGTTGTTGTTTAGGGTTGTTGTTGTTGTTGTTTAGGGTTGTTGTTGTTGTTTAGGGTTGTTGTTGTTGTTGTTGTTGTTGTTGTTTAAGGTTGTTGTTGTTGTTATTATTTAGGGTTGTTGTTGTTGTTATTGTTGTTTAGGGTTGTTGTTGTTATTATTGTTGATGTTGTTGTTGTTATTGTTGCAACTTGTTTTGGGTTTAGGGAAAAGTTTTGTTTTTGTTGTTGTTGTTATTGTTATTTAGGGTTCTTGTTGTTGTTGTTTAGGGTTGTTGTTGTTGTTGTTGTTTAGGGTTGTTGTTGTTGTTGTTGTTGTTTAAGGTTGTTGTTGTTGTTGTTTAGGGTTGTTGTTGTTGTTGTTGTTGTTTAAGGTTGTTGTTGTTGTTGTTATTTAGGGTTGTTGTTGTTGTTATTGTTGTTTAGGGTTGTTGTTGTTATTATTGTTGATGTTGTTGTTGTTGTGCTTGTTGTTCTTGTTGTTATTTAGGGTGGTTGTGTGGTTGTTGTTGTTGTTGTTTAGGGTGGTGGTTGTTGTTGTTGTTGTTGTTATTTAGGGTTGTTGTTTTATTTAGGGTTATTGTTGTTGCTGTTGTTGTTATTTAGGGTTGTTGTTGTTGTTGTTGTTTTTTAGGGTTGTTGTTGTTGTTATTGTTGCAACTTGTTTAGGGTTTAGGGAAAAGTTTTGTTGTTGATGTTGTTGTTATTGTTATTTAGGGTTCTTGTTGTTGTTGTTGTTTAGGGTTGTTGTGGTTGTAGTTGTTGTTGTTGTTTAGGGTTGTTGTTGTTGTTGTTGTTTAAGGTTGTTGTTGTTGTTGTTGTTTAGGGTTGTTGTTGTTGTTGTTTAAGGGTGTTGTTTTTGTAATTGTTGTTTAGGGTTGTTGTTGTTGTTGTTATTTAGGGTTGTTGTTGTTATTATTGTTGATGTTGTCGTTGTTGTCTTGTTGTTATTTAGGGTGGTTGTTGTGGTTGTTGTTGTTGTTGTTTAGGGTGGTTGTTGTTATTGTTGTTGTTGTTATTTAGGGTGGTTGTTGTTGTTGTTGTTGTTGTTGTTGTTGTTGTTTAGGGTTGTTGTTGTTATTTAGGGTTGTTGTTGTTGTTGTTTTTGTTGTTTAGGGTTGTTGTTGTTGCTGTTGTTGTTATTTAGGGTTGTTGCTGTTGTTGTTATTTTGGGTTGTTGCTGTTGTTGTTGTTTAGGGTTGTTGTTGTTGTTATTTAGGGTTGTTGTTGTTTAGGGTTTAGGGTTTAGGGAAAGGTTTTGTTATTGTTGTTGTTGTTGTTGTTATTGTTATTTAGCGTTCTTGTTGTTGTTGTTGTTGTTTTTGTTTAGGGTTGTTGTTGTGTTGTTGTTGTTGTTTAGGGTTGTTGTTTTTGTTGTTGTTATTTAGGGTTGTTGTTGTTATTATTATTTTTGTTGTTGTTGTTGTGCTTGTTGCTCTTGTTGTTATTTAGGGTTGTTGTTGTTGTTGTAATTGTTGTTTAGGATTGTTGTTGTTGTTGTTGTTGTTGTTATTTAGGGTTGTTGTTGTTGTTGTTGTTGTTGTTGTTATTTAGGGTTGTTATTGTTGTTGTTATTTATGATGTTGTTGTTGTTTAGGGTTGTTGTTGTTGTTTTTGTTGTTATTTAGGGTTGTTGTTGTTGCTGTTGTTGTTGTTATTTTGGGTTGTTGCTGTTGTTGTTGTTTAGGGTTGTTATTGTTGTTGTTGTTGTTATTTAGGGTTGTTGTTGTTGTTGTTGTTATTTAGGGTTATTGTTGTTGCTGTTGTTGTTGTTATTTAGGGTTGTTATTGTTTTTGTTGTTTTTTAGGGTTGTTGTTGTTGTTGTTATTGTTGCAACTTGTTTTGGGTTTAGGGAAAAGTTTTGTTTTTGTTGTTGTTGTTATTGTCATTTAGGATTCTTGTTGTTGTTGTTTAGGGGTTGTTGTTGTTGTTGTTGTTTAGGGTTGTTGTTGTTGTTTAAGGTTGTTGTTGTTGTTGTTGAGGGTTGTTGTTGTTGTTGTTGTTGTTGTTGTTGTTGTTTAAGGTTGTTGTTGTTGTTGTTATTTAGGGTTGTTGTTGTTGTTATTGTTGTTTAGGGTTGTTGTTGTTATTATTGTTGATGTTGTTGTTGTTGTGCTTGTTGTTCTTGTTGTTATTTAGGGTGGTTGTTGTGGTTGTTCTTGTTGTTGTTTAGGGTGGTTGTTGTTGTTGTTGTTGTTGTTGTTGTTATTTTGGGTTGTTGTTGTTGTTGTAATTGTTGTTTAGGATTGTTGTTGTTGTTGTTGTTATTTAGGGTTGTTGTTGTTGTTGTTGTTGTTGTTGTGGTTGTTGTTATTTAGGGTTGTTATTGTTGTTGTTGTTGTTGTTATTGTTGATGTTGTTGTTATTTAGGGTTGTCGTTGTTGTTGTTGTTATTATTTAGGGTTGTTGTTGTTGTTGTTGTTATTTAGGGTTGTTGTTGTTATTTAGGGTTATTGTTGTTGCTGTTGTTGTTGTTATTTAGGGTTGTTATTGTTGTTGTTGTTTTTTAGGGTTGTTGTTGTTGTTATTGTTGCAACTTGTTTTGGGTTTAGGGAAAAGTTTTGTTTTTGTTGTTGTTGTTATTGTTATTTAGGGTTCTTGTTGTTGTTGTTTAGGGTTGTTGTTGTTGTTGTTGTTTAGGGTTGTTGTTGTTGTGGTTGTTGTTTAAGGTTGTTGTTGTTGTTGTTAAGGGTTGTTGTTGTTGTTGTTGTTGTTGTTTAAGGTTGTTGTTGTTGTTATTATTTAGGGTTGTTGTTGTTGTTATTGTTGTTTAGGGTTGTTGGTGTTATTATTGTTGATGTTGTTGTTGTTATTGTTGCAACTTGTTTTGGGTTTAGGGAAAAGTTTTGTTTTTGTTGTTGTTGTTATTGTTATTTAGGGTTCTTGTTGTTGTTGTTTAGGGTTGTTGTTTAGGGTTGTTGTTGTTGTTGTTGTTGTTTAAGGTTGTTGTTGTTGTTGTTTAGGGTTGTTGTTGTTGTTGTTGTTGTTTAAGGTTGTTGTTGTTGTTGTTATTTAGGGTTGTTGTTGTTGTTATTGTTGTTTAGGGTTGTTGTTGTTATTATTGTTGATGTTGTTGTTGTTGTGCTTGTTGTTCTTGTTGTTATTTAGGGTGGTTGTGTGGTTGTTGTTGTTGTTGTTTAGGGTGGTGGTTGTTGTTGTTGTTGTTGTTGTTATTTAGGGTTGTTGTTTTATTTAGGGTTATTGTTGTTGCTGTTGTTGTTATTTAGGGTTGTTGTTGTTGTTGTTGTTATTTAGGGTTGTTGTTGTTGTTATTGTTGCGACTTGTTTAGGGTTTAGGGAAAAGTTTTGTTGTTGATGTTGTTGTTATTGTTATTTAGGGTTCTTGTTGTTGTTGTTGTTTAGGGTTGTTGTGGTTGTAGTTGTTGTTGTTGTTTAGGGTTGTTGTTGTTGTTGTTGTTTAAGGTTGTTGTTGTTGTTGTTGTTGTTGTTTAAGGGTGTTGTTTTTGTAATTGTTGTTTAGGGTTGTTGTTGTTGTTGTTATTTAGGGTTGTTGTTGTTATTATTGTTGATGTTGTCGTTGTTGTCTTGTTGTTATTTAGGGTGGTTGTTGTGGTTGTTGTTGTTGTTGTTTAGGGTGGTTGTTGTTATTGTTGTTGTTGTTATTTAGGGTGGTTGTTGTTGTTGTTGTTGTTGTTGTTGTTGTTGTTGTTTAGGGTTGTTGTTGTTATTTAGGGTTGTTGTTGTTGTTGTTTTTGTTGTTTAGGGTTGTTGTTGTTGCTGTTGTTGTTATTTAGGGTTGTTGCTGTTGTTGTTATTTTGGGTTGTTGCTGTTGTTGTTGTTTAGGGTTGTTGTTGTTGTTATTTAGGGTTGTTGTTGTTTAGGGTTTAGGGTTTAGGGAAAGGTTTTGTTATTGTTGTTGTTGTTGTTGTTATTGTTATTTAGCGTTCTTGTTGTTGTTGTTGTTGTTTTTGTTTAGGGTTGTTGTTGTGTTGTTGTTGTTGTTTAGGGTTGTTGTTTTTGTTGTTGTTATTTAGGGTTGTTGTTGTTATTATTATTTTTGTTGTTGTTGTTGTGCTTGTTGCTCTTGTTGTTATTTAGGGTTGTTGTTGTTGTTGTAATTGTTGTTTAGGATTGTTGTTGTTGTTGTTGTTGTTGTTATTTAGGGTTGTTGTTGTTGTTGTTGTTGTTGTTGTTATTTAGGGTTGTTATTGTTGTTGTTATTTATGATGTTGTTGTTGTTTAGGGTTGTTGTTGTTGTTTTTGTTGTTATTTAGGGTTGTTGTTGTTGCTGTTGTTGTTGTTATTTTGGGTTGTTGCTGTTGTTGTTGTTTAGGGTTGTTATTGTTGTTGTTGTTGTTATTTAGGGTTGTTGTTGTTGTTGTTGTTATTTAGGGTTGTTGTTTTATTTAGGGTTATTGTTGTTGCTGTTGTTGTTGTTATTTAGGGTTGTTATTGTTTTTGTTGTTTTTTAGGGTTGTTGTTGTTGTTGTTATTGTTGCAACTTGTTTTGGGTTTAGGGAAAAGTTTTGTTTTTGTTGTTGTTGTTATTGTCATTTAGGATTCTTGTTGTTGTTGTTTAGGGTTGTTGTTGTTGTTGTTGTTTAGGGTTGTTGTTGTTGGTGTCATTTAGGGTTGTTGTTGTTGTTGTTGAGGGTTGTTGTTGTTGTTGTTGTTGTTGTTGTTGTTGTTTAAGGTTGTTGTTGTTGTTGTTATTTAGGGTTGTTGTTGTTGTTATTGTTGTTTAGGGTTGTTGTTGTTATTATTGTTGATGTTGTTGTTGTTGTGCTTGTTGTTCTTATTGTTATTTAGGGTGGTTGTTGTGGTTGTTCTTGTTGTTGTTTAGGGTGGTTGTTGTTGTTGTTGTTGTTGTTGTTATTTTGGGTTGTTGTTGTTGTTGTAATTGTTGTTTAGGATTGTTGTTGTTGTTGTTGTTATTTAGGGTTGTTGTTGTTGTTGTTGTTGTTGTTGTTGTTGTTGTTATTTAGGGTTGTTATTGTTGTTGTTGTTGTTGTTATTGTTGATGTTGTTGTTATTTAGGGTTGTCGTTGTTGTTGTTGTTATTATTTAGGGTTGTTGTTGTTGTTGTTGTTATTTAGGGTTGTTGTTTTATTTAGGGTTATTGTTGTTGCTGTTGTTGTTTTTATTTAGGGTTGTTATTGTTGTTGTTGTTTTTTAGGGTTGTTGTTGTTGTTATTGTTGCAACTTGTTTTGGGTTTAGGGAAAAGTTTTGTTTTTGTTGTTGTTGTTATTGTTATTTAGGGTTCTTGTTGTTGTTGTTTAGGGTTGTTGTTGTTGTTGTTGTTTAGGGTTGTTGTTGTTGTTGTTGTTGTTTAAGGTTGTTGTTGTTGTTGTTAAGGGTTGTTGTTGTTGTTGTTGTTGTTGTTTAAGGTTGTTGTTGTTGTTATTATTTAGGGTTGTTGTTGTTGTTATTGTTGTTTAGGGTTGTTGTTGTTATTATTGTTGATGTTGTTGTTGTTATTGTTGCAACTTGTTTTGGGTTTAGGGAAAAGTTTTGTTTTTGTTGTTGTTGTTATTATTATTTAGGGTTCTTGTTGTTGTTGTTTAGGGTTGTTGTTTAGGGTTGTTGTTGTTGTTGTTGTTGTTTAAGGTTGTTGTTGTTGTTGTTTAGGGTTGTTGTTGTTGTTGTTGTTGTTGTTGTTGTTGTTTAAGGTTGTTGTTGTTGTTGTTATTTAGGGTTGTTGTTGTTGTTATTGTTGTTTAGGGTTGTTGTTGTTATTATTGTTGATGTTGTTGTTGTTGTGCTTGTTGTTCTTGTTGTTATTTAGGGTGGTTGTGTGGTTGTTGTTGTTGTTGTTTAGGGTGGTGGTTGTTGTTGTTGTTGTTGTTATTTAGGGTTGTTGTTTTATTTAGGGTTATTGTTGTTGCTGTTGTTGTTATTTAGGGTTGTTGTTGTTGTTGTTGTTATTTAGGGTTGTTGTTGTTGTTATTGTTGCAACTTGTTTAGGGTTTAGGGAAAAGTTTTGTTGTTGATGTTGTTGTTATTGTTATTTAGGGTTCTTGTTGTTGTTGTTGTTTAGGGTTGTTGTGGTTGTAGTTGTTGTTGTTGTTTAGGGTTGTTGTTGTTGTTGTTGTTTAAGGTTGTTGTTGTTGTTGTTGTTTAGGGTTGTTGTTGTTGTTGTTTAAGGGTGTTGTTTTTGTAATTGTTGTTTAGGGTTGTTGTTGTTGTTGTTATTTAGGGTTGTTGTTGTTATTATTGTTGATGTTGTCGTTGTTGTCTTGTTGTTATTTAGGGTGGTTGTTGTGGTTGTTGTTGTTGTTGTTTAGGGTGGTTGTTATTATTGTTGTTGTTGTTATTTAGGGTGGTTGTTGTTGTTGTTGTTGTTGTTGTTGTTGTTGTTTAGGGTTGTTGTTGTTATTTAGGGTTGTTGTTGTTGTTGTTTTTGTTGTTTAGGGTTGTTGTTGTTGCTGTTGTTGTTATTTAGGGTTGTTGCTGTTGTTGTTATTTTGGGTTGTTGCTGTTGTTGTTGTTTAGGGTTGTTGTTGTTGTTATTTAGGGTTGTTGTTGTTTAGGGTTTAGGGTTTAGGGAAAGGTTTTGTTATTGTTGTTGTTGTTGTTGTTATTGTTATTTAGCGTTCTTGTTGTTGTTGTTGTTGTTTTTGTTTAGGGTTGTTGTTGTGTTGTTGTTGTTGTTTAGGGTTGTTGTTTTTGTTGTTGTTATTTAGGGTTGTTGTTGTTATTATTATTTTTGTTGTTGTTGTTGTGCTTGTTGCTCTTGTTGTTATTTAGGGTTGTTGTTGTTGTTGTAATTGTTGTTTAGGATTGTTGTTGTTGTTGTTGTTGTTGTTATTTAGGGTTGTTGTTGTTGTTGTTGTTGTTGTTGTTGTTGTTATTTAGGGTTGTTATTGTTGTTGTTATTTATGATGTTGTTGTTGTTTAGGGTTGTTGTTGTTGTTTTTGTTGTTATTTAGAGTTGTTGTTGTTGCTGTTGTTGTTGTTATTTTGGGTTGTTGCTGTTGTTGTTGTTTAGGGT
>OX359289.1:57582303-57622303 GCA_947179395.2 Pulicaria dysenterica | reverse complement strand
TATTTAGGGTTGTTATTGTTGTTCTTGTTGTTGTTATTGTTGATGTTGTTGTTGTTTAGGGTTGTTGTTGTTGTTGTTGTTTTTATTTAGGGTTGTTGTTGTTGTTGTTTAGGGTTGTTGTTGTTGTTGTCTTGTTGTTCTTGTTGTTATTTAGGGTGGTTGTTGTGGTTGTTGTTGTTGTTGTTTAGGGTGGTTGTTGTTATTGTTGTTGTTGTTATTTAGGGTGGTTGTTGTTGTTGTTGTTGTTGTTGTTGTTGTTGTTTAGGGTTGTTTTTGTTATTTAGGGTTGTTGTTGTTGTTGTTGTTTTTGTTGTTTTGGGTTGTTGTTGTTGCTGTTGTTGTTATTTAGGGTTGTTGCTGTTGTTGTTATTTTGGGTTGTTGCTGTTGTTGTTGTTTAGGGTTGTTGTTGTTGTTATTTAGGGTTGTTGTTCTTGTTGTTGTTGTTATTTAGGTTTGTTGTTGTTGTTGTTATTTAGGGTTATTGTTGTTGTTGTTGTTGTTGTTATTTAGGGTTGTTGTTGTTTAGGGTTTAGGGTTTAGGTAAAGGTTTTGTTATTGTTGTTGTTGTTGTTGTTATTGTTATTTAGCGTTCTTGTTGTTGTTGTTGTTGTTTTTGTTTAGGGTTGTTGTTGTGTTGTTGTTGTTGTTTAGGGTTGGTGTTTTTGTTGTTGTTATTTAGGGTTGTTGTTGTTGTTGTTGTTGTTTAGGGTTGTTGTTATTATTGTTGATGTTGTTGTAGTTGTGCTTGTTGTTCTTGTTGTTATTTAGGGTGGTTGTTGTGGTTGTTGTTGTTGTTTTTATGGTGGTTGTTGTTATTGTTGTTGTTGTTGTTGTTGTTGTTGTGTTTAGGATTGTTGTTGTTATTTAGGGTTGTTGATGTTGTTGTTGTTTTTGTTGTTTAGGGTTGTTGTTGTTGCTGTTGTTGTTATTTAGGATTGTTGCGGTTGTTGTTATTTTGGGTTGTTGCTGTTGTTGTTGTTTAGGGTAGTTGTTGTTGTTATTTAGGGTTGTTGTTGTTGTTGTTATTTAGGGTTATTGTTGTTGTTGTTGTTATTTAGGGTTATTGTTGTTTAGGGTTTAGGGTTTAGGGAAAGGTTATGTTATTGTTGTTGTTGTTGTTATTGTTATTTAGCGTTCTTGTTGTTGTTGTTGTTGTTTTTGTTTAGGGTTGTTGTTGTGTTGTAGTTGTTGTTTAGGGTTGTTGTTTTTGTTGTTGTTATTTAGGGTTGTTGTTGTTCTTGTTATTTTTGTTGTTGTTGTTGTGCTTGTTGCTCTTGTTTTTATTTAGGGTTGTTGTTGTTGTTGTAATTGTTGTTTAGGATTGTTGTTGTTGTTGTTGTTGTTATTTAGGGTTGTTGTTGTTGTTGTTGTTGTTGTTGTTATTTAGGGTAGTTTTGTTGTTGTTGTTGTTGTTATTGTTGTTGTTGTTGTTGTTTAGGGTTGTCGTTGTTGTTGTTGTTTTTATTTAGGGTTGTTGTTGTTGTTGTTTAGGGTTGTTGTTGTTGATATTGTTGTTGTTGTTTTTGTTGTTATTTAGGGTTGTTGTTGTTGCTGTTGTTGTTGTTATTTTGGGTTGTTGCTGTTGTTGTTGTTTAGGGTTGTTATTGTTGTTGTTGTTGTTATTTAGGGTTGTTGATGTTGTTGTTGTTATTTATTGTTGTTGTTGTTGTTATTTAGGGTTGTTGTTGTTGTTGTTATTTAGGGTTATTGTTGTTGTTGTTGTTATTTAGGGTTGTTGTTGTTTAGGGTTTAGGGAATGGTTTTGTTATTGTTGTTGTTGTTGTTGTTATTGTTATTTAGCGTTCTTGTTGTTGTTGTTGTTGTTTTTGTTTAGGGTTGTTGTTGTGTTGTAGTTGTTGTTTAGGGTTGTTGTTTTTGTTGTTGTTATTTAGGGTTGTTGTTGTTCTTGTTATTCTTGTTGTTGTTGTTGTGCTTGTTGCTCTTGTTGTTATTTAGGGTTGTTGTTGTTGTTGTAATTGTTGTAATTATTGTTTAGGATTGTTGTTGTTGTTGTTGTTGTTGTTGTTGTTGTTGTAATTGTTGTTTAGGATTGTTGTTGTTGTTGTTGTTGTTGTTATTTAGGGTTGTTGTTGTTGTTGTTGTTGTTGTTGTTGTTATTTAGGGTTGTTATTGTTGATGTTGTTGTTGTTTAGGGTTGTCGTTATTGTTGTTGTTTTTATTTAGGGTTGTTGTTGTTGTTGTTTAGGGTTGTTGTTGTTGTTATTGTTGTTGTTGTTTTTGTTGTTATTTAGGGTTGTTGTTGTTGCTGTTGTTGTTGTTATTTTGGGTTGTTGCTGTTGTCGTTTAGGGTTGTTATTGTTGTTGTTGTTGTTATTTAGGGTTGTTGTTTTATTTATGGTTATTGTTGTTGCTGTTGTTGTTGTTATTTAGGGTTGTTGTTGTTGTTGTTATTTAGGGTTGTTGTTGTTGTTATTGTTGCAACTTCTTTAGGGTTTAGGGAAAAGTTTTGTTGTTGTTGTTGTTATTGTTATTTAGGGTTCTTGTTGTTGTTGTTTAGGGTTGTTGTGGTTGTAGTTGTTGTTGTTGTTTAGGGTTGTTGTTGTTGTTGTTGTTGTTTACGGTTGTTGTTGTTGTTGTTGTTTAGGGTTGTTGTTGTTGTTGTTGTTGTTGTTGTTTAAGGTTGTTGTTGTTGTTGTTATTTAGGGTTGTTGTTGTTGTTATTGTTGTTTAGGGTTGTTGTTGTTATTATTGTTGATGTTGTTGTTGTTGTGCTTGTTGTTCTTGTTGTTATTTAGGGTGGTTGTTGTGGTTGTTGTTGTTGTTGTTTAGGGTGGTTGTTGTTGTTTAGGGTTGTTGTGGTTGTAGTTGTTGTTGTTGTTTAGGGTTGTTGTTGCTGTTGTTGTTGTTTCAGGTTGTTGTTGTTGTTGTTGTTTAGGGTTGTTGTTGTTGTTGTTGTTGTTGTTTAAGGGTGTTGTTGTTGTAATTGTTGTTTAGGGTTGTTGTTGTTGTTGTTATTTAGGGTTGTTGTTGTTAATATTGTTGATGTTCTTGTTGTTGTTGTTGTTGTTTTTGTTTAGGGTTGTTGTGGTGTTGTTGTTGTTGTTTAGGGTTGTTGTTTTTGTTGTTGTTATTTAGGGTTGTTGTTGTTCTTGTTATTCTTGTTGTTGTTGTTGTGATTGTTGCTCTTGTTGTTATTTAGGGTTGTTGTTGTTGTTGTAATTGTTGTTTAGGATTGTTGTTGTTGTTGTTGTTGTTGTTGTTGTTGTTGTTGTTGTTGTAATTGTTGTTTAGGATTGTTGTTGTTGATGTTGTTGTTGTTATTTAGGGTTGTTGTTGTTGTTGTTGTTGTTGTTATTTAGGGTTGTTATTGTTGTTCTTGTTGTTGTTATTGTTGATGTTGTTGTTGTTTAGGGTTGTTGTTGTTGTTGTTGTTTTTATTTAGGGTTGTTGTTGTTGTTGTTTAGGGTTGTTGTGTTGTTATTTAGGGTGGTTGTTGTGGTTGTTGTTGTTGTTGTTTAGGGTGGTTGTTGTTGTTGTTGTTGTTGTTATTTAGGGTGGTTGTTGTTGTTGTTGTTGTTGTTGTTGTTGTTGTTTAGGGTTGTTTTTGTTATTTAGGGTTGTTGTTGTTGTTGTTGTTTTTGTTGTTTAGGGTTGTTGTTGTTGCTGTTGTTGTTATTTAGGGTTGTTGCTGTTGTTGTTATTTTGGGTTGTTGCTGTTGTTGTTGTTTAGGGTTGTTGTTGTTGTTATTTAGGGTTGTTGTTCTTGTTGTTGTTGTTGTTGTTTTTGTTTAGGGTTGTTGTTGTGTTGTAGTTGTTGTTTAGGGTTGTTGTTTTTGTTGTTGTTATTTAGGGTTGTTGTTGTTCTTGTTATTCTTGTTGTTGTTGTTGTGCTTGTTGCTCTTGTTGTTATTTAGGGTTGTTGTTGTTGTTGTAATTGTTGTAATTGTTGTTTAGGATTGTTGTTGTTGTTGTTGTTGTTGTTGTTGTTGTAATTGTTGTTTAGGATTGTTGTTGTTGTTGTTGTTGTTGTTATTTAGGGTTCTTGTTGTTGTTGTTGTTGTTGTTGTTGTTATTTAGGGTTGTTATTGTTGATGTTGTTGTTGTTTAGGGTTGTCGTTGTTGTTGTTGTTTTTATTTAGGGTTGTTGTTGTTGTTGTTTAGGGTTGTTGTTGTTGTTATTGTTGTTGTTGTTTTTGTTGTTATTTAGGGTTGTTGTTGTTGCTGTTGTTGTTGTTATTTTGGGTTGTTGCTGTTGTCGTTTAGGGTTGTTATTGTTGTTGTTGTTGTTATTTAGGGTTGTTGTTTTATTTATGGTTATTGTTGTTGCTGTTGTTGTTGTTATTTAGGGTTGTTGTTGTTGTTGTTATTTAGGGTTGTTGTTGTTGTTATTGTTGCAACTTCTTTAGGGTTTAGGGAAAAGTTTTGTTGTTGTTGTTGTTATTGTTATTTAGGGTTCTTGTTGTTGTTGTTTAGGGTTGTTGTGGTTGTAGTTGTTGTTGTTGTTTAGGGTTGTTGTTGTTGTTGTTGTTGTTTACGGTTGTTGTTGTTGTTGTTGTTTAGGGTTGTTGTTGTTGTTGTTGTTGTTGTTGTTTAAGGTTGTTGGTGTTGTTGTTATTTAGGGTTGTTGTTGTTGTTATTGTTGTTTAGGGTTGTTGTTGTTATTATTGTTGATGTTGTTGTTGTTGTGCTTGTTGTTCTTGTTGTTATTTAGGGTGGTTGTTGTGGTTGTTGTTGTTGTTGTTTAGGGTGGTTGTTGTTGTTTAGGGTTGTTGTGGTTGTAGTTGTTGTTGTTGTTTAGGGTTGTTGTTGCTGTTGTTGTTGTTTAAGGTTGTTGTTGTTGTTGTTGTTTAGGGTTGTTGTTGTTGTTGTTGTTGTTGTTTAAGGGTGTTGTTGTTGTAATTGTTGTTTAGGGTTGTTGTTGTTGTTGTTATTTAGGGTTGTTGTTGTTAATATTGTTGATGTTCTTGTTGTTGTTGTTGTTGTTTTTGTTTAGGGTTGTTGTGGTGTTGTTGTTGTTGTTTAGGGTTGTTGTTTTTGTTGTTGTTATTTAGGGTTGTTGTTGTTCTTGTTATTCTTGTTGTTGTTGTTGTGCTTGTTGCTCTTGTTGTTATTTAGGGTTGTTGTTGTTGTTGTAATTGTTGTTTAGGATTGTTGTTGTTGTTGTTGTTGTTGTTGTTGTTGTTGTTGTTGTTGTAATTGTTGTTTAGGATTGTTGTTGTTGATGTTGTTGTTGTTATTTAGGGTTGTTGTTGTTGTTGTTGTTGTTGTTATTTAGGGTTGTTATTGTTGTTCTTGTTGTTGTTATTGTTGATGTTGTTGTTGTTTAGGGTTGTTGTTGTTGTTGTTGTTGTTATTTAGGGTTGTTGTTGTTGTTGTTTAGGGTTGTTGTTGTTGTTGTCTTGTTGTTCTTGTTGTTATTTAGGGTGGTTGTTGTGGTTGTTGTTGTTGTTGTTTAGGGTGGTTGTTGTTGTTGTTGTTGTTGTTATTTAGGGTGGTTGTTGTTGTTGTTGTTGTTGTTGTTGTTGTTGTTTAGGGTTGTTTTTGTTATTTAGGGTTGTTGTTGTTGTTGTTGTTTTTGTTGTTTAGGGTTGTTGTTGTTGCTGTTGTTGTTATTTAGGGTTGTTGCTGTTGTTGTTATTTTGGGTTGTTGCTGTTGTTGTTGTTTAGGGTTGTTGTTGTTGTTATTTAGGGTTGTTGTTCTTGTTGTTGTTGTTATTTAGGTTTGTTGTTGTTGTTGTTATTTAGGGTTATTGTTGTTGTTGTTGTTGTTGTTATTTAGGGTTGTTGTTGTTTAGGGTTTAGGGTTTAGGGAAAGGTTTTGTTATTGTTGTTGTTGTTGTTGTTATTGTTATTTAGCGTTCTTGTTGTTGTTGTTGTTGTTTTTGTTTAGGGTTGTTGTTGTGTTGTTGTTGTTGTTTAGGGTTGTTGTTTTTGTTGTTGTTATTTAGGGTTGTTGTTGTTGTTGTTGTTGTTTAGGGTTGTTGTTATTATTGTTGATGTTGTTGTAGTTGTGCTTGTTGTTCTTGTTGTTATTTAGGGTGGTTGTTGTGGTTGTTGTTGTTGTTTTTATGGTGGTTGTTGTTATTGTTGTTGTTGTTGTTGTTGTTGTGTTTAGGATTGTTGTTGTTATTTAGGGTTGTTGTTGTTTTTGTTGTTTAGGGTTGTTGTTGTTGCTGTTGTTGTTATTTAGGATTGTTGCGGTTGTTGTTATTTTGGGTTGTTGCTGTTGTTGTTGTTTAGGGTAGTTGTTGTTGTTATTTAGGGTTGTTGTTGTTGTTGTTATTTAGGGTTATTGTTGTTGTTGTTGTTATTTAGGGTTATTGTTGTTTAGGGTTTAGGGTTTAGGGAAAGGTTATGTTATTGTTGTTGTTGTTGTTATTGTTATTTAGCGTTCTTGTTGTTGTTGTTGTTGTTTTTGTTTAGGGTTGTTGTTGTGTTGTAGTTGTTGTTTAGGGTTGTTGTTTTTGTTGTTGTTATTTAGGGTTGTTGTTGTTCTTGTTATTTTTGTTGTTGTTGTTGTGCTTGTTGCTCTTGTTTTTATTTAGGGTTGTTGTTGTTGTTGTAATTGTTGTTTAGGATTGTTGTTGTTGTTGTTGTTGTTAATTAGGGTTGTTGTTGTTGTTGTTGTTGTTGTTGTTATTTAAGGTAGTTATTGTTGTTGTTGTTGTTGTTATTGTTGATGTTGTTGTTGTTTAGGGTTGTCGTTGTTGTTGTTGTTTTTATTTAGGGTTGTTGTTGTTGTTGTTTAGGGTTGTTGTTGTTGATATTGTTGTTGTTGTTTTTGTTGTTATTTAGGGTTGTTGTTGTTGCTGTTGTTGTTGTTATTTTGGGTTGTTGCTGTTGTTGTTGTTTAGGGTTGTTATTGTTGTTGTTGTTGTTATTTAGGGTTGTTGATGTTGTTGTTGTTATTTATTGTTGTTGTTGTTGTTGTTGTTATTTAGGGTTGTTGTTGTTGTTATTTAGGGTTATTGTTGTTGTTGTTGTTATTTAGGGTTGTTGTTGTTTAGGGTTTAGGGAATGGTTTTGTTATTGTTGTTGTTGTTGTTGTTATTGTTATTTAGCGTTCTTGTTGTTGTTGTTGTTGTTTTTGTTTAGGGTTGTTGTTGTGTTGTAGTTGTTGTTTAGGGTTGTTGTTTTTGTTGTTGTTATTTAGGGTTGTTGTTGTTCTTGTTATTCTTGTTGTTGTTGTTGTGCTTGTTGCTCTTGTTGTTATTTAGGGTTGTTGTTGTTGTTGTAATTGTTGTAATTGTTGTTTAGGATTGTTGTTGTTGTTGTTGTTGTTGTTGTTGTTGTTGTTGTTGTAATTGTTGTTTAGGATTGTTGTTGTTGTTGTTGTTGTTGTTATTTAGGGTTGTTGTTGTTGTTGTTGTTGTTGTTGTTGTTATTTAGGGTTGTTGTTGTTGTTGTTGTTGTTGTTTAGGGTTGTCGTTGTTGTTGTTGTTTTTATTTAGGGTTGTTGTTGTTGTTGTTTAGGGTTGTTGTTGTTGTTATTGTTGTTGTTGTTTTTGTTGTTATTTAGGGTTGTTGTTGTTGCTGTTGTTGTTGTTATTTTGGGTTGTTGCTGTTGTCGTTTAGGGTTGTTATTGTTGTTGTTGTTGTTATTTAGGGTTGTTGTTTTATTTAGGGTTATTGTTGTTGCTGTTGTTGTTGTTATTTAGGGTTGTTGTTGTTGTTGTTGTTATTTAGGGTTGTTGTTGTTGTTATTGTTGCAACTTCTTTAGGGTTTAGGGAAAAGTTTTGTTGTTGTTGTTGTTATTGTTATTTAGGGTTCTTGTTGTTGTTGTTTAGGGTTGTTGTGGTTGTAGTTGTTGTTGTTGTTTAGGGTTGTTGTTGTTGTTGTTGTTGTTTACGGTTGTTGTTGTTGTTGTTGTTTAGGGTTGTTGTTGTTGTTGTTGTTGTTGTTGTTGTTGTTATTTAGGGTTGTTGTTGTTGTTATTGTTGTTTAGGGTTGTTGTTGTTATTATTGTTGATGTTGTTGTTGTTGTGCTTGTTGTTCTTGTTGTTATTTAGGGTGGTTGTTGTGGTTGTTGTTGTTGTTGTTTAGGGTGGTTGTTGTTGTTCTTTTTGTTGTTGTTTAGGGTTGTTGTGGTTGTAGTTGTTGTTGTTGTTTAGGGTTGTTGTTGCTGTTGTTGTTGTTTAAGGTTGTTGTTGTTGTTGTTGTTTAGGGTTGTTGTTGTTGTTGTTGTTGTTGTTGTTTAAGGGTGTTGTTGTTGTAATTGTTGTTTAGGGTTGTTGTTGTTGTTGTTATTTAGGGTTGTTGTTGTTAATATTGTTGATGTTCTTGTTGTTGTTGTTGTTGTTTTTGTTTAGGGTTGTTGTTGTGTTGTTGTTGTTGTTTAGGGTTGTTGTTTTTGTTGTTGTTATTTAGGGTTGTTGTTGTTCTTGTTATTCTTGTTGTTGTTGTTGTGCTTGTTGCTCTTGTTGTTATTTAGGGTTGTTGTTGTTGTTGTAATTGTTGTTTAGGATTGTTGTTGTTGTTGTTGTTGTTGTTGTTGTTGTTGTTGTAATTGTTGTTTAGGATTGTTGTTGTTGATATTGTTGTTGTTATTCAGGGTTGTTGTTGTTGTTGTTGTTGTTGTTATTTAGGGTTGTTATTG
This sequence comes from Pulicaria dysenterica, assembly GCA_947179395.2. Classification (NCBI taxonomy): domain Eukaryota; kingdom Viridiplantae; phylum Streptophyta; class Magnoliopsida; order Asterales; family Asteraceae; genus Pulicaria; species Pulicaria dysenterica. The sequence continues at coordinate 57,613,744 of OX359289.1, read as the reverse complement.
TTGTTCTTGTTGTTGTTATTGTTGATGTTGTTGTTGTTTAGGGTTGTTGTTGTTGTTGTTGTTTTTATTTAGGGTTGTTGTTGTTGTTGTTTAGGGTTGTTGTTGTTGTTGTCTTGTTGTTCTTGTTGTTATTTAGGGTGGTTGTTGTGGTTGTTGTTGTTGTTGTTTAGGGTGGTTGTTGTTATTGTTGTTGTTGTTATTTAGGGTGGTTGTTGTTCTTGTTGTTGTTGTTATTTAGGTTTGTTGTTGTTGTTGTTATTTAGGGTTATTGTTGTTGTTGTTGTTGTTGTTATTTAGGGTTGTTGTTGTTTAGGGTTTAGGGTTTAGGGAAAGGTTTTGTTATTGTTGTTGTTGTTGTTGTTATTGTTATTTAGCGTTCTTGTTGTTGTTGTTGTTGTTTTTGTTTAGGGTTGTTGTTGTGTTGTTGTTGTTGTTTAGGGTTGTTGTTTTTGTTGTTGTTATTTAGGGTTGTTGTTGTTGTTGTTGTTGTTTAGGGTTGTTGTTATTATTGTTGATGTTGTTGTAGTTGTGCTTGTTGTTCTTGTTGTTATTTAGGGTGGTTGTTGTGGTTGTTGTTGTTGTTTTTATGGTGGTTGTTGTTATTGTTGTTGTTGTTGTTGTTGTTGTTGTGTTTAGGGTTGTTGTTGTTATTTAGGGTTGTTGTTGTTGTTGTTGTTTTTGTTGTTTAGGGTTGTTGTTATTGCTGTTGTTGTTATTTAGGATTGTTGCGGTTGTTGTTATTTTGGGTTGTTGCTGTTGTTGTTGTTTAGGGTAGTTGTTGTTGTTATTTAGGGTTGTTGTTGTTGTTGTTATTTAGGGTTATTGTTGTTGTTGTTGTTATTTAGGGTTATTGTTGTTTAGGGTTTAGGGTTTAGGGAAAGGTTATGTTATTGTTGTTGTTGTTGTTATTGTTATTTAGCGTTCTTGTTGTTGTTGTTGTTGTTTTTGTTTAGGGTTGTTGTTGTGTTGTAGTTGTTGTTTGGGTTGTTGTTTTTGTTGTTGTTATTTAGGGTTGTTGTTGTTCTTGTTATTTTTGTTGTTGTTGTTGTGCTTGTTGCTCTTGTTTTTATTTAGGGTTGTTGTTGTTGTTGTAATTGTTGTTTAGGATTGTTGTTGTTGTTGTTGTTGTTATTTAGGGTTGTTGTTGTTGTTGTTGTTGTTGTTGTTATTTAGGGTAGTTATTGTTGTTGTTGTTGTTGTTATTGTTGATGTTGTTGTTGTTTAGGGTTGTCGTTGTTGTTGTTGTTTTTATTTAGGGTTGTTGTTGTTGTTGTTTAGGGTTGTTGTTGTTGATATTGTTGTTGTTGTTTTTGTTGTTATTTAGGGTTGTTGTTGTTGCTGTTGTTGTTGTTATTTTGGGTTGTTGCTGTTGTTGTTGTTTAGGGTTGTTATTGTTGTTGTTGTTGTTATTTAGGGTTGTTGATGTTGTTGTTGTTATTTATTGTTGTTGTTGTTGTTGTTGTTATTTAGGGTTGTTGTTGTTGTTGTTATTTAGGGTTATTGTTGTTGTTGTTGTTATTTAGGGTTGTTGTTGTTTAGGGTTTAGGGAATGGTTTTGTTATTGTTGTTGTTGTTGTTGTTATTGTTATTTAGCGTTCTTGTTGTTGTTGTTGTTGTTGTTTTTGTTTAGGGTTGTTGTTGTGTTGTAGTTGTTGTTTAGGGTTGTTGTTTTTGTTGTTGTTATTTAGGGTTGTTGTTGTTCTTGTTATTCTTGTTGTTGTTGTTGTGCTTGTTGCTCTTGTTGTTATTTAGGGTTGTTGTTGTTGTTGTAATTGTTGTAATTGTTGTTTAGGATTGTTGTTGTTGTTGTTGTTGTTGTTGTTGTTGTTGTTGTAATTGTTGTTTAGGATTGTTGTTGTTGTTGTTGTTGTTGTTATTTAGGGTTGTTGTTGTTGTTGTTGTTGTTGTTGTTGTTATTTAGGGTTGTTATAGTTGATGTTGTTGTTGTTTAGGGTTGTCGTTGTTGTTGTTGTTTTTATTTAGGGTTGTTGTTGTTGTTGTTTAGGGTTGTTGTTGTTGTTATTGTTGTTGTTGTTTTTGTTGTTATTTAGGGTTGTTGTTGTTGCTGTTGTTGTTGTTATTTTGGGTTGTTGCTGTTGTCGTTTAGGGTTGTTATTGTTGTTGTTGTTGTTATTTAGGGTTGTTGTTTTATTTAGGGTTATTGTTGTTGCTGTTGTTGTTGTTATTTAGGGTTGTTGTTGTTGTTGTTGTTATTTAGGGTTGTTGTTGTTGTTATTGTTGCAACTTCTTTAGGGTTTAGGGAAAAGTTTTGTTGTTGTTGTTGTTATTGTTATTTAGGGTTCTTGTTGTTGTTGTTTAGGGTTGTTGTGGTTGTAGTTGTTGTTGTTGTTTAGGGTTGTTGTTGTTGTTGTTGTTGTTTACGGTTGTTGTTGTTGTTGTTGTTTAGGGTTGTTGTTGTTGTTGTTGTTGTTGTTGTTTAAGGTTGTTGTTGTTGTTGTTATTTAGGGTTGTTGTTTTTGTTATTGTTGTTTAGGGTTGTTGTTGTTATTATTGTTGATGTTGTTGTTGTTGTGCTTGTTGTTCTTGTTGTTATTTAGGGTGGTTGTTGTGGTTGTTGTTGTTGTTGTTTAGGGTGGTTGTTGTTGTTCTTTTTGTTGTTGTTTAGGGTTGTTGTGGTTGTAGTTGTTGTTGTTGTTTAGGGTTGTTGTTGCTGTTGTTGTTGTTTAAGGTTGTTGTTGTTGTTGTTGTTTAGGGTTGTTGTTGTTGTTGTTTAAGGGTGTTGTTGTTGTAATTGTTGTTTAGGGTTGTTGTTGTTGTTGTTATTTAGGGTTGTTGTTGTTAATATTGTTGATGTTCTTGTTGTTGTTGTTGTTGTTTTTGTTTAGGGTTGTTGTTGTGTTGTTGTTGTTGTTTAGGGTTGTTGTTTTTGTTGTTGTTATTTAGGGTTGTTGTTATTGTTATTTAGCGTTCTTGTTGTTGTTGTTGTTGTTTTTGTTTAGGGTTGTTGTTGTGTTGTTGTTGTTGTTTAGGGTTGTTGTTTTTGTTGTTGTTATTTAGGGTTGTTGTTGTTGTTGTTGTTGTTTAGGGTTGTTGTTATTATTGTTGATGTTGTTGTAGTTGTGCTTGTTGTTCTTGTTGTTATTTAGGGTGGTTGTTGTGGTTGTTGTTGTTGTTTTTATGGTGGTTGTTGTTATTGTTGTTGTTGTTGTTGTTGTTGTTGTGTTTAGGGTTGTTGTTGTTATTTAGGGTTGTTGTTGTTGTTGTTGTTTTTGTTGTTTAGGGTTGTTGTTATTGCTGTTGTTGTTATTTAGGATTGTTGCGGTTGTTGTTATTTTGGGTTGTTGCTGTTGTTGTTGTTTAGGGTAGTTGTTGTTGTTATTTAGGGTTGTTGTTGTTGTTGTTATTTAGGGTTATTGTTGTTGTTGTTGTTATTTAGGGTTATTGTTGTTTAGGGTTTAGGGTTTAGGGAAAGGTTATGTTATTGTTGTTGTTGTTGTTATTGTTATTTAGCGTTCTTGTTGTTGTTGTTGTTGTTTTTGTTTAGGGTTGTTGTTGTGTTGTAGTTGTTGTTTAGGGTTGTTGTTTTTGTTGTTGTTATTTAGGATTGTTGTTGTTCTTGTTATTTTTGTTGTTGTTGTTGTGCTTGTTGCTCTTGTTTTTATTTAGGGTTGTTGTTGTTGTTGTAATTGTTGTTTAGGATTGTTGTTGTTGTTGTTGTTGTTGTTGTTGTTGTTATTTAGGGTTGTTGTTGTTGTTGTTGTTGTTGTTGTTATTTAGGGTAGTTATTGTTGTTGTTGTTGTTGTTATTGTTGATGTTGTTGTTGTTTAAGGTTGTCGTTTTTGTTGTTGTTTTTATTTAGGGTTGTTGTTGTTGTTGTTTAGGGTTGTTGTTGTTGATATTGTTGTTGTTGTTTTTGTTGTTATTTAGGGTTGTTGTTGTTGCTGTTGTTGTTGTTATTTTGGGTTGTTGCTGTTGTTGTTGTTTAGGGTTGTTATTGTTGTTGTTGTTGTTATTTAGGGTTGTTGTTGTTGTTATTTAGGGTTGTTGTTGTTGTTGTTGTTATTTATTGTTGTTGTTGTTGTTGTTGTTATTTAGGGTTGTTGTTGTTGTTGTTATTTAGGGTTATTGTTGTTGTTGTTGTTATTTAGGGTTGTTGTTGTTTAGGGTTTAGGGAATGGTTTTGTTATTGTTGTTGTTGTTGTTGTTATTGTTATTTAGCGTTCTTGTTGTTGTTGTTGTTGTTTTTGTTTAGGGTTGTTGTTGTGTTGTAGTTGTTGTTTAGGGTTGTTGTTTTTGTTGTTGTTATTTAGGGTTGTTGTTGTTCTTGTTATTCTTGTTGTTGTTGTTGTGCTTGTTGCTCTTGTTGTTATTTAGGGTTGTTGTTGTTGTTGTAATTGTTGTAATTGTTGTTTAGGATTGTTGTTGTTGTTGTTGTTGTTGTTGTTGTTGTTGTTGTTGTAATTGTTGTTTAGGATTGTTGTTGTTGTTGTTGTTGTTGTTATTTAGGGTTGTTGTTGTTGTTGTTGTTGTTGTTGTTGTTATTTAGGGTTGTTATTGTTGATGTTGTTGTTGTTTAGGGTTGTCGTTGTTGTTGTTGTTTTTATTTAGGGTTGTTGTTGTTGTTGTTTAGGGTTGTTGTTGTTGTTATTGTTGTTGTTGTTTTTGTTGTTATTTAGGGTTGTTGTTGTTGCTGTTGTTGTTGTTATTTTGGGTTGTTGCTGTTGTCGTTTAGGGTTGTTATTGTTGTTGTTGTTGTTATTTAGGGTTGTTGTTTTATTTAGGGTTATTGTTTTTGCTATTGTTGTTGTTATTTAGGGTTGTTGTTGTTGTTGTTGTTATTTAGGGTTGTTGTTGTTGTTATTGTTGCAACTTCTTTAGGGTTTAGGGAAAAGTTTTGTTGTTGTTGTTGTTATTGTTATTTAGGGTTCTTGTTGTTGTTGTTTAGGGTTGTTGTGGTTGTAGTTGTTGTTGTTGTTTAGGGTTGTTGTTGTTGTTGTTGTTGTTTACGGTTGTTGTTGTTGTTGTTGTTTAGGGTTGTTGTTGTTGTTGTTGTTGTTGTTGTTTAAGGTTGTTGTTGTTGTTGTTATTTAGGGTTGTTGTTGTTGTTATTGTTGTTTAGGGTTGTTGTTGTTTAAGGTTGTTGTTGTTGTTGTTATTTAGGGTTGTTGTTGTTGTTATTGTTGTTTAGGGTTGTTGTTGTTATTATTGTTGATGTTGTTGTTGTTGTGCTTGTTGTTCTTGTTGTTATTTAGGGTGGTTGTTGTGGTTGTTGTTGTTGTTGTTTAGGGTGGTTGTTGTTGTTCTTGTTGTTGTTGTTTAGGGTTGTTGTGGTTGTAGTTGTTGTTGTTGTTTAGGGTTGTTGTTGCTGTTGTTGTTGTTTAAGGTTGTTGTTGTTGTTGTTGTTTAGGGTTGTTGTTGTTGTTGTTGTTGTTGTTGTTTAAGGGTGTTGTTGTTGTAATTGTTGTTTAGGGTTGTTGTTGTTGTTGTTATTTAGGGTTGTTGTTGTTAATATTGTTGATGTTCTTGTTGTTGTTGTTGTTGTTTTTGTTTAGGGTTGTTGTTGTGTTGTTGTTGTTGTTTAGGGTTGTTGTTTTTGTTGTTGTTATTTAGGGTTGTTGTTGTTCTTGTTATTCTTGTTGTTGTTGTTGTGCTTGTTGCTCTTGTTGTTATTTAGGGTTGTTGTTGTTGTTGTAATTGTTGTTTAGGATTGTTGTTGTTGTTGTTGTTGTTGTTGTTGTTGTTGTTGTTGTTGTAATTGTTGTTTAGGATTGTTGTTGTTGATGTTGTTGTTGTTATTTAGGGTTGTTGTTGTTGTTGTTGTTGTTGTTATTTAGGGTTGTTATTGTTGTTCTTGTTGTTGTTATTGTTGATGTTGTTGTTGTTTAGGGTTGTTGTTGTTGTTGTTGTTTAAGGTTGTTGTTGTTGTTGTTTAGGGTTGTTGTTGTTGTTGTCTTGTTGTTCTTGTTGTTATTTAGGGTGGTTGTTGTGGTTGTTGTTGTTGTTGTTTAGGGTGGTTGTTGTTATTGTTGTTGTTGTTATTTAGGGTGGTTGTTGTTGTTGTTGTTGTTGTTGTTGTTGTTGTTTAGGGTTGTTGTTGTTATTTAGGGTTGTTGTTGTTGTTGTTTTTGTTGTTTAGGGTTGTTGTTGTTGCTGTTGTTGTTATTTAGGGTTGTTGCTGTTGTTGTTATTTTGGGTTGTTGCTGTTGTTGTTGTTTAGGGTTGTTGTTGTTGTTATTTAGGGTTGTTGTTCTTGTTGTTGTTGTTATTTAGGTTTGTTGTTGTTGTTGTTATTTAGGGTTATTGTTGTTGTTGTTGTTGTTGTTATTTAGGGTTGTTGTTGTTTAGGGTTTAGGGTTTAGGGAAAGGTTTTGTTGTTGTTGTTGTTGTTGTTGTTGTTATTGTTATTTAGCGTTCTTGTTGTTGTTGTTGTTGTTTTTGTTTAGGGTTGTTGTTGTGTTGTAGTTGTTGTTTAGGGTTGTTGTTTTTGTTGTTGTTATTTAGGGTTGTTGTTGTTCTTGTTATTTTTGTTGTTGTTGTTGTGCTTGTTGCTCTTGTTTTTATTTAGGGTTGTTGTTGTTGTTGTAATTGTTGTTTAGGATTGTTGTTGTTGTTGTTGTTGTTGTTGTTGTTGTTGTTATTTAGGGTTGTTGTTGTTGTTGTTGTTGTTGTTGTTATTTAGGGTTGTTGTTGTTGTTGTTGTTGTTGTTATTGTTGATGTTGTTGTTGTTTAGGGTTGTCGTTGTTGTTGTTGTTTTTATTTAGGGTTGTTGTTGTTGTTGTTTTGGGTTGTTGTTGTTGTTGTTGTTGTTGTTGTTTTTGTTGTTATTTAGGGTTGTTGTTGTTGCTGTTGTTGTTGTTATTTTGGGTTGTTGCTGTTGTTGTTGTTTAGGGTTGTTATTGTTGTTGTTGTTGTTATTTAGGGTTGTTGTTGTTGTTGTTGTTATATAGGGTTGTTGTTGTTGTTGATGTTATTTAGGGTTGTTGTTGTTGTTGTTATTTAGGGTTGTTGTTGTTGTTGTTGTTATTTAGGGTTGTTGTTGTTTAGGGTTTAGGGAATGGTTTTGTTATTGTTGTTGTTGTTGTTGTTATTGTTATTTAGCGTTCTTGTTGTTGTTGTTGTTGTTTTTGTTTAGGGTTGTTGTTGTGTTGTAGTTGTTGTTTAGGGTTGTTGTTGTTGTTGTTGTTTTTGTTGTTGTTATTTAGGGTTGTTGTTGTTCTTGTTATTCTTGTTGTTGTTGTTGTGCTTGTTGCTCTTGTTGTTATTTAGGGTTGTTGTTGTTGTTGTAATTGTTGTAATTGTTGTTTAGGATTGTTGTTGTTGTTGTTGTTGTTGTTGTTGTTGTTGTTATTGTTGTTTAGGATTGTTGTTTTTGTTGTTGTTGTTGTTATTTAGGGTTGTTGTTGTTGTTGTTGTTGTTGTTGTTGTTATTTAGGGTTGTTATTGTTGATGTTGTTGTTGTTTAGGGTTGTCGTTGTTGTTGTTGTTTTTATTTAGGGTTGTTGTTGTTGTTGTTTAGGGTTGTTGTTGTTGTTATTGTTGTTGTTGTTTTTGTTGTTATTTAGGGTTGTTGTTGTTGATGTTGTTGTTGTTATTTTGGGTTGTTGCTGTTGTCGTTTAGGGTTGTTATTGTTGTTGTTGTTGTTATTTAGGGTTGTTGTTTTATTTAGGGTTATTGTTGTTGCTGTTGTTGTTGTTATTTAGGGTTGTTGTTGTTGTTGTTGTTATTTAGGGTTGTTGTTGTTGTTATTGTTGCAACTTCTTTAGGGTTTAGGGAAAAGTTTTGTTGTTGTTGTTGTTATTGTTATTTAGGGTTCTTGTTGTTGTTGTTTAGGGTTGTTGTGGTTGTAGTTGTTGTTGTTGTTTAGGGTTGTTGTTGTTGTTGTTGTTGTTTACGGTTGTTGTTGTTGTTGTTGTTTACGGTTGTTGTTGTTGTTGTTGTTGTTGTTATTTAGGGTTGTTGTTGTTATTGTTATTTAGGGTTGTTGTTGTTGTTATTGTTGTTTAGGGTTGTTGTTGTTATTATTGTTGATGTTGTTGTTGTTGTGCTTGTTGTTCTTGTTGTTATTTAGGGTGGTTGTTGTGGTTGTTGTTGTTGTTGTTTAGGGTGGTTGTTGTTGTTCTTGTTGTTGTTGTTTAGGGTTGTTGTGGTTGTAGTTGTTGTTGTTGTTTAGGGTTGTTGTTGCTGTTGTTGTTGTTGTTGTTGTTTAGGGTTGTTGTTGTTGTTGTTGTTGTTGTTGTTTAAGGGTGTTGTTGTTGTAATTGTTGTTTAGGGTTGTTGTTGTTGTTGTTATTTAGGGTTGTTGTTGTTAATATTGTTGTTGTTCTTGTTGTTGTTGTTGTTGTTTTTGTTTAGGGTTGTTGTTGTGTTGTTGTTGTTGTTTAGGGTTGTTGTTTTTGTTGTTGTTATTTAGGGTTGTTGTTGTTCTTGTTATTCTTGTTGTTGTTGTTGTGCTTGTTGCTCTTGTTGTTATTTAGGGTTGTTGTTGTTGTTGTAATTGTTGTTTAGGATTGTTGTTGTTGTTGTTGTTGTTGTTGTAATTGTTGTTTAGGATTGTTGTTGTTGATGTTGTTGTTGTTATTTAGGGTTGTTGTTGTTATTTAGGGTTGTTGTTGTTGTTGTTGTTGTTGTTATTTAGGGTTGTTATTGTTGTTCTTGTTGTTGTTATTGTTGATGTTGTTGTTGTTTAGGGTTGTTGTTGTTGTTGTTGTTTTTATTTAGGGTTGTTGTTGTTGTTGTTTAGGGTTGTTGTTGTTGTTGTCTTGTTGTTGTTGTTGTTATTTAGGGTGGTTGTTGTGGTTGTTGTTGTTGTTGTTTAGGGTGGTTATTGTTGTTGTTGTTGTTGTTATTTAGGGTGGTTGTTGTTGTTGTTGTTGTTTAGGGTTGTTGTTGTTATTTAGGGTTGTTGTTGTTGTTGTTGTTTTTGTTGTTTAGGGTTGTTGTTGTTGCTGTTGTTGTTATTTAGGGTTGTTGTTGTTGTTGTTATTTAGGGTTGTTGTTGTTTAGGGTTGTTGTTGTTGTTATTTAGGGTTGTTGTTCTTGTTGTTGTTGTTATTTAGGTTTGTTGTTGTTGTTGTTATTTAGGGTTGTTGTTGTTGTTGTTGTTGTTGTTATTTAGGGTTGTTGTTGTTTAGGGTTTAGGGTTTAGGGAAAGGTTTTGTTATTGTTGTTGTTGTTGTTGTTGTTATTGTTATTTAGCGTTCTTGTTGTTGTTGTTGTTGTTTTTGTTTAGGGTTGTTGTTGTGTTGTAGTTGTTGTTTAGGGTTGTTGTTTTTGTTGTTGTTATTTAGGGTTGTTGTTGTTCTTGTTATTTTTGTTGTTGTTGTTGTGCTTGTTGCTCTTGTTTTTATTTAGGGTTGTTGTTGTTGTTGTAATTGTTGTTTAGGATTGTTGTTGTTGTTGTTGTTGTTGTTGTTGTTGTTGTTATTTAGGGTTGTTGTTGTTGTTGTTGTTGTTGTTATTTAGGGTTGTTGTTGTTGTTGTTGTTGTTGTTATTGTTGATGTTGTTGTTGTTTAGGGTTGTCGTTGTTGTTGTTGTTTTTATTTAGGGTTGTTGTTGTTGTTGTTTAGGGTTGTTGTTGTTGATATTGTTGTTGTTGTTTTTGTTGTTATTTAGGGTTGTTGTTGTTGCTGTTGTTGTTGTTATTTAGGGTTGTTGCTGTTGTTGTTGTTTAGGGTTGTTATTGTTGTTGTTGTTGTTATTTAGGGTTGTTGTTGTTGTTGTTGTTATTTATTGTTGTTGTTGTTGTTGATGTTATTTAGGGTTGTTGTTGTTGTTGTTATTTAGGGTTATTGTTGTTGTTGTTGTTATTTAGGGTTGTTGTTGTTTAGGGTTTAGGGAATGGTTTTGTTATTGTTGTTGTTGTTGTTGTTATTGTTATTTAGCGTTCTTGTTGTTGTTGTTGTTGTTTTTGTTTAGGGTTGTTGTTGTGTTGTAGTTGTTGTTTAGGGTTGTTGTTGTTGTTGTTGTTGTTGTTGTTGTTATTTAGGGTTGTTGTTGTTCTTGTTATTCTTGTTGTTGTTGTTGTGCTTGTTGCTCTTGTTGTTATTTAGGGTTGTTGTTGTTGTTGTAATTGTTGTAATTGTTGTTTAGGATTGTTGTTGTTGTTGTTGTTGTTGTTGTTGTTGTTGTAATTGTTGTTTAGGATTGTTGTTTTTGTTGTTGTTGTTGTTATTTAGGGTTGTTGTTGTTGTTGTTGTTGTTGTTGTTGTTATTTAGGGTTGTTATTGTTGTTGTTGTTGTTGTTTAGGGTTGTCGTTGTTGTTGTTGTTTTTATTTAGGGTTGTTGTTGTTGTTGTTTAGGGTTGTTGTTGTTGTTATTGTTGTTGTTGTTTTTGTTGTTATTTAGGGTTGTTGTTGTTGCTGTTGTTGTTGTTATTTTGGGTTGTTGCTGTTGTCGTTTAGGGTTGTTATTGTTGTTGTTGTTGTTATTTAGGGTTGTTGTTTTATTTAGGGTTATTGTTGTTGCTGTTGTTGTTGTTATTTAGGGTTGTTGTTGTTGTTGTTGTTATTTAGGGTTGTTGTTGTTGTTATTGTTGCAACTTCTTTAGGGTTTAGGGAAAAGTTTTGTTGTTGTTGTTGTTATTGTTATTTAGGGTTCTTGTTGTTGTTGTTTAGGGTTGTTGTGGTTGTAGTTGTTGTTGTTGTTTAGGGTTGTTGTTGTTGTTGTTGTTGTTTACGGTTGTTGTTGTTGTTGTTGTTTAGGGTTGTTGTTGTTGTTGTTGTTGTTGTTATTTAAGGTTGTTGTTGTTATTGTTATTTAGGGTTGTTGTTGTTGTTATTGTTGTTTAGGGTTGTTGTTGTTATTATTGTTGATGTTGTTGTTGTTGTGCTTGTTGTTCTTGTTGTTATTTAGGGTGGTTGTTGTGGTTGTTGTTGTTGTTGTTTAGGGTGGTTGTTGTTGTTCTTGTTGTTGTTGTTTAGGGTTGTTGTGGTTGTAGTTGTTGTTGTTGTTTAGGGTTGTTGTTGCTGTTGTTGTTGTTGTTGTTGTTTAGGGTTGTTGTTGTTGTTGTTGTTGTTGTTGTTTAAGGGTGTTGTTGTTGTAATTGTTGTTTAGGGTTGTTGTTGTTGTTGTTATTTAGGGTTGTTGTTGTTAATATTGTTGTTGTTCTTGTTGTTGTTGTTGTTGTTTTTGTTTAGGGTTGTTGTTGTGTTGTTGTTGTTGTTTAGGGTTGTTGTTTTTGTTGTTGTTATTTAGGGTTGTTGTTGTTCTTGTTATTCTTGTTGTTGTTGTTGTGCTTGTTGCTCTTGTTGTTATTTAGGGTTGTTGTTGTTGTTGTAATTGTTGTTTAGGATTGTTGTTGTTGTTGTTGTTGTTGTTGTAATTGTTGTTTAGGATTGTTGTTGTTGATGTTGTTGTTGTTATTTAGGGTTGTTGTTGTTATTTAGGGTTGTTGTTGTTGTTGTTGTTGTTGTTATTTAGGGTTGTTATTGTTGTTCTTGTTGTTGTTATTGTTGTTGTTGTTGTTGTTTAGGGTTGTTGTTGTTGTTGTTGTTTTTATTTAGGGTTGTTGTTGTTGTTGTTTAGGGTTGTTGTTGTTGTTGTCTTGTTGTTGTTGTTGTTATTTAGGGTGGTTGTTGTGGTTGTTGTTGTTGTTGTTTAGGGTGGTTATTGTTGTTGTTGTTGTTGTTATTTAGGGTGGTTGTTGTTGTTGTTGTTGTTTAGGGTTGTTGTTGTTATTTAGGGTTGTTGTTGTTGTTGTTGTTTTTGTTGTTTAGGGTTGTTGTTGTTGTTGTTGTTGTTATTTAGGGTTGTTGCTGTTGTTGTTATTTTGGGTTGTTGCTGTTGTTGTTGTTTAGGGTTGTTGTTGTTGTTATTTAGGGTTGTTGTTCTTGTTGTTGTTGTTATTTAGGTTTGTTGTTGTTGTTGTTATTTAGGGTTATTGTTGTTGTTGTTGTTGTTGTTATTTAGGGTTGTTGTTGTTTAGGGTTTAGGGTTTAGGGAAAGGTTTTGTTATTGTTGTTGTTGTTGTTGTTGTTATTGTTATTTAGCGTTCTTGTTGTTGTTGTTGTTGTTTTTGTTTAGGGTTGTTGTTGTGTTGTAGTTGTTGTTTAGGGTTGTTGTTTTTGTTGTTGTTATTTAGGGTTGTTGTTGTTCTTGTTATTTTTGTTGTTGTTGTTGTGCTTGTTGCTCTTGTTTTTATTTAGGGTTGTTGTTGTTGTTGTAATTGTTGTTTAGGATTGTTGTTGTTGTTGTTGTTGTTGTTGTTGTTGTTGTTATTTAGGGTTGTTGTTGTTGTTGTTGTTGTTGTTATTTAGGGTAGTTATTGTTGTTGTTGTTGTTGTTGTTATTGTTGTTGTTGTTGTTGTTTAGGGTTGTCGTTGTTGTTGTTGTTTTTATTTAGGGTTGTTGTTGTTGTTGTTTAGGGTTGTTGTTGTTGATATTGTTGTTGTTGTTTTTGTTGTTATTTAGGGTTGTTGTTGTTGCTGTTGTTGTTGTTATTTTGGGTTGTTGCTGTTGTTGTTGTTTAGGGTTGTTATTGTTGTTGTTGTTGTTATTTAGGGTTGTTGTTGTTGTTGTTGTTGTTATTTATTGTTGTTGTTGTTGTTGATGTTATTTAGGGTTGTTGTTGTTGTTGTTATTTAGGGTTATTGTTGTTGTTGTTGTTATTTAGGGTTGTTGTTGTTTAGGGTTTAGGGAATGGTTTTGTTATTGTTGTTGTTGTTGTTGTTATTGTTATTTAGCGTTCTTGTTGTTGTTGTTGTTGTTTTTGTTTAGGGTTGTTGTTGTGTTGTAGTTGTTGTTTAGGGTTGTTGTTTTTGTTGTTGTTTTTGTTGTTGTTATTTAGGGTTGTTGTTGTTCTTGTTATTCTTGTTGTTGTTGTTGTGCTTGTTGCTCTTGTTGTTATTTAGGGTTGTTGTTGTTGTTGTAATTGTTGTAATTGTTGTTTAGGATTGTTGTTGTTGTTGTTGTTGTTGTTGTTGTTGTTGTAATTGTTGTTTAGGATTGGGTTGTTGTTGTTGTTGTTTAGGGTTGTTGTTGTTGTTGTCTTGGTGTTCTTGTTGTTATTTAGGGTGGTTGTTGTGGTTGTTGTTGTTGTTGTTTAGGGTGGTTGTTGTTATTGTTGTTGTTGTTATTTAGGGTGGTTGTTGTTGTTGTTGTTGTTGTTGTTGTTGTTGTTGTTTAGGGTTGTTGTTGTTATTTAGGGTTGTTGTTGATGTTGTTGTTTTTGTTGTTTAGGGTTGTTGTTGTTGCTGTTGTTGTTATTTAGGGTTGTTGCTGTTGTTGTTATTTTGGGTTGTTGCTGTTGTTGTTGTTTAGGGTTGTTGTTGTTGTTATTTAGGGTTGTTGTTCTTGTTGTTGTTGTTATTTAGGTTTGTTGTTGTTGTTGTTATTTAGGGTTATTGTTGTTGTTGTTGTTGTTGTTATTTAGGGTTGTTGTTGTTTAGGGTTTAGGGTTTAGGGAAAGGTTTTGTTATTGTTGTTGTTGTTGTTGTTGTTATTGTTATTTAGCGTTCTTGTTGTTGTTGTTGTTGTTTTTGTTTAGGGTTGTTGTTGTGTTGTAGTTGTTGTTTAGGGTTGTTGTTTTTGTTGTTGTTATTTAGGGTTGTTGTTGTTCTTGTTATTTTTGTTGTTGTTGTTGTGCTTGTTGCTCTTGTTTTTATTTAGGGTTGTTGTTGTTGTTGTAATTGTTGTTTAGGATTGTTGTTGTTGTTGTTGTTGTTGTTGTTGTTGTTGTTATTTAGGGTTGTTGTTGTTGTTGTTGTTGTTGTTGTTATTTAGGGTAGTTATTGTTGTTGTTGTTGTTGTTATTGTTGTTGTTGTTGTTGTTTAGGGTTGTCGTTGTTGTTGTTGTTTTTATTTAGGGTTGTTGTTGTTGTTGTTTAGGGTTGTTGTTGTTGATATTGTTGTTGTTGTTTTTGTTGTTATTTAGGGTTGTTGTTGTTGCTGTTGTTGTTGTTATTTTGGGTTGTTGCTGTTGTTGTTGTTTAGGGTTGTTATTGTTGTTGTTGTTGTTATTTAGGGTTGTTGTTGTTGTTGTTGTTATTGTTGTTTAGGGTGGTTATTGTTGTTGTTGTTGTTGATGTTATTTAGGGTTGTTGTTGTTGTTGTTATTTAGGGTTATTGTTGTTGTTGTTGTTATTTAGGGTTGTTGTTGTTTAGGGTTTAGGGAATGGTTTTGTTATTGTTGTTGTTGTTGTTGTTATTGTTATTTAGCGTTCTTGTTGTTGTTGTTGTTGTTTTTGTTTAGGGTTGTTGTTGTGTTGTAGTTGTTGTTTAGGGTTGTTGTTTTTGTTGTTGTTTTTGTTGTTGTTATTTAGGGTTGTTGTTGTTCTTGTTATTCTTGTTGTTGTTGTTGTGCTTGTTGCTCTTGTTGTTATTTAGGGTTGTTGTTGTTGTTGTAATTGTTGTAATTGTTGTTTAGGATTGTTGTTGTTGTTGTTGTTGTTGTTGTTGTTGTTGTAATTGTTGTTTAGGATTGGGTTGTTGTTGTTGTTGTTTAGGGTTGTTGTTGTTGTTGTCTTGTTGTTCTTGTTGTTATTTAGGGTGGTTGTTGTGGTTGTTGTTGTTGTTGTTTAGGGTGGTTGTTGTTATTGTTGTTGTTGTTATTTAGGGTGGTTGTTGTTGTTGTTGTTGTTGTTGTTGTTGTTGTTGTTGTTTAGGGTTGTTGTTGTTATTTAGGGTTGTTGTTGTTGTTGTTGTTTTTGTTGTTTAGGGTTGTTGTTGTTGCTGTTGTTGTTATTTAGGGTTGTTGCTGTTGTTGTTATTTTGGGTTGTTGCTGTTGTTGTTGTTTAGGGTTGTTGTTGTTGTTATTTAGGGTTGTTGTTCTTGTTGTTGTTGTTATTTAGGTTTGTTGTTGTTGTTGTTATTTAGGGTTATTGTTGTTGTTGTTGTTGTTGTTATTTAGGGTTGTTGTTGTTTAGGGTTTAGGGTTTAGGGAAAGGTTTTGTTATTGTTGTTGTTGTTGTTGTTGTTATTGTTATTTAGCGTTCTTGTTGTTGTTGTTGTTGTTTTTGTTTAGGGTTGTTGTTGTGTTGTAGTTGTTGTTTAGGGTTGTTGTTTTTGTTGTTGTTATTTAGGGTTGTTGTTGTTCTTGTTATTTTTGTTGTTGTTGTTGTGCTTGTTGCTCTTGTTTTTATTTAGGGTTGTTGTTGTTGTTGTAATTGTTGTTTAGGATTGTTGTTGTTGTTGTTGTTGTTGTTGTTGTTGTTGTTATTTAGGGTTGTTGTTGTTGTTGTTGTTGTTGTTGTTATTTAGGGTAGTTATTGTTGTTGTTGTTGTTGTTGTTGTTGATGTTGTTGTTGTTTAGGGTTGTTGTTGTTGTTGTTGTTTTTATTTAGGGTTGTTGTTGTTGTTGTTTAGGGTTGTTGTTGTTGATATTGTTGTTGTTGTTTTTGTTGTTATTTAGGGTTGTTGTTGTTGCTGTTGTTGTTGTTATTTTGGGTTGTTGCTGTTGTTGTTGTTTAGGGTTGTTATTGTTGTTGTTGTTGTTATTTAGGGTTGTTGTTGTTGTTGTTGTTATTTATTGTTGTTGTTGTTGTTGATGTTATTTAGGGTTGTTGTTGTTGTTGTTATTTAGGGTTATTGTTGTTGTTGTTGTTATTTAGGGTTGTTGTTGTTTAGGGTTTAGGGAATGGTTTTGTTATTGTTGTTGTTGTTGTTGTTATTGTTATTTAGCGTTCTTGTTGTTGTTGTTGTTGTTTTTGTTTAGGGTTGTTGTTGTGTTGTAGTTGTTGTTTAGGGTTGTTGTTTTTGTTGTTGTTTTTGTTGTTGTTATTTAGGGTTGTTGTTGTTCTTGTTATTCTTGTTGTTGTTGTTGTGCTTGTTGCTCTTGTTGTTATTTAGGGTTGTTGTTGTTGTTGTAATTGTTGTAATTGTTGTTTAGGATTGTTGTTGTTGTTGTTGTTGTTGTTGTTGTTGTTGTTGTTGTTGTAATTGTTGTTTAGGATTGTTGTTGTTGTTGTTGTTGTTGTTATTTAGGGTTGTTGTTGTTGTTGTTGTTGTTGTTGTTATTTAGGGTTGTTATTGTTGATGTTGTTGTTGTTTAGGGTTGTCGTTGTTGTTGTTGTTTTTATTTAGGGTTGTTGTTGTTGTTGTTTAGGGTTGTTGTTGTTGTTATTGTTGTTGTTGTTTTTGTTGTTATTTAGGGTTGTTGTTGTTGCTGTTGTTGTTGTTATTTTGGGTTGTTGCTGTTGTCGTTTAGGGTTGTTATTGTTGTTGTTGTTGTTATTTAGGGTTGTTGTTTTATTTAGGGTTATTGTTGTTGCTGTTGTTGTTGTTGTTTAGGGTTGTTGTTGTTGTTGTTGTTATTTAGGGTTGTTGTTGTTGTTATTGTTGCAACTTCTTTAGGGTTTAGGGAAAAGTTTTGTTGTTGTTGTTGTTATTGTTATTTAGGGTTCTTGTTGTTGTTGTTTAGGGTTGTTGTGGTTGTAGTTGTTGTTGTTGTTTAGGGTTGTTGTTGTTGTTGTTGTTGTTTACGGTTGTTGTTGTTGTTGTTGTTTAGGGTTGTTGTTGTTGTTGTTGTTGTTGTTGTTTAAGGTTGTTGTTGTTGTTGTTATTTAGGGTTGTTGTTGTTGTTATTGTTGTTTAGGGTTGTTGTTGTTATTATTGTTGATGTTGTTGTTGTTGTGCTTGTTGTTCTTGTTGTTATTTAGGGTGGTTGTTGTGGTTGTTGTTGTTGTTGTTTAGGGTGGTTGTTGTTGTTCTTGTTGTTGTTGTTTAGGGTTGTTGTGGTTGTAGTTGTTGTTGTTGTTTAGGGTTGTTGTTGTTGTTGTTGTTGTTGTTGTTGTTTAGGGTTGTTGTTGTTGTTGTTGTTGTTTAAGGGTGTTGTTGTTGTAATTGTTGTTTAGGGTTGTTGTTGTTGTTGTTATTTAGGGTTGTTGTTGTTAATATTGTTGATGTTCTTGTTGTTGTTGTTGTTGTTTTTGTTTAGGGTTGTTGTTGTGTTGTTGTTGTTGTTTAGGGTTGTTGTTTTTGTTGTTGTTATTTAGGGTTGTTGTTGTTCTTGTTATTCTTGTTGTTGTTGTTGTGCTTGTTGCTCTTGTTGTTATTTAGGGTTGTTGTTGTTGTTGTAATTGTTGTTTAGGATTGTTGTTGTTGTTGTTGTTGTTGTTGTTGTAATTGTTGTTTAGGATTGTTGTTGTTGATGTTGTTGTTGTTATTTAGGGTTGTTGTTGTTGTTGTTGTTGTTGTTATTTAGGGTTGTTATTGTTGTTCTTGTTGTTGTTATTGTTGATGTTGTTGTTGTTTAGGGTTGTTGTTGTTGTTGTTGTTTTTATTTAGGGTTGTTGTTGTTGTTGTTTAGGGTTGTTGTGTTGTTATTTAGGGTGGTTGTTGTGGTTGTTGTTGTTGTTGTTTAGGGTGGTTGTTGTTATTGTTGTTGTTGTTATTTAGGGTGGTTGTTGTTGTTGTTGTTGTTGTTGTTGTTGTTGTTTAGGGTTGTTGTTGTTATTTAGGGTTGTTGTTGTTGTTGTTGTTTTTGTTGTTTAGGGTTGTTGTTGTTGCTGTTTTTGTTATTTAGGGTTGTTGTTGTTGTTGTTATTTTGGGTTGTTGCTGTTGTTGTTGTTTAGGGTTGTTGTTGTTGTTATTTAGGGTTGTTGTTCTTGTTGTTGTTGTTATTTAGGTTTGTTGTTGTTGTTGTTATTTAGGGTTATTGTTGTTGTTGTTGTTGTTGTTATTTAGGGTTGTTGTTGTTTAGGGTTTAGGGTTTAGGGAAAGGTTTTGTTATTGTTGTTGTTGTTGTTGTTGTTATTGTTATTTAGCGTTCTTGTTGTTGTTGTTGTTGTTTTTGTTTAGGGTTGTTGTTGTGTTGTAGTTGTTGTTTAGGGTTGTTGTTTTTGTTGTTGTTATTTAGGGTTGTTGTTGTTCTTGTTATTTTTGTTGTTGTTGTTGTGCTTGTTGCTCTTGTTTTTATTTAGGGTTGTTGTTGTTGTTGTAATTGTTGTTTAGGATTGTTGTTGTTGTTGTTGTTGTTGTTGTTGTTGTTATTTAGGGTTGTTGTTGTTGTTGTTGTTGTTATTTAGGGTAGTTATTGTTGTTGTTGTTGTTGTTATTGTTGATGTTGTTGTTGTTTAGGGTTGTCGTTGTTGTTGTTGTTTTTATTTAGGGTTGTTGTTGTTGTTGTTTAGGGTTGTTGTTGTTGATATTGTTGTTGTTGTTTTTGTTGTTATTTAGGGTTGTTGTTGTTGCTGTTGTTGTTGTTATTTTTGGTTGTTGCTGTTGTTGTTGTTTAGGGTTGTTATTGTTGTTGTTGTTGTTATTTAGGGTTGTTGTTGTTGTTGTTGTTATTTATTGTTGTTGTTGTTGTTGATGTTATTTAGGGTTGTTGTTGTTGTTGTTATTTAGGGTTATTGTTGTTGTTGTTGTTATTTAGGGTTGTTGTTGTTTAGGGTTTAGGGAATGGTTTTGTTATTGTTGTTGTTGTTGTTGTTATTGTTATTTAGCGTTCTTGTTGTTGTTATTGTTGTTTTTGTTTAGGGTTGTTGTTGTGTTGTAGTTGTTGTTTAGGGTTGTTGTTTTTGTTGTTGTTTTTGTTGTTGTTATTTAGGGTTGTTGTTGTTCTTGTTATTCTTGTTGTTGTTGTTGTGCTTGTTGCTCTTGTTGTTATTTAGGGTTGTTGTTGTTGTTGTAATTGTTGTAATTGTTGTTTAGGATTGTTGTTGTTGTTGTTGTTGTTGTTGTTGTTGTTGTTGTTGTTGTTGTTGTAATTGTTGTTTAGGATTGTTGTTGTTGTTGTTGTTGTTGTTATTTAGGGTTGTTGTTGTTGTTGTTGTTGTTGTTGTTATTTAGGGTGGTTGTTGTTGTTGTTGTTGTTGTTGTTATTTAGGGTTGTTGTTGTTGTTGTTGTTGTTGTTATTGTTGATGTTGTTGTTGTTTAGGGTTGTCGTTGTTGTTGTTGTTTTTATTTAGGGTTGTTGTTGTTGTTGTTTAGGGTTGTTGTTGTTGTTGTTGTTGTTGTTATTTAGGGTTGTTATTGTTGTTCTTGTTGTTGTTATTGTTGATGTTGTTGTTGTTTAGGGTTGTCGTTGTTGTTGTTGTTTTTATTTAGGGTTGTTGTTGTTGTTGTTTAGGGTTGTTGTTGTTGTTTTTGTTGTTATTTAGGGTTGTTGTTGTTGCTGTTGTTGTTGTTATTTTGGGTTGTTGCTGTTGTCGTTTAGGGTTGTTATTGTTGTTGTTGTTGTTATTTAGGGTTGTTGTTTTATTTAGGGTTATTGTTGTTGCTGTTGTTGTTGTTATTTAGGGTTGTTGTTGTTGTTGTTGTTATTTAGGGTTGTTGTTGTTGTTATTGTTGCAACTTCTTTAGGGTTTAGGGAAAAGTTTTGTTGTTGTTGTTGTTATTGTTATTTAGGGTTCTTGTTGTTGTTGTTTAGGGTTGTTGTGGTTGTAGTTGTTGTTGTTGTTTAGGGTTGTTGTTGTTGTTGTTGTTGTTTACGGTTGTTGTTGTTGTTGTTGTTGTTGTTGTTTAAGGTTGTTGTTGTTGTTGTTATTTAGGGTTGTTGTTGTTGTTATTGTTGTTTAGGGTTGTTGTTGTTGATGTTTAGGGTTGTTGTGGTTGTAGTTGTTGTTGTTGTTTAGGGTTGTTGTTGTTGTTGTTGTTGTTTACGGTTGTTGTTGTTGTTGTTGTTGTTTAGGGTTGTTGTTGTTGTTGTTGTTGTTGTTGTTTAAGGTTGTTGTTGTTGTTGTTATTTAGGGTTGTTGTTGTTGTTGTAATTGTTGTTTAGGATTGTTGTTGTTGATGTTGTTGTTGTTATTTAGGGTTGTTGTTGTTGTTGTTGTTGTTGTTATTTAGGGTTGTTATTGTTGTTCTTGTTGTTGTTATTGTTGATGTTGTTGTTGTTTAGGGTTGTTGTTGTTGTTGTTGTTTTTATTTAGGGTTGTTGTTGTTGTTGTTTAGGGTTGTTGTTGTTGTTGTCTTGTTGTTCTTGTTGTTATTTAGGGTGGTTGTTGTGGTTGTTGTTGTTGTTGTTTAGGGTGGTTGTTGTTATTGTTGTTGTTGTTATTTAGGGTGGTTGTTGTTGTTGTTGTTGTTGTTGTTGTTGTTGTTTAGGGTTGTTGTTGTTATTTAGGGTTGTTGTTGTTGTTGTTGTTTTTGTTGTTTAGGGTTGTTGTTGTTGCTGTTGTTGTTATTTAGGGTTGTTGCTGTTGTTGTTATTTTGGGTTGTTGCTGTTGTTGTTGTTTAGGGTTGTTGTTGTTGTTATTTAGGGTTGTTGTTCTTGTTGTTGTTGTTATTTAGGTTTGTTGTTGTTGTTGTTATTTAGGGTTATTGTTGTTGTTGTTGTTGTTGTTATTTAGGGTTGTTGTTGTTTAGGGTTTAGGGTTTAGGGAAAGGTTTTGTTATTGTTGTTGTTGTTGTTGTTGTTATTGTTATTTAGCGTTCTTGTTGTTGTTGTTGTTGTTTTTGTTTAGGGTTGTTGTTGTGTTGTAGTTGTTGTTTAGGGTTGTTGTTTTTGTTGTTGTTATTTAGGGTTGTTGTTGTTCTTGTTATTTTTGTTGTTGTTGTTGTGCTTGTTGCTCTTGTTTTTATTTAGGGTTGTTGTTGTTGTTGTAATTGTTGTTTAGGATTGTTGTTGTTGTTGTTGTTGTTGTTGTTGTTGTTGTTATTTAGGGTTGTTGTTGTTGTTGTTGTTGTTATTTAGGGTAGTTATTGTTGTTGTTGTTGTTGTTATTGTTGATGTTGTTGTTGTTTAGGGTTGTCGTTGTTGTTGTTGTTTTTATTTAGGGTTGTTGTTGTTGTTGTTTAGGGTTGTTGTTGTTGATATTGTTGTTGTTGTTTTTGTTGTTATTTAGGGTTGTTGTTGTTGCTGTTGTTGTTGTTATTTTTGGTTGTTGTTGTTGTTGTTGTTTAGGGTTGTTATTGTTGTTGTTGTTGTTATTTAGGGTTGTTGTTGTTGTTGTTGTTATATAGGGTTGTTGTTGTTGTTGATGTTATTTAGGGTTGTTGTTGTTGTTGTTATTTAGGGTTATTGTTGTTGTTGTTGTTATTTAGGGTTGTTGTTGTTTAGGGTTTAGGGAATGGTTTTGTTATTGTTGTTGTTGTTGTTGTTATTGTTATTTAGCGTTCTTGTTGTTGTTGTTGTTGTTTTTGTTTAGGGTTGTTGTTGTGTTGTAGTTGTTGTTTAGGGTTGTTGTTTTTGTTGTTGTTTTTGTTGTTGTTATTTAGGGTTGTTGTTGTTCTTGTTATTCTTGTTGTTGTTGTTGTGCTTGTTGCTCTTGTTGTTATTTAGGGTTGTTGTTGTTGTTGTAATTGTTGTAATTGTTGTTTAGGGTTGTTGTTGTTGTTGTTGTTGTTGTTGTTGTTGTTGTTGTTGTTGTTGTTGTAATTGTTGTTTAGGATTGTTGTTGTTGTTGTTGTTGTTGTTATTTAGGGTTGTTGTTGTTGTTGTTGTTGTTGTTGTTATTTAGGGTGGTTGTTGTTGTTGTTGTTGTTGTTGTTATTTAGGGTAGTTATTGTTGTTGTTGTTGTTGTTATTGTTGATGTTGTTGTTGTTTAGGGTTGTCGTTGTTGTTGTTGTTTTTATTTAGGGTTGTTGTTGTTGTTGTTTAGGGTTGTTGTTGTTGTTGTTGTTGTTGTTATTTAGGGTTGTTATTGTTGTTCTTGTTGTTGTTATTGTTGATGTTGTTGTTGTTTAGGGTTGTCGTTGTTGTTGTTGTTTTTATTTAGGGTTGTTGTTGTTGTTGTTTAGGGTTGTTGTTGTTGTTTTTGTTGTTATTTAGGGTTGTTGTTGTTGCTGTTGTTGTTGTTATTTTGGGTTGTTGTTGTTGTTGTTTAGGGTTGTTATTGTTGTTGTTGTTGTTATTTAGGGTTGTTGTTTTATTTAGGGTTATTGTTGTTGCTGTTGTTGTTGTTATTTAGGGTTGTTGTTGTTGTTGTTGTTATTTAGGGTTGTTGTTGTTGTTATTGTTGCAACTTCTTTAGGGTTTAGGGAAAAGTTTTGTTGTTGTTGTTGTTATTGTTATTTAGGGTTCTTGTTGTTGTTGTTTAGGGTTGTTGTGGTTGTAGTTGTTGTTGTTGTTTAGGGTTGTTGTTGTTGTTGTTGTTGTTTACGGTTGTTGTTGTTGTTGTTGTTGTTTAGGGTTGTTGTTGTTGTTGTTGTTGTTGTTGTTTAAGGTTGTTGTTGTTGTTGTTATTTAGGGTTGTTGTTGTTGTTATTGTTGTTTAGGGTTGTTGTTGTTATTATTGTTGATGTTGTTGTTGTTGTGCTTGTTGTTCTTGTTGTTATTTAGGGTGGTTGTTGTGGTTGTTGTTGTTGTTGTTTAGGGTGGTTGTTGTTGTTCTTGTTGTTGTTGTTTAGGGTTGTTGTTGTTGTTGTTGTTGTTGTTGTTTAGGGTTGTTGTTGCTGTTGTTGTTGTTGTTGTTGTTGTTGTTTAGGGTTGTTGTTGTTGTTGTTGTTGTTGTTGTTTAAGGGTGTTGTTGTTGTAATTGTTGTTTAGGGTTGTTGTTGTTGTTGTTATTTAGGGTTGTTGTTGTTAATATTGTTGATGTTCTTGTTGTTGTTGTTGTTGTTTTTGTTTAGGGTTGTTGTTGTGTTGTTGTTGTTGTTTAGGGTTGTTGTTTTTGTTGTTGTTATTTAGGGTTGTTGTTGTTCTTGTTATTCTTGTTGTTGTTGTTGTGCTTGTTGCTCTTGTTGTTATTTAGGGTTGTTGTTGTTGTTGTAATTGTTGTTTAGGATTGTTGTTGTTGTTGTTGTTGTTGTTGTTGTTTAGGGTTGTTATTGTTGTTCTTGTTGTTGTTATTGTTGATGTTGTTGTTGTTTAGGGTTGTTGTTGTTGTTGTTGTTTTTATTTAGGGTTGTTGTTGTTGTTGTTTAGGGTTGTTGTTGTTGTTGTCTTGTTGTTCTTGTTGTTATTTAGGGTGGTTGTTGTGGTTGTTGTTGTTGTTGTTTAGGGTGGTTGTTGTTATTGTTGTTGTTGTTATTTAGGGTGGTTGTTGTTGTTGTTGTTGTTGTTGTTGTTGTTTAGGGTTGTTGTTGTTATTTAGGGTTGTTGTTGTTGTTGTTGTTTTTGTTGTTTAGGGTTGTTGTTGTTGCTGTTGTTGTTATTTAGGGTTGTTGTTGTTGTTGTAATTGTTGTAATTGTTGTTTAGGATTGTTGTTGTTGTTGTTGTTGTTGTTGTTGTTGTTGTTGTTGTTGTAATTGTTGTTTAGGATTGTTGTTGTTGTTGTTGTTGTTGTTATTTAGGGTTGTTGTTGTTGTTGTTGTTGTTGTTGTTGTTATTTAGGGTTGTTATTGTTGATGTTGTTGTTGTTTAGGGTTGTCGTTGTTGTTGTTGTTTTTATTTAGGGTTGTTGTTGTTGTTGTTTAGGGTTGTTGTTGTTGTTATTGTTGTTGTTGTTTTTGTTGTTATTTAGGGTTGTTGTTGTTGCTGTTGTTGTTGTTATTTTGGGTTGTTGCTGTTGTCGTTTAGGGTTGTTATTGTTGTTGTTGTTGTTATTTAGGGTTGTTGTTTTATTTAGGGTTATTGTTGTTGCTGTTGTTGTTGTTATTTAGGGTTGTTGTTGTTGTTGTTGTTATTTAGGGTTGTTGTTGTTGTTATTGTTGCAACTTCTTTAGGGTTTAGGGAAAAGTTTTGTTGTTGTTGTTGTTATTGTTATTTAGGGTTCTTGTTGTTGTTGTTTAGGGTTGTTGTGGTTGTAGTTGTTGTTGTTGTTTAGGGTTGTTGTTGTTGTTGTTGTTGTTTACGGTTGTTGTTGTTGTTGTTGTTTAGGGTTGTTGTTGTTGTTGTTGTTGTTGTTGTTTAAGGTTGTTGTTGTTGTTGTTATTTAGGGTTGTTGTTGTTGTTATTGTTGTTTAGGGTTGTTGTTGTTATTATTGTTGATGTTGTTGTTGTTGTGCTTGTTGTTCTTGTTGTTTTTTAGGGTGGTTGTTGTGGTTGTTGTTGTTGTTGTTTAGGGTGGTTGTTGTTGTTCTTGTTGTTGTTGTTTAGGGTTGTTGTGGTTGTAGTTGTTGTTGTTGTTTAGGGTTGTTGTTGTTGTTGTTGTTGTTGTTGTTGTTGTTGTTGTTGTTGTTTAGGGTTGTTGTTGTTGTTGTTGTTGTTGTTGTTTAAGGGTGTTGTTGTTGTAATTGTTGTTTAGGGTTGTTGTTGTTGTTGTTATTTAGGGTTGTTGTTGTTAATATTGTTGATGTTCTTGTTGTTGTTGTTGTTGTTTTTGTTTAGGGTTGTTGTTGTGTTGTTGTTGTTGTTTAGGGTTGTTGTTTTTGTTGTTGTTATTTAGGGTTGTTGTTGTTCTTGTTATTCTTGTTGTTGTTGTTGTGCTTGTTGCTCTTGTTGTTATTTAGGGTTGTTGTTGTTGTTGTAATTGTTGTTTAGGATTGTTGTTGTTGTTGTTGTTGTTGTTGTTGTTGTTGTTGTAATTGTTGTTTAGGATTGTTGTTGTTGATGTTGTTGTTGTTATTTAGGGTTGTTGTTGTTGTTGTTGTTGTTGTTATTTAGGGTTGTTATTGTTGTTCTTGTTGTTGTTATTGTTGATGTTGTTGTTGTTTAGGGTTGTCGTTGTTGTTGTTGTTTTTATTTAGGGTTGTTGTTGTTGTTGTTTAGGGTTGTTGTTGTTGTTTTTGTTGTTATTTAGGGTTGTTGTTGTTGCTGTTGTTGTTGTTATTTTGGGTTGTTGCTGTTGTCGTTTAGGGTTGTTATTGTTGTTGTTGTTGTTATTTAGGGTTGTTGTTTTATTTAGGGTTATTGTTGTTGCTGTTGTTGTTGTTATTTAGGGTTGTTGTTGTTGTTGTTGTTATTTAGGGTTGTTGTTGTTGTTATTGTTGCAACTTCTTTAGGGTTTAGGGAAAAGTTTTGTTGTTGTTGTTGTTATTGTTATTTAGGGTTCTTGTTGTTGTTGTTTAGGGTTGTTGTGGTTGTAGTTGTTGTTGTTGTTTAGGGTTGTTGTTGTTGTTGTTGTTGTTTACGGTTGTTGTTGTTGTTGTTGTTTAGGGTTGTTGTTGTTGTTGTTGTTGTTGTTGTTTAGGGTTGTTGTTGTTGTTGTTATTTAGGGTTGTTGTTGTTGTTATTGTTGTTTAGGGTTGTTGTTGTTATTATTGTTGATGTTGTTGTTGTTGTGCTTGTTGTTCTTGTTGTTATTTAGGGTGGTTGTTGTGGTTGTTGTTGTTGTTGTTTAGGGTGGTTGTTGTTGTTCTTGTTGTTGTTGTTTAGGGTTGTTGTGGTTGTAGTTGTTGTTGTTGTTTAGGGTTGTTGTTGTTGTTGTTGTTGTTGTTGTTGTTGTTGTTGTTGTTGTTGTTTAGGGTTGTTGTTGTTGTTGTTGTTGTTGTTGTTTAAGGGTGTTGTTGTTGTAATTGTTGTTTAGGGTTGTTGTTGTTGTTGTTATTTAGGGTTGTTGTTGTTAATATTGTTGATGTTCTTGTTGTTGTTGTTGTTGTTTTTGTTTAGGGTTGTTGTTGTGTTGTTGTTGTTGTTTAGGGTTGTTGTTTTTGTTGTTGTTATTTAGGGTTGTTGTTGTTCTTGTTATTCTTGTTGTTGTTGTTGTGATTGTTGCTCTTGTTGTTATTTAGGGTTGTTGTTGTTGTTGTAATTGTTGTTTAGGATTGTTGTTGTTGTTGTTGTTGTTGTTGTTGTTGTTGTTGTAATTGTTGTTTAGGATTGTTGTTGTTGATGTTGTTGTTGTTATTTAGGGTTGTTGTTGTTGTTGTTGTTGTTGTTATTTAGGGTTGTTATTGTTGTTCTTGTTGTTGTTATTGTTGATGTTGTTGTTGTTTAGGGTTGTTGTTGTTGTTGTTGTTTTTATTTAGGGTTGTTGTTGTTGTTGTTTAGGGTTGTTGTTGTTGTTGTCTTGTTGTTCTTGTTGTTATTTAGGGTGGTTGTTGTGGTTGTTGTTGTTGTTGTTTAGGGTGGTTGTTGTTATTGTTGTTGTTGTTATTTAGGGTGGTTGTTGTTGTTGTTGTTGTTGTTGTTGTTGTTGTTTAGGGTTGTTGTTGTTATTTAGGGTTGTTGTTGTTGTTGTTGTTTTTGTTGTTTAGGGTTGTTGTTGTTGCTGTTGTTGTTATTTAGGGTTGTTGCTGTTGTTGTTATTTTGGGTTGTTGCTGTTGTTGTTGTTTAGGGTTGTTGTTGTTGTTATTTAGGGTTGTTGTTCTTGTTGTTGTTGTTATTTAGGTTTGTTGTTGTTGTTGTTATTTAGGGTTATTGTTGTTGTTGTTGTTGTTGTTATTTAGGGTTGTTGTTGTTTAGGGTTTAGGGTTTAGGGAAAGGTTTTGTTGTTGTTGTTGTTGTTGTTGTTGTTATTGTTATTTAGCGTTCTTGTTGTTGTTGTTGTTGTTTTTGTTTAGGGTTGTTGTTGTGTTGTAGTTGTTGTTTAGGGTTGTTGTTTTTGTTGTTGTTATTTAGGGTTGTTGTTGTTCTTGTTATTTTTGTTGTTGTTGTTGTGCTTGTTGCTCTTGTTTTTATTTAGGGTTGTTGTTGTTGTTGTAATTGTTGTTTAGGATTGTTGTTGTTGTTGTTGTTGTTGTTGTTGTTGTTGTTATTTAGGGTTGTTGTTGTTGTTGTTGTTGTTGTTGTTATTTAGGGTAGTTATTGTTGTTGTTGTTGTTGTTATTGTTGATGTTGTTGTTGTTTAGGGTTGTCGTTGTTGTTGTTGTTTTTATTTAGGGTTGTTGTTGTTGTTGTTTAGGGTTGTTGTTGTTGATATTGTTGTTGTTGTTTTTGTTGTTATTTAGGGTTGTTGTTGTTGCTGTTGTTGTTGTTATTTTGGGTTGTTGCTGTTGTTGTTGTTTAGGGTTGTTATTGTTGTTGTTGTTGTTATTTAGGGTTGTTGTTGTTGTTGTTGTTATATAGGGTTGTTGTTGTTGTTGATGTTATTTAGGGTTGTTGTTGTTGTTGTTATTTAGGGTTGTTGTTGTTGTTGTTGTTATTTAGGGTTGTTGTTGTTTAGGGTTTAGGGAATGGTTTTGTTATTGTTGTTGTTGTTGTTGTTATTGTTATTTAGCGTTCTTGTTGTTGTTGTTGTTGTTTTTGTTTAGGGTTGTTGTTGTGTTGTAGTTGTTGTTTAGGGTTGTTGTTGTTGTTGTTGTTGTTGTTGTTGTTATTTAGGGTTGTTGTTGTTCTTGTTATTCTTGTTGTTGTTGTTGTGCTTGTTGCTCTTGTTGTTATTTAGGGTTGTTGTTGTTGTTGTAATTGTTGTAATTGTTGTTTAGGATTGTTGTTGTTGTTGTTGTTGTTGTTGTTGTTGTTGTTGTTGTTGTAATTGTTGTTTAGGATTGTTGTTGTTGTTGTTGTTGTTGTTATTTAGGGTTGTTGTTGTTGTTGTTGTTGTTGTTGTTATTTAGGGTTGTTATTGTTGATGTTGTTGTTGTTTAGGGTTGTCGTTGTTGTTGTTGTTTTTATTTAGGGTTGTTGTTGTTGTTGTTTAGGGTTGTTGTTGTTGTTTTTGTTGTTATTTAGGGTTGTTGTTGTTGCTGTTGTTGTTGTTATTTTGGGTTGTTGCTGTTGTCGTTTAGGGTTGTTATTGTTGTTGTTGTTGTTATTTAGGGTTGTTGTTTTATTTAGGGTTATTGTTGTTGCTGTTGTTGTTGTTATTTAGGGTTGTTGTTGTTGTTGTTGTTATTTAGGGTTGTTGTTGTTGTTATTGTTGCAACTTCTTTAGGGTTTAGGGAAAAGTTTTGTTGTTGTTGTTGTTATTGTTATTTAGGGTTCTTGTTGTTGTTGTTTAGGGTTGTTGTGGTTGTAGTTGTTGTTGTTGTTTAGGGTTGTTGTTGTTGTTGTTGTTGTTTACGGTTGTTGTTGTTGTTGTTGTTGTTTAGGGTTGTTGTTGTTGTTGTTGTTGTTGTTGTTTAAGGTTGTTGTTGTTGTTGTTATTTAGGGTTGTTGTTGTTGTTATTGTTGTTTAGGGTTGTTGTTGTTATTATTGTTGATGTTGTTGTTGTTGTGCTTGTTGTTCTTGTTGTTATTTAGGGTGGTTGTTGTGGTTGTTGTTGTTGTTGTTTAGGGTGGTTGTTGTTGTTCTTGTTGTTGTTGTTTAGGGTTGTTGTGGTTGTAGTTGTTGTTGTTGTTTAGGGTTGTTGTTGCTGTTGTTGTTGTTGTTGTTGTTGTTGTTTAGGGTTGTTGTTGTTGTTGTTGTTGTTGTTGTTTAAGGGTGTTGTTGTTGTAATTGTTGTTTAGGGTTGTTGTTGTTGTTGTTATTTAGGGTTGTTGTTGTTAATATTGTTGATGTTCTTGTTGTTGTTGTTGTTGTTTTTGTTTAGGGTTGTTGTTGTGTTGTTGTTGTTGTTTAGGGTTGTTGTTTTTGTTGTTGTTATTTAGGGTTGTTGTTGTTCTTGTTATTCTTGTTGTTGTTGTTGTGCTTGTTGCTCTTGTTGTTATTTAGGGTTGTTGTTGTTGTTGTAATTGTTGTTTAGGATTGTTGTTGTTGTTGTTGTTGTTGTTGTTTAGGGTTGTTATTGTTGTTCTTGTT
Organism: Pulicaria dysenterica; assembly: GCA_947179395.2. Lineage (NCBI taxonomy): Eukaryota > Viridiplantae > Streptophyta > Magnoliopsida > Asterales > Asteraceae > Pulicaria > Pulicaria dysenterica. Next base: position 57,585,449 of record OX359289.1, on the reverse strand, counting down.
GTTGTTATTGTTGATGTTGTTGTTGTTTAGGGTTGTTGTTGTTGTTGTTGTTGTTATTTAGGGTTGTTGTTGTTGCTGTTGTTGTTGTTGTTGTTATTTAGGGTTGTTATTGTTGATGTTGTTGTTGTTTAGGGTTGCCGTTGTTGTTGTTGTTTTTATTTAGGGTTGTTGTTGTTGTTGTTTAGGGTTGTTGTTGTTGTTATTGTTGTTGTTGTTTTTGTTGTTATTTAGGGTTGTTGTTATTGCTGTTGTTGTTGTTATTTTGGGTTGTTGCTGTTGTCGTTTAGGGTTGTTATTGTTGTTGTTGTTGTTATTTAGGGTTGTTGTTTTATTTAGGGTTATTGTTGTTGCTGTTGTTGTTGTTATTTAGGGTTGTTGTTGTTGTTGTTGTTATTTAGAGTTGTTGTTGTTGTTATTGTTGCAACTTCTTTAGGGTTTAGGGAAAAGTTTTGTTGTTGTTGTTGTTGTTGTTATTTAGGGTTCTTGTTGTTGTTGTTTAGGGTTGTTGTGGTTGTAGTTGTTGTTGTTGTTTAGGGTTGTTGTTGTTGTTGTTGTTGTTGTTTACGGTTGTTGTTGTTGTTGTTGTTTAGGGTTGTTGTTGTTGTTGTTGTTGTTGTTGTTTAAGGTTGTTGTTGTTGTTGTTATTTAGGGTTGTTGTTGTTGTTATTGTTGTTTAGGGTTGTTGTTGTTATTATTGTTGATGTTGTTGTTGTTGTGCTTGTTGTTCTTGTTGTTATTTAGGGTGGTTGTTGTGGTTGTTGTTGTTGTTGTTTAGGGTTGTTGTTGTTGTTCTTGTTGTTGTTGTTTAGGGTTGGTGTTGTTGTTGTTGTTGTTGTTGTTTAGGGTTGTTGTTGCTGTAGTTGTTATTTAAAGTTGTTGTTGTTGTTGTTGTTTAGGGTTGTTGTTGTTGTTGTTGTTGTTGTTGTTTAAGGGTGTTGTTGTTGTAATTGTTGTTTAGGGTTGTTGTTGTTGTTGTTATTTAGGGTTGTTGTTGTTAATATTGTTGATGTTCTTGTTGTTGTTGTTGTTGTTTTTGTTTAGGGTTGTTGTTGTGTTGTTGTTGTTGTTTAGGGTTGTTGTTTTTGTTGTTGTTATTTAGGGTTGTTGTTGTTGTTGTTGTTTTTATTTAGGGTTGTTGTTGTTGTTGTTTAGGGTTGTTGTTGTTGTTGTCTTGTTGTTCTTGTTGTTATTTAGGGTGGTTGTTGTGGTTGTTGTTGTTGTTGTTTAGGGTGGTTGTTGTTATTGTTGTTGTTGTTATTTAGGGTGGTTGTTGTTGTTGTTGTTGTTGTTTAGGGTTGTTGTTGTTATTTAGGGTTGTTGTTGTTGTTGTTGTTTTTGTTGTTTAGGGTTGTTGTTGTTGCTGTTGTTGTTATTTAGGGTTGTTGCTGTTGTTGTTATTTTGGGTTGTTGCTGTTGTTGTTGTTTAGGGTTGTTGTTGTTGTTATTTAGGGTTGTTGTTCTTGTTGTTGTTGTTATTTAGGTTTGTTGTTGTTGTTGTTATTTAGGGTTATTGTTGTTGTTGTTGTTGTTGTTATTTAGGGTTGTTGTTGTTTAGGGTTTAGGGTTTAGGGAAAGGTTTTGTTATTGTTGTTGTTGTTGTTGTTGTTATTGTTATTTAGCGTTCTTGTTGTTGTTGTTGTTGTTTTTGTTTAGGGTTGTTGTTGTGTTGTAGTTGTTGTTTAGGGTTGTTGTTTTTGTTGTTGTTATTTAGGGTTGTTGTTGTTCTTGTTATTTTTGTTGTTGTTGTTGTGCTTGTTGCTCTTGTTTTTATTTAGGGTTGTTGTTGTTGTTGTAATTGTTGTTTAGGATTGTTGTTGTTGTTGTTGTTGTTGTTGTTGTTGTTGTTATTTAGGGTTGTTGTTGTTGTTGTTGTTGTTGTTATTTAGGGTAGTTATTGTTGTTGTTGTTGTTATTGTTGATGTTGTTGTTGTTTAGGGTTGTCGTTGTTGTTGTTGTTTTTATTTAGGGTTGTTGTTGTTGTTGTTTAGGGTTGTTGTTGTTGATATTGTTGTTGTTGTTTTTGTTGTTATTTAGGGTTGTTGTTGTTGCTGTTGTTGTTGTTATTTTGGGTTGTTGCTGTTGTTGTTGTTTAGGGTTATTATTGTTGTTGTTGTTGTTATTTAGGGTTGTTGTTGTTGTTGTTGTTATTTATTGTTGTTGTTGTTGTTGATGTTATTTAGGGTTGTTGTTGTTGTTGTTATTTAGGGTTATTGTTGTTGTTGTTGTTATTTAGGGTTGTTGTTGTTTAGGGTTTAGGGAATGGTTTTGTTATTGTTGTTGTTGTTGTTGTTATTGTTATTTAGCGTTCTTGTTGTTGTTGTTGTTGTTTTTGTTTAGGGTTGTTGTTGTGTTGTAGTTGTTGTTTAGGGTTGTTGTTTTTGTTGTTGTTTTTGTTGTTGTTATTTAGGGTTGTTGTTGTTCTTGTTATTCTTGTTGTTGTTGTTGTGCTTGTTGCTCTTGTTGTTATTTAGGGTTGTTGTTGTTGTTGTAATTGTTGTAATTGTTGTTTAGGATTGTTGTTGTTGTTGTTGTTGTTGTTGTTGTTGTTGTTGTTGTTGTTGTTGTTGTAATTGTTGTTTAGGATTGTTGTTGTTGTTGTTGTTGTTGTTGTTATTTAGGGTTGTTGTTGTTGTTGTTGTTGTTGTTGTTATTTAGGGTTGTTATTGTTGATGTTGTTGTTGTTTAGGGTTGTCGTTGTTGTTGTTGTTTTTATTTAGGGTTGTTGTTGTTGTTGTTTAGGGTTGTTGTTGTTGTTTTTGTTGTTATTTAGGGTTGTTGTTGTTGCTGTTGTTGTTGTTATTTTGGGTTGTTGCTGTTGTCGTTTAGGGTTGTTATTGTTGTTGTTGTTGTTATTTAGGGTTGTTGTTTTATTTAGGGTTATTGTTGTTGCTGTTGTTGTTGTTATTTAGGGTTGTTGTTGTTGTTGTTGTTATTTAGGGTTGTTGTTGTTGTTATTGTTGCAACTTCTTTAGGGTTTAGGGAAAAGTTTTGTTGTTGTTGTTGTTATTGTTATTTAGGGTTCTTGTTGTTGTTGTTTAGGGTTGTTGTGGTTGTAGTTGTTGTTGTTGTTTAGGGTTGTTGTTGTTGTTGTTGTTGTTTACGGTTGTTGTTGTTGTTGTTGTTTAGGGTTGTTGTTGTTGTTGTTG